>JANFAE010000086.1:0-306582 GCA_024613145.1 Pisolithus marmoratus
TGAGGTTAACTTTCGGGACCTTGAGTGGTGTGTCCTCAAACTCAACCCAACCACCCCTCAGTCCAATCTCGACGACGCGTTCCATGACCCTCTGCAGCTCGTCATTCCGTTCTCGTTCCCCTTCGAGTTCTTGCTGTGCCTGCCTGAGCTGCTCCACTGCGTCGCGTAACGAGGAGATGGAGGTGGCGAGTTCGTCGAGCCGGTCATCCACGTCATCTCGTCGTTTGGATTGCGCTCGGGACGTGCGGAATGACTCTCCGACGATGAGTGCTGCAGCTACGGCAAAGAGGAAGCCTTCTGCAAGTGCATTTGCACCGTTCTCGATCGCACTGGACATGGTGGCAGTGGTGGACGTGAATACAGAAACAAAGGTATGAGATGGTCAGTATCAGACGAACCGTGTCGGATTAGTGGAACGAACATGTGCCCCGCGCGGGTTCGCCCAGGATGTTCGTACGGAGGGGACACTTCAGCCGTATGCATCCGCTGTGCTAGTGAGACACACAGATCCCGAAATACCGGATGTCTGGACACGCAGGTAACAAATGATGGTAATTTTAGACCGCTACCAGAGCGGGTACGACCAACAGGAGATGAACTGAGCTTGACTCACTGCTTCGCCTGGTTTTTTGAGTTGTGAGGATATGGGTTTCGCGACTGTCTGCGCGGAGGGTGACGGGTGTGTAACTGGTACTAACTCTTGCGCCGGGTCCACGACTTACTCGAATGACCAATGTTGCAAGCTTCCGGTCGCCATTGTAGCCAAAGATTCCCTAGACTAAGATCGATGAACGACCGTCAAAGCTGGGCTTCGGCAACTGACTACAGGGTACGCGTAGCTGTACGTGAGCAAGATTACTGAAGCGTGCGGCACTGCCACTCTCGGGTTGACTTCAGGTGGATCAAAAACTCCTCGGTCGAGCAACTAAGCAGAGTTCAGATGTCCACCCCGTCCCGTCAGTCGAGGGAAAAGCCGCAGGTGATTTTCTGGCCGCTCAACGTTAGTCCACGACACTGAGTCATATACTAGGAGTGTTTACATTCTTCTCACAGCAGTTTGAAGGGCACTGCGATGAGCGAACTGCGGCAGCCACGCGCTGAACTGGCACGGTTACTAGGAAACGCGAGGCAGTTCTACGTAGAAGAACTTTGCAAGGTTTCGCGTCGCTGCCCAGGACGCAGAAAATAGGATCGACGATCTCTTCAAGCAGACAGATGCTCCCGCACCCATCATCCCGTCATTCCGCCCCTACAGCACTTTCTGGATATCCTATACCGCGGTTATTTGCGATACCCATCCCGAACCGGAGCTGCAGCACACGTCTTACAAGAGGCAGTCAGTAGCTAGAGTATCGCGTCGCTGGAGAGATCCCATCCTGAAACGCCGCTATTTCTATTTCTTTTCTGGAACTACCAATCGCGTTTTGTAAACAGTTCATGGTCCCCTTCTCTCTGTCAAGGCGCATGTTGACGAAGCAGAAGGGCGTCTCCTCTCGATATCATCATAGTAATTGGTCTTCTGTTAACACCTTTCGTCGTTTCAAAACCTCCTTGGTCTCGTCCTCACCTGCGGATATCGATGGCGCAGCCTCATTATTCGGGGAGAATCATGACGCATTTGCTACTCACATCGTCACAAAAGTCCTTTGGAACATGAGGTTTCCCGCACTGCAACGTGCTGAAATCTCCGGAGGAGTTATCTTTGATTTCCCACCATTTCTTACTTCTAAGTATGCTTCTACTCTCGAAAGCCGGCACTCCTGGGTGAAAATGAAACCGACAAGGTTCCGGCCGCTGCCAGTCTCAAAGTTGTCCATTTTCACTTGGAGAATGACATGTCGGGATCACGACTGCTGTCATCCTTCCTTCCATTCAGCAATTAAAGGAACTCGTCCTTTTGGGGTCAGGTTACAAGTGGCCAAAACCTAAAAGCATTCACTTGCCCCGTCCTCGCGTCACTAACACTCACACTCTTCGACCCTACGCCAGCATTAGCGGCTGTGGTAGTTCCCAACCTTAACTACCATCAGATGTTCCCGCCCAGTTTCCCATATTGGGCACACGTGTTTGAGCACATTTCCGACGTGTTCACAAATGTTCGGCGTCTTTGCTTTAACGATGCAACTGAAACATCATCCTTTTCAACGAGGGCAGGCGGCGCCGGCTTTATATGCATGCTGTTCCCTGGTGTTCGTCATGTGGAAATGCCCGCTAATGACATTCCTGCCTTTTTTGACCAGGAGCCTCCTGCTGATCATTGGTCACATCTTGAAGGGTTGACTTTTAAAGGTCTGGAAGTCGGAACAATACCTCGCGAGTTTGTACGATGGCTTGACAAACGACAACCCGGACAGCATCCTCCATTGCATGTGACATTCTCTGAATTTCATATGCCTAAAAGTGTACCTGATGATCTTTGGTTGACCTCCTTGTATAAATCAATCCGTGGTCGTTGTGTACTGGAACTGAAGGATGTTCCGCTGACCACTACTGTAAAGGCGCTCCCCTCGTCGCAGAAGGTACGTATTGTATGCCCAGTGAATTTTGCACCCATTTCACGAGTATTAGGACGCGTTGGACTCGTTTGGAAACCGTGGCCCTGTGAGAGTCTTCATTGATGAAGAAGGGTTCGAAGGATGAGTGGCCCTCGCCGGTTGTTCTTCACGCACAGACAACAAGATGCTCACGATCATGATGGTTGACACACACGAGTATGAGTCCTGGGTGCCATTTGAGTAGCATATCAGGATGCGATACAAGGGGAATTAAATACACGTGCTTGGTATGACTCCCCTTCCGATGACAATTTAAGTATCTCGAAAACCGGTTCAGCATTCTCAATGTAGCGATAAGGCTCGGCTTCTACCAAAGCCGTCAGAACGTGTACGCAGTCGAAGGCGGATACGTTGGCTACATTGCCACTGCACGTGCCTTGATAAAGACGAAACACGAACGTGGTGCTTCCATCAATATCGACGGCGACCATTCATCGATAATCAACACCTGCTTCACAGCGTTTATCGACAATTTTTCCCGAACGACTATGGAAAGCAGCACAGAAGTTCAGAGGCATACATGTTTTTACATGCACTCGGTCACTTTCCTTGTGGGCATTGGCATGTATCCAATTAAGCGCTGTTCTCACTGCGAGTATTAGGTGGAAAACTGCTTGTTCAGAGTTCCTAGGGAGCCACTCGAGCGAGAGTCGACTGTCTTCTGCGACATGTTTGCTCTGCCTCAGGGCGACGGCAACAACATTGAGGGGTTGAGCGATGAAACACCGATCCGACTACTTGGAGTTAGTAAGGAGGATTTTGAGCAACTGCTGAAAGTGCTGTTCAACAGGTCAGTAAATGAGTGGACTCCCGCGGGAGGATGAATTTGAAATGTAACAAAACATCCTCTTGCAGACGACATGGCCGGCCCCCTTGCTTGCCAGACACCATTGAGCAGTGGATGTCTGTCCTCAAGCTGTCCACGACGTGGGGCTTCGAGGAAGTACGCACTGCAGCTATCGATGCCTTGATGGTTTCAGGGGTTAGCACCATCGACAGGTTGGTGCTAGGCCGGAAATACGACATTTCATCGAGGGAATGGCTCTTACCTGCTCTGAACGAGCTAGCGCAGCGGGCTGAACCTATTGGATTTGAAGAAGCAAGCCGGATGGGCTTCGATACGGCACTGAAGTTGGCTGCTGTGCGAGAGAGACTCGCGCTGTCAAAGCCGCAAGGATACTACGATCTAGACGGAGGATATCGCACCCAATCTAGCGAGCGCAAGTTTGTTGTCGCAGCTTCCAGAGATATATCTACTCAGCGTCTCGACTTCTCCAACCAAATCATTGCCACGTTCAATTTGTAAACACAGCATCGCCGATACTTGTGCTATGACCTGTCTTCACTAGGTACGTCCTATACGAAGAAGATGGATTCTGCAACCCCTCATTTTCTGTACCCAAGGCAAAGTACCTGACGGAAAGGTGGATCCCGATACGGAAGTCAATCTCTCCCAGTCCCCCTGGCCGACCTACAATTTAAATCTAAGACTCTGGAAGGGGGAGTTGCGGCATACAGATCACCACCTCCACGGCTCCACCACGGAAGCCGGCGAGATGGGGTTTCCGGGATGTCCTATATAATGCGTCACGGCGGGCTGTCTCTGTCGATTAGTTTGTTGTTCGGATACGGAATTCAAAAATTATCGCTCAGGGTTTGGGAACAATTAAGGAATGAACGGTCTTCCGAGATATGCTCCATTAAGCTCAGTACCTAACAGACTAGTACTTTCCTCGCGGGCACCACACAATGTAAACTCTTGGGTATTCATGCTTACCACGTGCTTGCAGACAATCGAGGTTTGGTTAGTGAGGTCACCTTCGACTGGAGTCGAAGCAACAGTGGAATGGTCTTCTCTCATGAGATAAAACATAGGTGCATATGCATTATCTATGTGCGATGCCGGTTTCGACCTATGACATTCAATATTCACTCTTCTTCCGAAGTTACATAACCAGATGCAGGTGAATATGAATGTATCGAGTCAACACGTGTGGCAATGTCTGTGGAGCAGTGTTGTGCCGGTCAGTGTGTGCTGCAGGGCTCACTTTAGCCCGCCAGGCGCCACGGGAGATGAGGCAGCGGCTTCGTGACAGGACTGCTTCCGTCCCGGAACACTGACCATGCACATATGCAAATTTGGTAAAACCTGGTCTATCCTTTTACCGTTTGTTCACTGACCGGCACAACACTGTCGCGAAGTGCATGGCTATAACATGATGAGATAACAGGAAACTTGGCGAGCACGATTGCCTGCTTGCTAGCAACTCCAGTGTTCAGATCTTCAGATGTCAGTATCATCACTTGTCATGTCGTTGACACGCTCCAGGTGACCTGTCTCCATCATACATCTAGTTTATGATGTTGAAATCATTCCCCCTGCAGTGATATCCTCACTGCCATGAACGAACACGCTACAGCACGAGCTGAGCTGGTACGGTTGCAGGACCGCGAGCGAGATTTACTAGAAGAACTTCGCAGTGTCCGCACCGCTGCCCGAGTACAGAGAGATAAAATAGATGTTCTCTTCAAACAGCAGAGGCTCCCGGCACCTATCACTCGTCTTCCACTCACGGTACTTTCCGATATTATTCATTGTGTCGTTTTCGACACTCACCCTGAATCGGATGCCCATCGCTACACGAAGAGGCAGTTAGCCAGTGTGTCGCGTCATTGGAGAGCCGCCATTCTGAGCTTCCCAAATCTCTGGACCACGATCACAATAGATCCTTCGTGGTCTGTTTACCTTGTTGCGGCGCATGTAGCGCGAAGTGGGGAGTGCCCACTTGATATCATCATCAGTAATTGGTCTTCTTATAGCAACCTTTCACTATTCAACGACCTCCTTGGCGTCGTCGTCACGTGCGGATACCGTTGGCGGAGTCTCGTTATTCGGCAGATCAGCGGAAATTCCGCCATGCAGGTCGTCAAAAGCATCTGGGGGATGAGTTTCCCCTCTCTAGAATGCGTTCAAATCTTTGGGGTGCAAATCCCTGACAATCCACCATTTCTCATGTCCCGATATACTCCTACTCTCAAACACCTGACACTCTGGGATCAGGACAAAATTGATCAACTTCAGATCGCTTCTAATCTCGAGACTGGCCGTTTCCACTGGTCGGGCAGCGTCTCGGGGTCGCGGCTGTTATCGACCTTGCTTTCATGCCAGCAATTGAGAACACTCGTTCTTTCTGGGTCAGGTGGGTCAAGTGACCAGTGGCCGGCGCCTCAAAGCATTCATTTACCAGCTCTCGTATCTCTAACACTCGATCTCGCTGATCCGCAGCCAGCATTGGCAGCCGTGGTTGTTCCCAACCTTAATCACCTCAGATGTTCCCGCCCATTTTACCGTGGCTGGGTACACGTGTTTGGGGGCTTCTTCGACGCATTTACAAATGTTCGCCATCTCTGTCTTACTGATGCAAAACTTGGCGGTGTTTCCTCCGAATTAACTGGAGCGGACGTCAGGGCCGCATGCATGGCATGTCCCGGTGTACGTCATATAGAACTACAAGCCGATAACATCCCCGCCTTTTTTCACCGGAATGCTCCTGCTGACCATTGGCCACACTTGGAACGCTTAGCTTTGGAGGGCCTGACGGTTGGAACGATACCCCATGATCTTATACAGTGGCTCGACGAAAGAAAATCCAGGGAACAACCTCTATTGCGGGTGACGCTCTCTGAGTTTTGCATCCCTGACAACGCACCCGATGGTCCTTGGTTAACCACCCTGTATAAGTCTTTGCGTGGTCGTTGTCTATTTGAACTACAGGATTTTCCACTGAAAATCACCCTGGGGGTGCATGCATCGTCGCAAGGGGTATGTGTTTGTACCACTCACCATCCTGATGCTAACGAGTTCATGCGTAGGACGTGTTGGACTCACGCAGAAGCTATGACTCCATAAGAATCGTCATTAATGAAGGTTTCGAAGGATGAGGTCACGATTTTTTTTTTCTTTTTCATTGATGGATCTTTGTACAATCATGGCAGGTTGTTTGCAATTTCACCAGGGGACGAGATGTGGTCGTGGACTGTGTTGATAACGTACGGGACTGTTTTAGAATGTGTTTGCTCCGGTAGCATGACCTATGCATTTTCGATGACGGTAATCAGGGGCTATGTAATGTGTACCCCGCATATCCGCCTCCTGTGCAATCGATCATGGCATTTTCATGAAAGGCTTTTCAAATTAGAGAGTTGTCACTCAGCAAAGGTGTCCAGATCTAGTAAGGCCTAAATATAAGAAGTTGCTATTAGTGCTTGGCAAGGATGGACTAGTCAGTCCAGCGTCGCCATGCTGGAAGTGCCGGACTCTGCCGGGCTCTGACTAGATTTATCCACTTTTACTGATCACGATCTTTGTTGTTTCAACTAAGCAACCAGTGTCCAGATCTTCAGGTGTTACAGTAGTCTGTTATCCTCGGAAACTGAAGTTATGTCGTGGATAAGCTCCAGGTGAGTTTTTCTAGCGTCATCAAGAAGCTTCGCCGTTCAGGAGTCACGATGCTGAGCAATATTCACAGCGACGTCGCTGTCACGGCCGCAGGCGGACTCGCTGCGGCACGCGCTGAACTGACACGACTGCGAAATCGTGAACGAGAGCTAGTGGAAGAACTTCGTAGTGTCCGTCTCGCTTCCCGGGCACAAATAGATACCATCAACGACTTCTTCAAGCAGCACAAGCTCCCGCCGCCCATTACTCGCCTTCCGCTTTCAGTGCTTTCGGACATCATCCATCGCGCCATCTGCGACACCCTTCCAGAATCAGATGCCCATTATCGCACCAAGAGGCAGTTGGCTAGTGTATCTCGTCGCTGGAGAGATGCCATTCTGCATTCCCCAAACTTTTGGACTACAATCGCGATACATCCTTCGTGGTCAACGTCTCTTGTTAAGACACATGTTAAAAGAAGCAGAGAGTGCCCTCTCGATATCAGAATAAGTAACTGGACGTCTGAGCACGCGTTTTCGACATTCAGTAATCTCCTTGGCGTCGTTGTGACTTGCGGATATCGGTGGCGCAACCTTGTTATTTGGGAGAATGATGAAGATTTTGCTGATTACATCCTCAATAGCATCAAGCACCTGATGTTTTCTTCTCTAAGGAGCGTCGAAATCTGCGGAGAAGTGACTACTAGCCATAATCTACCATTCCTTACCTCCGGATATGCGCCTGGTCTCGAGCACCTGGTTCTGTCTACAAATAGTATTGAGCAAGTTCCAGCTGCTACTAATCTTCAATCCCTCCGCTTCTCGGTGGATGATGGATCGGGATCACATCTGTTATCATCCCTGCTTCCTCTACAACAATTAACTAAACTTGTCCTTGGCGGGTCCAGCGACCAATGGCCGGAACCTCAGAGCATTCACTTACCTGTCCTTACATCTTTAACACTCGTACTTTTGGACCCAAAGCCAGCGTTGGCTGCTGTGGTGGTTCCCAATCTTATTTACCTCGAATGTGTTCGCCCCTCGGACTCCACATGCGATTGGACACACATTTTCGGAAGCTTTCCCGACATGTTCCCACGCGTTCGGCATCTTTGTCTTTCTGGTAAGACTCCGAGTCCTCCATCTACGACCGCAGCGGATGCATGGGCAATATGTAGGGCATGTCCTGGTGTGCGTCATGCAGAACTGCTTGCCGATGATATCGGTGCCTTATGCCTTCTTCTGTGTGCCGACTTCCGCTCGCACAGAGAACATTCCTATTGACCACTGGAAATATCTCAAACGCCTGACCTTCAAAGGTCTAAGAGTCGGAACAACGCCACATGACCTTGTACAGTGGCTTGATAAACGGGCTTCCAGCAAACAAGCTCCCTTACCCGTGACATTCTCCCACTTTCGTACGCCAAGGGGGGTGTATACCGGAGCTTGGTTGGCCTCTTTGTACAAATGTCTGCATCACCGTTGTCGATTGAAACTGAAGAAATTTCCACTACGAGCCACTCTGAATGTGTACCCATCGGCGCACGTGGTATGTATTTACGTGACTGTAGAACTGGGCACTCATTTGTTGATGGGTAGGACATATTGGACTCGCGCCGAGACTGTGAATCTATTGGACTCACCATCGATGAAAGGTTGTAAGGATGAGCAGAACTTCCTACTCTCAAGGACAGGTTATTGTGTATCATTCAGAAGCTTGCTGCGACTATGACTGTTGTATTAGAATATGAGGTGTGCGTTTGTTTTGAGTACTGATCTGGGATGCTGCCAGAGATTCTATACATACACCCCGATGTTTCGCACGATGTAGGATCTGCTTCAATGAGTAGCCTAGCTGCCGTTCGGTGCCTCTGACAGAGCATTCCGGCCAGACCCTTCCTTCGGTAGACAATTAATGCCTCTTCCACGCTCAGAGCTTCTGTGGATGTCCATGATCTGTGCCATCCACTCATCGATAGTCACAGGTTTGGTCCGAGCCGCTTCTCGTTCAGTTGCCGAGCACTCACTGAACAACGTTGACATTAGGAAGAGCACTGCGGCTCGCTTTCAACTCTCCGATACTACTCCAGGGAGCTCGTTCAAACCATGCCAAGTCCTACCACTGCTCGGCATCGTGTTGCGTTCGTAAGGAGTGCGACAATTGAACCTCATTCACCTCGTATGCTTAGATATCTGTGGCTGCTGGAACATGTACTGTCGAGTCCGGTGCTGAAACTCGCAGGTCTTCGCTAATGTTGTCGGGAAGTGAAGATGACGGTGAAGATGCCAGGTTCGCAAATTCGGGCTCGAAGGCTATTGCTACCATCATTTTGCCCTTCCGTGGTACACAACGGAAACATTACGGCATTAAAGTAGACAATTGTTTGGGAAAAAACCGTTCAGTGACGAACGTGCAGTGGATGCGATGAGTACTCGAATCAGCTTCCGGACCACATCACAGGCTCCAAACAACAGTCTCCTCAGATTATAAACTCCGTTTCCACTATGCCAGAACAAGTCACATACAAAGGAAAGTATATTTTTTTTAAAAGTGTGGGACGGCGAGTGATACCGTGGTATATGACAGAGAACGCGACACCTTGGAAAAGAAATCACACTAACAGGCCTGCAAGTGTCCCTGTACGTATTACATAAGAAGATAACAGGGGAGCACCAGTAGGATCGTAGACGACTGTCTGGCTCTAGTGATTTGATGTCACTTATCATGTCATTGCCACGCTCGAGGTGACTTCCCCCCCACCCCATTGCAGGTCTAGTATTAACGATGTGGATATTATTCCTTCTGCAGCGATGTCGTGATTGCCATGAGTGAGCTCGCTGCAGCACGAGCTGAACTGGCACGGTTGCAGGACCGCGAACGAGAACTACTAGAAGAACTTCGCAGTGTCCGCACCGCTGGCCGAGTACAGAAAGATAAAATCAACGATCTCTTCAAGCAGCAGCGGCTCCCAGCACCTATCACTCGTCTTCCGCTCACAGTACTTTCCGACATTATTCATCGTGTCATTTTCGGCACTCGCTCTGTGTCAGATGCCCATCGCTGCACAAAGAGGCAGTTAGCCGGTGTGTCACGCCTCTGGAGAGATGCCATTTTGAGCTTCCCAAATCTCTGGACCACGATCGCAATAGATCCTTCATGGTCTATTCCTCTCGTCATGGCGCATGTAGATCGAAGCGGAGAGTGCCCTCTCAACATCATTATAAGTAATTGGTCTTTTGATAGCGACCCTTCACCATTCAACAACCTCTTTGGCGTTGCCATCACGTGCGGACACCGGTGGCGCAGTCTTGTTATTCAGCAAGTTAGTGGGAGTGCCGCCATTCAAGCGGTCAAAAGCATCTGGAGGATGAGGTTCCCCTCTCTGGAACGTGTTAAGATATTTGGGATTCAAATCTCGGACAATCCACCGTTCCTCACGTCCCGATATGCTCCCGCTCTCAAGCACTTGTCACTCCGGGGTCAAGACAGAGTTGACCAAATTCCGGCCGCTTCCAATCTGAAAACAGGCCATTTCCACTGGTCAGGCAGCAGCTCTGGATCACGGCTGTTATCATCCTTGCCTTCATGCCAGAAATTGAGAAAACTTGTTCTTTTCGGGTCAGGTGGACCAACTGAACAGTGGCCGGCACCTCAAAGCATTCATTTACCGGCTCTCGTATCTCTAACACTTGATCTCGCTGACCCACAGCCTGCATTGGCAGCCATGGTAGTTCCCAACCTTATTTACCTCGGGTGTTCACGTCGATCTTACCGTGGCTGGGCACACGTGTTTGGGGGCTTTCCCAACGTATTTACAAATGTTCAGCATCTTCGCCTCGTTGATGAAACACTTCTCAGTGTTTACCCCAAATTTACTGAAGCAGATGCCAAGGTCGTATGCATGGCATGTCCTGGCGTACAGCATGTAGAGCTACCCGCCAACGTGATCCGTGGTTTTTTTCACCGGAATGCTCCTGCTGGCAGTTGGTCACACCTCGAACGCTTAACCTTGAAGGACATGAACGTTGGAAGGATACCCCATGGTCTTATAAAGTGGCTCGACGGAAGAAAATCCAGGGAACAACCTCTATTACGGCTGGCACTCTCTGGGTTTCGCGTGCCTGAGGGTGCACTCGACGGTCCTTGGTTAACTACACTGTACGAATCTTTGCGTGGTCGCTGTCTACTTGAACTGAAGGATGTTCCACTGAAAACCTGCCTGAAGGCACGTACATTATCGCAAGGGGTGTGTGTTTGTACGAGTCATCATCTTGATGCTCACGAATTCATGAGTAGGACGTGTTGGACTCTCGCAGCACCGGTGATTGCATAAGAATCTTGGTTGATGAACGTTTCGAAGGATGAGTGGCGATTTTTTTTCTCAGTGAGGGTTCTAGCAAACTAGTTTTGACCGTGAGGGTTGGAGCACCAGAGCTTAGGGCATGGCTGTGGACCGTTTCAGTGGCCTAGGAGACTGATTAACATGTTTACTTCAATATCATGCCTTGCTTCGATGACGGTAACCAGGGGTCATGTAATGTGTTTCCCCCATATCCACGTGACATCCCAATGCATATGTACAACACATCATGACATAGAGCATGTTTTCCAGTAGAGGATTATTGGCTGGTCTGGGTGGCTTCGCCACCCAGTATCGTAGTCTATGTGCGAATGAGTAAATGTGGCTGACCGCGCCATTGATGAAGGTTTTGAAGGATGAGTACTGGGTGTGATGTTCTTTTCTTGTTGACGGCTCTTTGTGCACTTATAGCAAGCTGATTAATTACGACAAAGGTATGGCCATACTGGACCGTGCTGGTGATGCTATTATAGCTTATAGCTATAGTATATGGGACCGTTCACGATACGTTTACTCCAATGTTATGGTTTGTTTCGATGATTGTAATCTGCAATGCGTTCCCTTCACATCTGCCTCTCAATATATTTGTGTAACAAGATATGGTATGTTTTCGACGGTTACCGGTTCACAAGGTTCTTCCATTAATGCTGACTGTTAATTTGTTTTGCGCTCTGAACACTGCTGAACGCTAAAATGCTCTTCGTGCGTCGACCGTGTTGGTGAAATACTAAGTATATGTTCAAGATTCTCAGGGGTGTGTATGAGGCATCCATTACAATATGTTTGCTTACCCTTAATGTAGCGGCTTCTACCCGTAGTCATTGTCTTGAGCCACCATGTCGAGTCTTTGTTTATCCTGCTACTATGTCATTCGCATCGGTATCCTTTGTTCTCTTTTGATATACGAGGCAGAACCGTGTGCCATTGATCTTGCACGGTGTTTGTTCGATCCATTCATACGAAATACAATGCCCGCGACATCTTCCACGCCCACGCTTCCTGCGCGAAGTATGGTCCACAAATAAAGGGAACCAATGTCTTCCAGAGCTCGTCGTCTGATCCACTAATTCCTTGATCCTTTGCTTGTCTCTGCATTGACACATATTCGAACCAAGGGGGGTAGTACTGTGACCACGCCCAGTCAACAATCCAAAGACGACCGACTTCGCCTAAAATGATGTTTCGAAGGTTTAGATCTTGATGCGTAAGAACGAGTCGCTCAGAATCGTCGAACAGCTTCTTTCTCGATGGGTGATCTTCAGGTACTCCTTAAGTATCCAGTGCCATCTTGTACCGCCCGTCGGAAAATGTTGAAAGCTCAGAGTACGAAGAAAAAGGGCAATGGCGAGACTGAACCCCACCGAAAATGGGGGATTCACATGCCTGTGGCCCCGAAGCCTTGAGACGACGGGGCGGACAGACGTAGCGGCGCAAGGTGAAAGCGACGATTCGACGAAATATTTCCGCCACACCGAGAAGGTTGACCAGACTTGAGCAAGTGTTTGACCTTGACGTAGTCCATGACGATCAGGAAATCCCATTGCCCTTTCACAATGCGACGTACGCGTGGGCTGGTGCAGTCGTCTTTGCGAACACAAGTTGTAGGGCATTGGCTTCTGGCGCGTCAATAGCGTCCTCGTCCGTATCTTGCGAAAACTTCACCAAGTAGTGGAAGACAGTTTAAACACGGCGCAGTCTGGCTGTAATCTTTCGATAAGCGCAAGAATTGCATGCATCATTGAATTCGTCTACATCCGAAGACTCGTAACACACATCATGAGTACGGGCAGGGCTGACAGAGCGAGAGACCAGGATCTGTTCACAAGAATACTTGGTTCCGATGTCTTCTTCGGGACCGCAAACGTTAAGATGGTGTCCAATGCAATCGCCATCATGCCGAAGAAGGTATAAAAACAACCATTTTCGCGTTCCCTCAGGGGTATTCATATGTTGGGTTCTGACAGTGAGACGGATGGGGGCATATATGGATACAGGAGGCTGTACAAATTTCAAAGTCTGGCGGAAATCTAGCGGAGTTTTGAAATCCAGACTGCGCCAAGTTCACACAACCGCTTGCCCGTGTTTGCACAGTAATTCATGTCACTAGGGGGTGGCTGTGTGTGCTTGATGATTGCGTCACAGATGTCATCGAGTCATCGTCCATCATTTCAAGCACAAGCCCTAGGTGATTTTTCTTCATGCATGGAATAGTCTAGGTTAAGGCGCTGAGCAGTATACATACTTCAGCCATGGTCACACAGGACCTCGCTGCGGCACGAGCTGAACTGGCACGGCTACAAAATCGTGAGCGGGAGCTCATCGATGAGCTCCGCAGCGTCCGTGCTGCGGCTGAAGTGCAGATGGATAGGATTAATGTCTTCATCAAGCGTAGGTCCCCAGCGCCGATTTCCCGCCTTCCGCTCTCAGTGCTATCGGACATCATTTATCTCACTATCTGTAACACCCATCCCGAGTCGGACGCACATCGTTGTACTAAGAGAGAGCTGGCCAGCGTATCGCGTGCTTGGAGAGATGCCATCCTGAGCTGCCCACAGCTTTGGAGTAACATCGTGGTCGACCCTGCATGGTCCGTTCCCCTCGTCATGGCGCATGTTAAAAGAAGCGGAGCGTGCCCTCTAGATATCATCATAACAAAATGGACGTCTAGTGTTGACACTTCGCGGTTCCAGACTCTCCTAGGCCCCACTGTCACTTGCGGGTACCGGTGGCGCAGCCTGGTTATTCGAGAGAATCACGGGGGTTCTGCTACTCGTATCCTTGAAAGCATCCAACACATGATGTTTCCTGCCATGAAACGTGTTGAGATCTCGGACACATCCATGTCCAATTATCCACCTTTTCTTACTTCCCAGTATGCCCCCGCTCTCGAGTATATGGCACTCTCAAAAGGAATTTTCATTGAAGAAATCCCAAACATTGCCCATCTCCGAGTTGTCCACCTACACCTGACGAACCGTACGTCGGCATCCCTACTGTTGTTATCTTTACTCCTACTCCCACAATTGTCTGAGCTTGTCCTTTCTGGAACTGGTGACGAATGGCCGGATGCTGAGAGCATTCACTTACCCGTTCTTACGTCTCTAACACTCTTAATGCCTGAACCGGCATCAGCGTTGGCAGCTATAGTTGCTCCCAGTCTTATTTACCTCGCATGTTCGCCGGGTGAATTGCATCCGCGATTACAGCGTGCCGGTGGCGGCGAGCACTGGGCACGTGTCTTCCGGGACTTTCCCAACAGGTTCACAACTGTTCGGCATCTTTGCCTTTCTGATGTCACCAGAAATTCTTCCTCTACACCGGCGGCGACTGCGGGGGATGCTCAGGCAGTATGCGCGGCATGTCCTGGGGTACATCAGGCAGAACTGCCGGCCGACATGATCAATTTCCTCTGTGTCAAAGACAACTCTCCTGCTGACTGCTGGCAAGACCTTAAAAGCTTGACATTTAAAGGTCTGACGGTTGGAACGATCCCTCGTAAACTCAAACGCTGGCTCATCACTCGCAGATCTAACAAAATGCCCCTATTAAAAGTTACATTCTGTGAGTTTAGAATGACGGAGACTCCAGCTGTTAGTAGTTGGCCGGCCTCTCTCTACGGGCTACTGTACGGCTATTGTGAATTGGAATTGAAAGAGGTTCCACTGAAGGCCACTCTAAACGTGAATTCATCGACATCGCTGGTGGTACGTTGTTGTGCGGTTGCGGGAGCTGAGCACTCATGTCTTCGTAAGCAGGACGTACGAGGTACATCCAAGGTCTACGATTCTCTAGGCATGGTCAAAACTAGGTACATGTGGTGCTGTGAATGTTTTGACTCGGCGAGGACTTAAGGTATGCCGGTGGTATATAGTTTTTGGCATCGCCAGTTATTACTGTTTTTCGTTGTGCGAGTTTACTCCGGAGTGAGGAAGCGTTCTCACGGAGTCCGGCTTGAGAAGTTGTAATGTAATGTAGTAGTGATGTACTGTGATATGCAAGTGACTGAACAGTAGATCTGAGAAATTGATTGAACGAAAGAAAGTCATTACATAATAGAATAACAGTATGAAGGACGAGAAAGTCCACTGTTCATACACCCCGCTCGTGCACCTTTTAATGGTAAGAAATTATGCGAGGATGCAGATCAGCATTGACGACAGAAGATCGGCCTTTGCTACTAGTAGTTCTACTGGATAGTTACCTGAGTAGGCTGACGGCAGCACAAAAATATCTGTCGACATCGGGATTCATGCTGGAGCCATTTTGGGTTCTGGAATTTTATCAACCTCTGTAGCCTCCGGCTGCCATCTGATCACTTCAGTCGGAAGTTGTTGCTTTTTCCGTGGTGCACAGATGATGCTTTGATGTCCGTAAGTCCTTGGGCAAGTGCTTTTTCTCGTCCTAAGTAGGAAGATAAGTATAACATCGAACAACAGCTTTTGGAGGGTCCTCTCTGACAGGCCGATTGCGGAACCTCGACAGTCCTGGCGAGGGTACTTACCCTTGTACAGATACACTGCGAGAAGGGTTTCACGAGACGGAGATGCGGGGGATTTTCATAGGATATCGAACAATATCGGGACACACCAGAATGTACAGTGCACCCACCGTCAGCCTTGAAAATTTACACGCATGTATGTCTCTTGTTTCCTCACTACATCATTGTTCGCGTGGGGAGTCTTGGAGCCGCAGAATTTGTGATGCCATGTCGCAAGGCCTCTCTTTTATGACTCAGGTATGCAGAAGCAGAGCGGCATAGTGTGCAAAGTCGACCGAATCCAGTGAGTTGCGGATCACGTCGTAGGGAAGGCTGGTTGGGTTGTACGTTTGGAGTTTCGGGCTCAGATTTCTACCACCTCCGATGCCCACACAACAGATACGCCACCACCAACTACATACACACCAATCAACCAAAAACGACTGCCAAGTTGTGCGCGTAAATAAAACGTTTTCTTTGAGTTTGTCGATGGTTTTGAGCTACATAGTCTTCCAGTGTTTAAGGCCTTGATGTGGTAAACGAAAAAAGGGGGGATTAAGAAACTCATCTTATTCATATTCCTGATTTTCTTCGCTACTGTATCCATTAACTCTACACTCTCCTTGGGGCTAGTCATCGTAGTCGAACTTACCCCTAGCCGAACGGCTCGCAACGTGGATCGTGGCTCTCGTAGAAATTGTTGCTTCCCTACCACCAGTGGACCTAACAGCACATGATAAGACATCCGCATTACCAACAGCAGGGACTTTCCCTTCTTTGCGTCCTTTTTCTTTCGATTCTTTTTTGTGGCGGTTTCCCCGGCGCATACAGTACTAGCGGTCGGTCACACCGTGCGGGAACCAGCACCACCAGCGTCATAACAAGTAAATGACATCCTCGACGGCGTACCTGGAACGTACCTTCTACCCCAATTCACTCCATTTATTCCCAGAGGTGTCCCAGAACTCTGACCATACCCTCTTAGCAGTATCCCATTTCGTTTTGTTTCCATTGCTCGTACCGGAACGTACCGGTGGCCCGCCCTTATCCTCTCTCTCAAACAACGTTGATGTCGTTAGCCCCCAAAGCCTAGGAGGACTATGCGTGCCAGTTGGCTTCGTGCTGGTATTCGCATCAACATCCAACACGCTTTTAGACGGTGGTGAGGCTTATGGAGTCGTCAGAGAGAACGGCGGAACCTGATCGACCGTGGATGGTACAGTTCGTCGATGGGTTGGACGTGCACGAGTGGACCTGAGCAGTGCCAGGCCTTGCTTACATTGTCAATGCGTAAAAATAAGACGGCTAAGGGAAGGAATCGACCACAAGGGGACCATGAACAGTAGGATGTATTCGGAGCGTCGATGGTACAGAGTTTCGTGAGGGAACGACAGTCGAATACGTCGATTTTTCCAGCTAGGTTTCCGAAGCCGGCGAGAAGGAGAAGGGGACTCTGGGGGTTGAAAGAGATGGTGTCGATGGGGAAACTGCCAATTGCCAAAGTGAGTGTGCGAACGCGAGAGTCGAATAGCATGGTTTTGGCGGGCATGTCTGATGTGCTGAGGGAGAGGCGAAGCGACGCGAGAAACCTTCGTGTCAAGTCTATGAGTAGCAAAAGATGGAGAGATCATTTCGTGGCGGATATAAGCTGAGTACTTCAGAGTGATGACCATGGTGCTATGTAATGTTAGTGCCAAGAGGTTTTTTTTTTTTTTTTTTTTTTTGATCCAAATTTAATTGCTTGAGGACCTGAAGAGGTCCTATGTCGCAATACACTAGCTAACACTGTCTGGTAAGAGGGAGAGGGGGTAAACGATGCGGTACTGTACTACAAAAACTGAGCGCTATCGCACTCAGCAAACTGCCTGAGGAGTAGTCAGACAGGCGAAGGGGGACCTAAGCAAAGCAGAAGTGGAGTGAGCACTACAGTGAAGCGGTGTAGGAAAAGAAGAATTGAGACTGGGGGGGAGAGTGCTGATGTCTGAAGGGGGAGAACTTCCAGAGGGGCTTCTATAGCCTGGTGAGAGAAGCTGTCTGAACACTGAAGAAGGCCACACACAACCTTCTTGAACTCAAAACTCGAAACTCTCGCTCGTAACTCATTACTTTTTTTTCAAAGAAAAGTAAGTACAGGCTAGGTAATAAAAATTGCTGACTAAGCAATAAAACCTCGCACTAAGGTAATAAACATATAATAAAAAAAACTGGAAAGCAAGAATATGAGAAACAAAGAATAAAAATTAAAATCCCTTGGTAGGGAAAACCCATTCCCTACAGCGGTAAGAGGAGGGTGGCAGGGTGGTTAAGTCTACCTCCTCTTGGGAGGGAGTGTGGGTGTGGAAGGGTCATGTGGTAGTTTATAAGTGGTGGAGACCATGCCTCGCTCAGCAGTGGCAGAAACCCAGAGCTGCCCATCTCTGTGGGTTCCCAGGTAAAGGGGGGAGGTGCCGTCAAAGATCAGTTTGATGACTTCAAGTGTTCCATGAGGGAACAGTTGATCAGATAGGGGAGGGGGAGCAAGTTGGTTGCCCTGGAAGGTGGAAGGGAGGTCCTGGATACCGAGAGCCGTTACAAGCCAGGAGGGGGGGTTGGGATCTACTTCCATTGACCCATCGTTGTTTAACGCATATATGGTGACAGGGTTTGGTGAGTCAGATACCTTGGATGAGGTTTCAGAGTGGGGGTTACTGTGGCACAGGCAGCATGCCTCGTGGGACGTGATGTAATTGTTAAACTTCTCCCGAAGGTCGGCGATCTCCTTGCAGAGTTTGGAAAGCTCAGATTCTGGAACATTCTCGGTGGTGGGGGGGCCCGGGGGGGGAGCAGTGGGTGGAGGGTGGCTTAGGGACTGAATGGGAGGGGGCCGTTTGGGTGCTGTAGTCACTTTCATTTGTCCTTGAAGGTGGATGTACAGATTGTTTTGGTAGAGCCTTAGCCAGCCTTGTTTCACCTTGCCTGACTCAGAGTCAAGTGCAACAGGGTTGAGGTGGGTTTTAAATGAGTGGAAAACTGCCACTATCCAGTGGATAGCCTTGGGAGCAGCCTTCTCACATACAATAGGGATGGTGGGGACTTGGAAGGAGCGACCCTTGTTAGGGCCTTCCTTGGTTGTCCAAGTCCAAGTCAGAGGGTGAGTAGTAAGATGTTTAAGAACAAATCTTGGAGCAGCAGGAGGGGAGAAGCGGGCCTTGAAGGTGCCCTTTGGGAAAGAATGGTACCATTTGCCTATGTCTGACTGTCTTATCAAGCATGGGTCTGTCGACGAGCAGCAATGCTTGGGGGGGAGGTGTTTTTTCCATGGGGGGATGGTGGTGGTACTGGTTCAAGAGGCATCCCAAGAGGATATTAATGGCTGCTTTCAATGTTGAAGCATTTGACGTGCTCAGTCATCACCAGTCAATAGCACGCTTCATGTAGACAATGTAGTTGCAATCGTCTGAATATTGGGAACGTGTATCGGAGCTTACCATTTGCTGGACCTGCAAGCTTCGAGTGGTTTACGTAGCATAACCGGGTAATACCAGTTCTCACGAGGAGATTACTGACTCCATGGGGGGTGTTTGTACATTTCAAAGGGCATGTCTACACTACTAATTAGGCCAGTAACGGTTGTTTTTGGAATCTCATGAGATGCCATCGTCCATCTTTTCAAGCACAAGCTTCAGGTGATGTTTCTTGCATAGAATAGTCCAGCTTGAGGCGCTGAGCTGTATACCATGTTATGCAGCTTCGATGCCTCAGCCGTGGCCACAAGCGATCTTGATGCAGCACGAACTGAACTGACACGACTACAGGAACGTGAATGGGAGTTGATCGAGGAGCTTCGCAGCGTCCGTATTGCTGCCCAGGAGCAGATGGATAGGATTAACAGTTTCGTCAAGCAAGGTAGGCGGCCAGCACCGATTAGTCGTCTTCCGCTCCCGGTGCTGTCGGACATCATTTATCGCACTATTTGTGACAACCATCCCGAGTCGGATGCGCATCGTTGCACTAAAAGGAAGCTGGCCAGCATATCGCGTCGTTGGAGAGATGCCATCCTGAATTACCCACAGATCTTGATGCGCAAGAATGAGTCGCTCAGAATCGTCGAACAGCTTCTTTCTCAGTGGGTGATCTTCAGGTACACCTTTAACATTCAGTGTCATCTTGTACCGTTCCCATGCTGAAACCTCAGAGTACGAAGAAAAAGGACCATGGTGAGACTGAATCCGACCGAAAATGGGGGAACTCACATGCCCGAGGCCCTTGGGGACCCAGAGGGCCAGGCGGCGTCGTCGAAAAAGCCTCGAGACGCTGACGGACGTAGCGGCGCAAGGTGAAAGCGACGAAATGTTCCCGCCACGCCGAGAAGGTCGATCAGACCCGAGCAAGTGTTTGACCTGTGACGCAGGCCATGACGATCATCGTCCCTTCACCACGCGACGTACACGTAGGACTGGTATAGTCGTCTTCGTGAACACAAGTTAGAGGACATTGGCTTCTGGCGCGTCAACAGCGTCCTCGTCCGTATCTTGTGAAAACTTCGCGACAGTAGTAGAGACAATTTAACACGGCGCAGTTTGGCTGTAATCTTGGCGCCGTCTCGATCAACGCAAGAATTGCATCATCACTGAATTCATCTACATCCGAAGGCTCGTGATACACACCATGAGTATTACGGGCAAGGCCGACAGAGCGAGAGACCAGGATCGGCTCACGAGTATACTTGGTTCCATGTCTTCATCGGGACCAGATCGTATCCAATGTATCCGCCATCATGTCGAAGAAGATATAAATCAACCATTTTCGCGTTTCCGGGGTATTCATGTGTTGGGTTCTGACAGTGAGACGGATGGCTGGGGGCATATATGGATACAGGAGGCTGTACAAATTTCAGAGTGCATAGCATATATAGTGGGACTTTGAAATCCAAGCTACGACTTACGTTTCCAAGTTCACACAAGCTTCAAGCTCAAGGCCCGTGTTTTGCACAGTGCTATAATTCACTGCGGGGTGGCTGTGCGTGCTACTGACGATAATCATTCATCATACCAAGCACAAGTCCCAGGTGATTTTTCTTATGCGTGGAATAGTCTAGGTTCAGGCTCTGAGAAGTATACATGTTTCAGCCATGGTCACACAGGATCTCGCTGCAGCACGAGCTGAACTGGCACGACTACAAAATCGTGAGCGGGAGCTCGTCGAAGAGCTCCGCAGCGTCCGTACTGCTGCCCAGGTGCAGTTGGATAGAATTAATGTTTTCATCAAGCGTAGGCTCACAGCGCCAATTACCCGCCTTCCGCTTTCAGTGCTTTCGGATATCATTTATCTCACCATCTGTAACACCTATCCCGAGTCGGATGCGCATCGTTACACTAAGAGGAAGCTGGCCAGTGTATCGCGTCTTTGGAGAGACGCCATCCTGAACTTCCCCAAACTTTGGACTACCGTCGTGATCGACCCTTCATGGTCTGCTCCTCTCGTCATGGCACATGTTAAAAGAAGTGGAGAGTGCCCTCTAGACATCACCATAGCCGAGTGGTCGTCTAATGACAGGTTCCAATTCCAGCGGCTCCTGGGCCCCGCTGTCACTTGCGGGTACCGGTGGCGCAGCCTCGTTATTCGGGAAATCAGTGGAGCCACTGCTACTCTCATCTTGAATGGCATTCAATACATGAGGTTTCCTGCCATGAAACGTATTGAGATTTCGGAAGCACGACTCCTGAACAGTCCATTTTTTCTTACTTCCCAGTATGCCCCGGCTCTCGAGCAGGTGATACTCTCCAAAGGAAGCTCTATCGAGAAATTACCATTCATCACTACTCTCCGAATCGTCCATCTACACTTGACGGATGATACGTCAGCATCTCTATTGTTGTCATCTTTACTCCCACTCCCGCAATTGTCTGAGCTTGTCCTGTCTGGGACCGGCGACTGTGACGAATGGCCGGATGCTGAGAGCATTCGCTTACCCGTTCTTACGTCTCTAACACTCATACTCTCCGACCCGCTACCTGCGTTGGTGGCTATGGTTGCTCCCAGTCTTATTTACCTCAGATGTTCACGAGGTCGATTGAATCCGCAATTACTACATGACCGTGGCGGTCACTGGGCACATATCTTCCGGGACCTTCCTAACAAGTTTGCGACTGTTCGACATCTTTGCCTTTCCGACGCGACCAGCAATTCTTCCTCTGCACCGGTGGCCACTGAGGCAGACGCGCAGGCAGTGTGTGCGGCATGTCCTGGGGTATATCAGGCAGAAGTGCCGGCCCACATGATCAATGTCTTCTTTGCCAAAGACAACGCTCCTGCTGACCGCTGGAAAGACCTTAAATGCTTGACATTTAAAGGTCTGACTGTCGGAACAATCCCTCATAAACTCAAAGGCTGGTTCTCCACACGCAAATCTAACAAAATGCCTCGATTAAATGTTACATTCTGCGAGTTTAAGATGGTGGACACTCCAACTGCTAGTAGTCGTTGGCCGGCTTCTCTATACGAGTTACTGTACGGCTATTGTGAATTGGAACTGAAAGAGGTTCCACTGAAGGCCACTTTAAACGTGGATTCCTCGACACCCCTGGTGGTACGTTTTTGGGTGGCTGTGGGAACTAGGCACTCATATCTTCATGAACAGGACCTACGAGGTACATCCAAGGTCTACGATTCTCTAGGCATGGTCAAAACTAGGTACATGTGGTGCTGTGAATGTTATGACTTGGCTAGGACTTAAGGTATGCTGGTGGTAAATTGTCTTTGGCATTTCTAGTGATTACTTTTTTCGTTGTGCAAGTTTACTTCGGAGTGAGAAACTGATCTCACGCTGGAGGTCGGACTTGAGAAGTTGTAATGTAATGTAGTAGTGATATGCTGTGACATGCAAGTGATTGAGCAACAGAACTAAGAAATTGAATGAACAAAAGAAAGTCATTAGCATGCCTCATGTAGACGTTGTAGTTGCGACTGTCTGAATATTGGGAACGTGTATCAGAGCTTACCATTTGCCGGACCTGCGAGCTTCGAGTCGTTTACGTAGCATAACCGGGTAATACTAGTTCTCACGAGAAGATTACCGATGTTTGCACATTTTGGGCATGTCTACACTACTAATTACGCCAGTAACGGTTGTTTTTGGAATCTCATGAGATGCCATCGTCCATCTTTTCAAGCACAAGCTCCAGGTGATTTTTCTTCCATAGAATAAGTCCAGCTTGAGGCGCTGAGCTGTATATAATGTTATGCAGCTTCGATGCCTCAGCCGTGGCCACAAGCGATCTTGATGCGGCACGAGCTGAACTGACACGACTGCAGGAACGTGAATGGGAGTTGATCGAAGAGCTTCGCAGCGTCCGTACTGCTGCCCAGGAGCAGATGGATAGGATTAACAGGTTCATCAAGCGTAGGCTCACAGCGCCGATTAACCGCCTTCCGCTCTCAGTGCTTTCGGATATCATTTATCTCACTATCTGCAATGACCGTCCCGAGTCGGATGCGCATCGTTGCACCAAAAGGAAGCTAGCCAGCGTATCGCGTCGTTGGAGAGATGCCATCCTGAATTACCCACAACTTTGGACTACCATCGTGATCGACCCTTCGTGGTCTGCCCCCCTCGTTATGGCCCATGTTAAAAGGAGTGGAGAGTGCCCCCTAGACATTGTCATAACCAAGTGGTCATCAGCAGACCAGTCTCCGCGATTCAAACAGCTCTTAGGCCTCACTGTCACTTGTGGGCACCGGTGGCGTAGCCTCGTTATTCGGGAGAATAGTGGAGCCCTTGCGACACTCATCTCTGAAAGCATCCAATACATGATGTTTCCTGCCATGAAACATGTTGAGATTTCGGAAATGCGGATCCCAGACAATGCGCTTTTTCTTACTTCCGATTATACTCCCGCTCTCGAGCACATGACACTCTCAAAAGGAAGCTCTATTAACAAGATCCCCAATATCAGGAATCTCCGATTCGTCAATGTAACCTTGGCGGGCGATGCACCATCGGGTTCACTCCTGTTGTCATCTTTACTCCCTCTTCATCAATTGTCCGAGCTTGTCCTTTCCGGAAACAGTGATAAATGGCCGGATGCTGGGAGCATCCACTTGCCCGCTCTTACATCTCTAACGCTCACACTCTCTAACCCGCGGCCGGCTTTGGCGGCTATGGTTACTCCCAATCTTACCTACCTCGGATATTCACGACCTATCTCCAATATACGCATTAATGCAGCACGCCCTCGCGACGGCCACTGGGCACAACTCTTCCAGGATTTTCCCAACAGATTCGCAACTGTTCGGCATCTCTGCATTTTTGATACAACCGGCGATTCTTCTTCTATGCCTGTAGCAACTGCGGCAGACGCGCAGGCAGTGTGTGCGGCATGTCCTGGGGTACATCAAGCAGAGCTACCGGCCGATGTGATCCACGGCTTCTTTGCGAAAGGCAACGCTCCTGTCAACTACTGGAAAGACCTTACAGGCTTGACTATTAGGGGTCTGACAGTCGGAACAATCCCTTCTGATCTCATATGGTGGATCACCGAACGAAAATCTAACCAACAGCCTCTGTTAAAAATTACGTTCAGTGAGTTTAAAGTGGCGAACAGTCCAATTGATGCTAGTGCTGGTTGTTGGCTGGCGTCTATGGACGAGTTACTGCGTGGACGATGTGAATTGGAACTGAAAGAGGTCCCACTGAAGGCCACTCTAAACATGGACTCATCGATGTTGCCAGTGGTACGTGCGATGTACTACATGCGTGGTTGCGGAACTAGGCACTTACATCTTCGCGAGTAGGACACACGCGGTACATCAAGGGTCTACGATTCTCCACCGGGCATGATCAAAACTAGGTACATGTGGTGTTGCGACTGTCACAACTCAGCCAGGGTTTGAAGGATGATACTCGTGTATTAGTATTTGGACATTTTTTCCTTGTGATAGCATACTCGGGATGGGAATCTTCTGTTGAATACTGCGAGCCTCATACCGTTGACTCGGCCCGACAGCGTCAGGGGCCACATCATCATCACAGAACCCAAAGAGCTTTCAAAATTTTCTGTAGGTTCTGGAGTCAATCTCATTACTGCAATCAAGGGTCGCTGTTCGTCTGTGGTATGTGCGCAAGTGGTGTTGTGATATCGAGTACGTATGTATCCGCTGTCGTTTTGGCCAGGGCGGAAAAGTGGCGCATGTCGTGGAAGATACATAGTTGAGATATCTCCATGAGATAATGCATGATTCAGGCCTTGAGGGAGGGCTCGCCTAGCTCGTTCAGCATTGCGTGGCCGTACTGCGTTCGTAAAGCTCTTTTTTTGGGGGGGGGGGAGGGGGGGCCAAAATTGACCATATCACAAGTCGACTGCATCTGATGTCAAATTCACCAAAATTCTCGCTCACGTTTGCTGGGAAGTCGGGCAAGTAAGTTCGCAGTTTCGGACTCGAAGACTGTTCTGCCCCCTAATCTGATCCGCCTCACACACAACAAATCTACCACCACACCATCTACGTACACACCAATGAACCAAAAAAACGAATGCCAAGTGGTGCACGTAAACAAACCGATGTGACTAGTTCGCCTAGGTTATAGATGTCCACTCGTCGTCCACATCGGCCCCGGACCAGCACGAGCGAGGTAACTAGCGAAAGGAGCCAAAACGAGAGGAAGAGAAAGAACGAGAAGAGGATGAAGGAATGGAAAGAAGATGTGGCAAGAAAATCAAGTGCCACCACCACCACCAGTCAGGAGCACGAGGGCGTCGAGTTCTTTCCTGATATCCGCTTCTCCATCGATCTTTTTCAACTGTGTCGCTTCGAGACGGTCTCCCCGTTTTGCCTTTTCTTTGAGTTCGTCGATGGCTTTGAGCTATGTCGTAGTCAAGTGTTTAAGATATACCAGATGAAAAGAAAGCAGGATTAAGAAACGTACCTTCTTATTCAAATTCCTGATTTTCTTCGCTGCCATATCCGACTCTGCGCTCTCCTTGGGAGTAATCGGTGTAGTCGGACCCCCCGCTACTACCCCATTCGAGCCATTCACAACGTCGACCGAGGGTCTCGCAGATCTAGACACGTCCACAGAAGGTCTTACTTCCCCGCCACCAGTAGGCGTAACAACACCAGATGAGACGTCCCCGTTACCAACGGCGGAGGCTTTGGCCTTCTTCAGCTCCTTTTTCTTCCGTTTCTTTTCGGCAGCGGTGTCCCCTCCAGCGGTAGTTGCGCCCGTACCAGAACCGCCAGGAGTGGTAGTACCACCAGCACCAGTAGATGGTGTCCTCGATGGTGCACCCGGAACGTACCTCCTTCCCCCATTCGCTCCATTTGTTCCCTGAGGTGTCCCAGAACCTCGACCATAGCCTCTTGTTGGTGTCCCATTTGCTCCGTTCCCGTTACCAGAACGTACCGGTGTTCCGCCCTCGTCCTCTCTCTTGAATATCGTCGGTGTCGCTAGCCCACGAAGCCCAGGAGGTCTATATGCGCCAGCTGGTTTCGCACTGGGAGATTTCCCACTATTCGCCTCTACGCTCGACACGCTCTCAGATGGTGGTGGAGCTTGTGGAATCGTGGGTGGGAACGGTGGAACCTGGTCTACGGGGGTCGGTCTCCACCCTGCTTGGTACAGTTCGTCGATGGGTTGGACGTGCACGAGTGGACCTGAGCAGTGCCAGACCTTGATTCCATTGTCGACGCGTAATCGAGGAGATAAGACAGCTGTGAGGAGGAATCGACCACAGGGTGACCATGAACAATAGGATGTGTTTGGGGCGTCGATGGTACAGAGTTTCGTGAGAGAACGACGGTCGAATACGTCGATTTTTCCGGCTAGATTTCCGAAGCCTGCGAGAAGGAGAAGGCGGCTTTGAGGGTTGAATGAGATGGTGTTGATGGGGGAGCTGCCAAAGTCGTGGAGTGTGCGGACGCGAGAGTCGAAGAGCATGGCTTTGGCGGGCATGTCTGGTTAGGTGGTGAGTGGGATGCAGCGAGGGAGAGGAGAAGAGACGCACATCCGTATACCACACCGAACTCTTTGCTGTTTGGACTCCATGCTACGTCGTGAATGGGACCGTCCTTGTCCAGCGTGACCCGACAGTCAAAGTTACCAGCCGCACTGAGAAGGTAGAGCGACGTCTCTCCATAATAGCTCATGTTGGAATTGTCGACTTCGGTCTGAGTGACGATGAGTGCTTGGGTGCCGAGCTCGTTCCATTTGATCTGTGTGCGGTCGGCTTTGTAAAAGGTTTTGGAGCTAGTGGGTGTGGGACTGAGGGCGAGGAGGCCATATATTTTGACACTGGCGGGTGCGCCCTGCAGAGAAGGTTAGAACAAACGGAGAAAGGATGTGGCGTGTACGGACCTTTTTCTCTGCGACAAAGACGGCGATGGAGGGGTTGAGGCCGGGACTGACGGATATCATGGCAGCGTTTTCGACCCTGAGCTTATCGATGATGCCTTTACTCCATTCAGCAGGTTTGAACACCTGTATTTCCTGTGCAACGAGGCGGACTGCGTGGGACTCGGATACGGTGTACTGAATGTCCCAGTTTTCCTGAGATTTTTGGGAGAATGCGATGAGCTCTTCGCCTGTGCTGACGGAGAACACGCGAAGGTTTTTGTGTTGGGTGCCGTCTTCGAGTTTGACTGCGGGTGAGAGATTGGCGTAAGTGAAAAAGGCCGCGTGCAGGGCACGAGGACATACCAGGACGTTCCCAGGTGGAGATGTAAGTGCCACGAGGCGAGAAGTTGAGCTCCACGACGTTGGGAATGTTCAGTTCCTGCACGAGGGTGGCGTTTTCTGCCTGAAAAATCCTGACGCTGGAGTGGCGTAAGTAGGCTGACTGGTGATCACGCGAGTGGGACATACGAAGTGGGCAGAGCGTAGGCGAAGAGTCTGCCGTCGTTGCTGTACTGGCAGGTGCGGGCTGGCACGCCTGGGTCTGCAAACCCTGTGACGGGCGAGTAGGCTGGCGTGCCATGGACGAGCCCGAGACGCTTTTGGGCGCGGACTACGCTGGGGGTGTCAGAGGGACCACAGCAAGCTGAGGACTGGGCTCACAAGCGTACTGCTGGGAGGAGGACATCATCGATCAGAAGAAGCAAGCGAATGCCTCAGCTGGGAATGAGAGAGAAGAAATGAGACAAACACCGCGGAGAGAGGCAGTGAAAGAGATCACTTTAGGGCAAGCACACGGGTCACTCGATGACGGCGACGACGGCGACAACGACGAGCAGAGAGTCGGCGATGCTGACGGACGTGACACTCTCGCAGATCCCGGAGCTCTCCGAGTTGGCCGACGACGACGACGCCAACCTGCTTGAAGACGACTCCGAGTTTGACTTGCTCAGGCGCGACTGCGAACTCGGACACGCTACCAGCTTTGCATCGGAACACAGTCCACGTCCACGCAAGGTATGTTCTTTGTTACACTACGCGTTCGCAGTGACCATCCCCTCCACAGTCCAGCACCCGTGGCATCTTCAAGGCCAGGACGAACAAGTCATCCGATGCCAACCATGCCACCGCTAGCACGAAGCTACGACGCTCGTCTACGGCGAAATCCCCCAAGAAAATTACACTAGATACGACCGACTCACCGTCAAAGAGTATGCGAACCACCATGCACCCGTCTGAACTTGACAACAACGTGCCATCACAGCATACGGGTTCTGTTCGTGTTACTAGGAGGACCCGGCCCCAGCCCGTCCCTACATGCAAGCCAGAACCAATGATCAAACAAGATACCCATAGCGTCGCGAATACCGACTCTGTGCACATCAAACGCGACATCGATACGCGTATCCAATCATCCAAACCACCGTCTACGCGCCAGAATGAGACCCATATTCCACGCATACGCGTTGGTGCCTTGGGTGCAGATACCAATACCAAGGATGGTGACGGCCAGCGTAAAATCGGTGACGATGGCAGCGTTACTGGTAAACTTAGCCAACGGCTCCCCACGTACGTCACATCTTATTCGTGCTTTCTCTTTTATGCAATGTATTGATACCCTTTCTGCGCTCGCTACTTTGGATGTCACAGCTTCCCTAAGTCTATCTTTCCCACCAAGCCAACTATTACCGAAGAGCCCCCGTTGATACACAGATGCAAGACCCCAACGCCTGAAGTTACTAGCTTGCCCACAGCGGGATTTGATGATGAGATCCCATCCGTACACGGAAGAAACACCCCAACTCCAGAAGCTACCGACCTGAATACGGCAGAACCTGACGAGACAGAGGTCGCTCCTGAACCCGCGCCTACGCATATACCCATCCAGACTCATTC
The DNA here is from genome assembly GCA_024613145.1 of Pisolithus marmoratus. Classification (NCBI taxonomy): domain Eukaryota; kingdom Fungi; phylum Basidiomycota; class Agaricomycetes; order Boletales; family Pisolithaceae; genus Pisolithus; species Pisolithus marmoratus. The sequence continues at coordinate 29,095 of JANFAE010000086.1, forward strand.
CGACGCCTCTTCACCCTCTCCTGCGCCAGAACAACCCCCTCAAGTCCTAGACGACAACGTCGGGGATGACGAAGAGGAGGAACTTGAAGTGGCTGACATCACACTCTCCATCGCAGATGCAGACTCGGATTCAGACTCGCCCACTTCTAAGCGGGCTGACAACATGAACGTGGAGCCGAGCTCTGTGCTAACGCGCTATCCAGAACGAGAGCACGTGTTCTCACCAATGCGGCGTGGCACCAAGAGGAGCATCGACGGGAATGAAGGGGCCGCTGACGAAAAAAACTGGGAAGAGGAAGTTGAGGACGATAAGAAGGGGCATGAACCGACGGGTATGGGTGACTCAGATGCAGAGTTGGAGACAGATTTGCGTGTAGGTGTCGATTTGGGTGCCGAGAGGAGTGAACCCTGCGAGAGGAATGGCGAGGCCGAGGGGGGGCGTACGCACATGGCCCAAGGCACCCACGAAGCTAAGAATGGCAAAAGCGACCGTCCGCAAAAGCAAGGCAGAATGCCCAAGTCTACCTCGGTGCAAACTCTCCCTGCAAAGCGCACTAAATACATTCCTAGACCTGCCAGCGCAACTGTAACGACCATCTCAAACACCACGACGTCAACCTCAACGATGACCACGGTGACGAAGGCGGGAGACAGGACTGGAACAGGTGGTAAGACTGTAGGAGCCCCTCATCTCACCCAACTACGTGAAGCACACCGACGGCTTGGTATCACGAAAAGTGAGCGCGTCGTCGAATCGAGCGCTTCTGGATCTAGTATCAGGGGAACTACTGGAAGAAGGGTCGGGGTGCGCCCATCCTCGAGATCTGTATCTGCTTCGCTTCATCAGAGGCGCACGCAGCCGGTTGTGGGGGACGAAGAGATAGGAACGTCGAGGGCTGGTCCTTCTGTGCCGACAAAGCAGCGCGAAAGGGAACCTCGGATCGACGTGAGGACGATGGATACTACCGATTCGAGGATGTGTGGTACAAGATCGGCAGCAACAGCTGTGCACCTGACCAAACCCGTACCGTTCACGTTCCGCGTCGATGCACGGGTACGTCGAGTTGTGACCGACCCGTGCGTTTCTGGGTCTGGCTTGAATGGTGGCAGTAGTGGTGGCGGCATTCATACAGGGGAGAAGGACAAGGGCAAGAAGAGGGATGATGGACTTAAGAAGCTAAAGTTGCTCGAGTCGGATCATGGGGAATCGTGGTTGCACCGTCAGAAGGAGCGTGTTCCCTCTTCGTCTAGAGTTTTCCTCGATGGAGCGACGACAAAGCCAACGACCTCTATCAACACCGCAACTACAACGACCACTACAACAAGGACAACTACCACCGTACCACACCCCTTCACATTTACGACCACCCTGCGTGCCACCGAACGTGCCAAATTCGACGCGCTAATCCGCCAGAAACAAGAAGAAATGGCTCGGGTGAGAGAGGAAGCCCGGAAACGGGCCGAGGAAGAGATGGAGAGGGAGATGAGGGAGATGAGGAGACGAGCTGTTCCAAAGGCACATGAGGTGCCAGAGTGGTATAAGGAAATGCCAAAGAGAGGGGGTGATGGGATGGGAGGAGGATAGGGCTGGGGCCATGGTAAGGTCAATTATTAGTCTTCGTCTGTCTGCATTGTGTACTTATTGCATGGTAACATTGTAAGTGCCCCAGTGGTATTAGGAGGTGCCAAAGAGAAGCTCTGGAGGGGAGGAGAGCATGAGTAGGTGGATAGAACTGAGGGCCATTGTTAGATGAGATAGATAAATTGCCATTCTTTTGTTTGTCTGCACATTGTACTAAGGAGCAGGGATATGGGTGTGGGAGGGGTGATGATCAGCCCAAGATCATCATCCAGTATGTCTTCATCAGGACTGCTGAGTTGTTTGCATAAGTACTTGTTTCTATCCCCTGATACTTTCAAAGCTAATCCATCAATTTGTTGCAGCAGTTCTGTTCTCTCTGACCTTCATGGCATTGGAGATGGTGATAGCAGGATAGATTCAGTACACTGTACTTCTTATTGTCTACTTGTATTTTCACTCTTGGAGCTCCATGAGCTTTTGCCCAATGGAAAGGACTTTGATCTTGTAGTGATGGTCAAAGCTTCAGCACTTGGGTTGGAGTTTCAATCCGACTAATATTCCACAGCATATTCCACATAGTCACTGGTGTCCAGAGCCTGTCCAGAGCTTGTCCATAGCCATTCCAGCACTATCATGAGCACCACTATTAAATGTTTGCTGCTTCCAATACTAAAAAAAAAATGTCACCAACATAGTACATCATGGTTTGCTACTCCCCCATGCATCCTTAGCATACTCACTCCCATGTATCATGTCATGCCCAAAGGACTGTCCTTGTACGTACATATCGTACATTCGATGGCCTCTACATGCTACAAGCCCTAATGCTCTGACAACTCATCCAGGTTGATGTAATCCTGCTGCTCGGGTTCCTCGGGTTGCTCATAATTGTACCATACAGCATCATCACACCAGTATGGCAGCATTTGGAGCACGAGTTCGAGGGCACCCTCATCTTGTCTTGGATGGTCTGCCAAAAAATCATCTGTCCCCAGGATGTGCTGGTACTTGTTGCCCTCGGTGGGATTGATGACCTTCCAAGTTGTCTCGGTACACCCATAAGTTCGGATACCGTACCTCGGGTGCTGTTTGGAAGAGCGTTTGTCTGTATTGCCAGTGATCACGAAGGATTTCCCCGCAGGAGGATCGGCAACACCCAGCTCAGCTACAAGTGTCACATACGGCCGTGCGACTTGTTCTCCTGAAGAAGTCATGTTTGGGAAAAAACCGTGCTTCTTCTCATCAATAACATATGCAGTTAAGCTTCCCCGTTTCCGCCGCCGCTTCACTTGTATGAAAAGCGCTGACATTGAAGACTCCTCCAATGCGTAACCTTTGTCTAGTAAGATAGGGATGATGATATTGATTGCTTTTTGGCGGTTATGGCATATGAATGCGGCACCCCTCATAAAGCTAGAAACCATGGACCTCGTGTTCATGATAGACTCGTCGACCGCTTTAACGAAATGCGTGAATCGCACGACCGCATGTTCGAAAGCATCTTCAAGAGTGCAGGTAGACGTTACACCGTTGTTTGGTTCAGACCTCAAGATCTCCTCATGAAATTGGCGGGCAAACAAGGCTTGCAAAAACACGAGGAAACTGCAACCCTTGCTGAAGTTCGGCTCGCCCGTACGGTCGATTTCGTCGGCTTGCTCCGTAATAATAGCATCCATGTACGCCATCCTGAGAAGCAGACGCATGACAACCTCACCTTTCTGACCAAGGTCGATCAGGCCGTTATCGAAATTCTCCCGCAGGAGGTTGGCCACTGTACGCCCCGGGAATTGCAAATAGCGATACATTTGGCGTGATGCAGCTTCTGCGAGGAACGGCTCGGAAGGATATCCCGAGCGGATGTAGAAGCGATGCTTTGGAATGGAGAAGGCGATCCTCATGTGACTGGTAACCATATCAATTTCGTATTTGTGCACCAATTCACGTTTTGGCTCGTAGTCGATTGTAATCAAGACATCTAAGGTCGCGAGCATTGCGACGTCGGTCTGATGCTCCCCGTCGATGTTATTAGAATAAACGAGCTTAGAGCGCGCCAGTTGCATCGTGGCATTAATGAGCTCAAATTTATCTTGTCCCGCAGAGGCTTCAATCATGGTCCAGAACCTACAGCGCTGAGATTAGTAAAAGACGCGCCTAATGAAGCAGCTCACATACAACGGCCTCCCAAAGCGTGCCACAAATGCAAGGTCCCCAAGCTGCTCCAAGTTGAGTGTTCCAGGTCTAAGTGGGAAGGAAGGGTGACAATCAAACGGTAGTTCCGTAAAAGGAGCCTGGAGGGGGAGCATGTCCCGCTGCCGGGACGACCGAGCCACTTCAGCAGATGGAGCCAGAAGACCCAAAGAGGACTGAGTCGACAAGAATAAGGTGAAGATGGGGCAAGCCCTGAAATGGTTTAACGATGAGCATAAAACATCGTACAGTCTCTTCTTTCGGTTGTAGTCGGGCTCCTTGTCATCGGGGATGACGTAGCCAAGTTCATGTGCTTCGTCGAAGTACAACAAAACCTTGATGTCGCGTTCATTAGGGAAAGCACAAACAGCGCCCAAGGCCGTCAGTAACCGTTTGAGCGCGTGGTGCGACTCGTTAAATATAACGTTAGGATTTTCATGGAGCCTAGCCTGGAAGCATCGAACAATGAGCCCACAGATAACCAGAAACGAGCGGGACGTTGTCGTGCTGACCTTGTCATCCTCGCATGCCTTTATGATTTTATCGTATAGCAATGATCGCACTTCCTGCGACAGATGTTCCCGCCAGCGGTGCGCAAGCTCACCTGGGGGTAATTTGCTCTCTGCCCCGGACACCGCGAACACGGCTCCGATGTTGTTGGCAACCTCTGAAAATAAGTGTACGAAGAACAAGGCTGCGCGAGCCTCGCCATGTTTTGTGGTCGTGACAGCCGACACGTCACAGAGGTATTTCCAGACCTTTGTATCCTCTGGTGGATAAGCCCACCCTGACGATCGAAGTAGAAATTAGCATGGCATTACGGAGCGACATAAGACATCCTTGCCTGCACTTTCATTCGGATGACGAAGATTAAAAGGAATTGTGAAGACCAACCCAGCCAGCTCGTGGACCGTACGAGACTTTCCTGTTCCGGAGCTCTGAATGATTGCAGTTGATGAGCCATAGAGCTTGCTACGATCCATCCCATTAATGTGCGTTAGCATCATCACGTGGTATTGACCAAGGTATCGAGTCTTCCAGGCAACTGAAGCGGCTTATGTCGGAACTTAGATCAGTACTGTCGGACCACAAAGTCCCGAACAGACTTACCAACTACAAACACCAACCGCCAAAATGAATATCATCAAGAGACGAGACGGTGGGGCCCGGGATGGTTGGTACTTACCACCAGTGTTCACGAGTTCGTAATGAGTACTCCGTTCCTCACCCCCAGCGTTGGGGTCCTTGCCTGTCAGAACGGCTGACAGAGATGACGGTGAGTGGGAACAATAACAGATATCTTTGAGCTGCCTACGCGATGACATGACGAGTTCATAGCGACCGGACTTGATGGCACTTTGCAAAAGTTCGACGAACTCAGGGTTGTTGCGGATGAGTTCTGTACACTCAATAGGTTTCGCAGATGCCTTGACGTGTGCCTCGGGCGGGGAGAAGATTATTGTGTACGATAGAGTGTGGGCTAGTAGCTCATCATCTTTCATGCCCGCACGGTGAAATTTTTCAACCATATTGTTTATGTACTCATTGGCTTTCGCAAATTTCTCGTCAAGCATGCTTGGTAACTTGATCCGTTTGGCACTGGGTCCAGGATCGGGTTGTAGAATCGATTGTTGGAACATGGTGACTGCAGAAGGTGTAAGACATAGATTTACGTGCCACTAGGGTGTGCTAGATGCCGTGCGTACCTTTGAATGTACAGATCGAGTGTGATCGTGGTTATCGGAGTGCGGTAGTCGTAACTACATATCGAAGATGAACACGCGCGCTCACCAAAATTGTCGGAAGAGTCTTAAGTGGCGGCTTCAGTATTTTCACATGTTCTAAAGAGTATTCAAAAGCAAAAATGACATGTTTTAACTTTTATTAGAACTCGAACCCGTGGCCTGCCACGGAGTGACTGTTTGTCATGCAACTGATGTGGAATCTGACTTGATCATAGAACACATTGCGTGGCTGAGTCAACAGTCTTGGTCATTCCCCGCTAATTTGTCATCAAAATCATCACTGCCTCTTTCGGTAGTGACTAGGCTCGGGTTGCCGCCGCATACAAGAACTTCGGGCGTCCACAGCAACGTCGTCTTCAATGGCGGCCCAGTGTCGCGATACAGAGGGCTGGCGCACAGTGTCAGTTTTACGGGAATTTGACTTTTCACTTTGTTTCGAGGAAGGCGTCATATTTCCTGCTCTCTTGTTGCTCTTCGTCGTTGCTGCTGCCACGAGGGCATGCCACCTATTCCGCCGTCGATCATCGCGTGCTTTATCTCGTAAAAGTCACCTCGTGTTGCACGTCAAAGAGGTGCGTTTCTTTGTCATTTCTGTGCATTTTTTCCTCACGAAGTGGTTGTGTTGAGGTGCTCTTGGCGTTGACTTTCGTAGTCAGTGCTTCTAAACTTGCCCTCGTCCTCGCGCAGGAGAGAAAAGTGGCGGTATTGTGGTCGTTTGTCCTGGAACCAATCGCTTTGCTGTTTGCTTTGTTGCTGACCCATCTAAATCATACCCGAACGCGCTCATCATCTGCTATTCTTCTCTTATTTTGGCCGTGTTACACTCTCGCAATCGCAATATGGACAAGATCATACACTTGGGATGGCTTTCCAGGCGATTCGGTCGTTCTTGGTTCTAGCTGGGCTGTCGTACTACTTGGCCTTCTATCTCTTGCGTTGGAATGCAAATCGCCGGACGATTCCGCGCCCGGTGTAACAGAGCACCCGACAATCACATCCAATATATATAGCATATTTTCCTTTTCCTGGTTGACCCCTCTGTTAAGAAAAGGGGTCGATGTGCCTATCACGGAGGTTGATCTCCCTTGTCTCGTTCCCAGCGACGAGTCCGAGAAGCTAGGCGAACAGCTCCATCGCGCGCTTGGAAAACAGTATGTATTTCATCTTTGTTGTGCATAATCGATCGCCGACGCTGTATCCTAAGCACGTCTGTCTGGGTAGCACTCTTTGCTACTTATGGTGGCCCTTACATGTTCGCCGGATGTTTGAAAATCATCCAGGACAGCCTAGCTTTTGTCCAGCCGCAATTGTTGCGTTGGTTTTTGCTGTTCATAACGAATTATCAAACTGCGAAGGGTTGGAACTTTATCGGGGGCCCGAGCGCATTCGAGGGATTTGCAGTCGCCTTGATCATGTTCGTAGCTTCTATGATCCAGACGGTCGTCCTCCATCAGGTACAGCATCTCGCAATCTACCAGAGTCAGACGCAATTGAATGTTCGCCACAGTATTTCCAGCTCTGCTTCGAGACGGGCATGCGTGTTCGTGCCGGGCTGGTAACCAACATTTACAACAAGGCACTTGTTATCTCCAACGACGAACGTGGCCGCGCTTCAGGTGACATCGTGAATTTGATGTCCGTCGACGCCTCCAGACTCCAAGATCTTTGCACGTACGGACTCATTGCTGTGTCCGGGCCATACCAGGTATGAGAGGACTTGATATTTAACTGTCGTATTATGACGTGACCTCGTGCAGATCACCCTGGCGTTCATTTCTTTATACAACCTCCTTGGCTGGTCGGCATTCACCGGAGTTGGGATCATGATCTTTTCTATCCCTCTGAATACCCTCATGGCTCGATTCCTTAAGCAGATGCAGGAACAGCAGATGAAAAACCGTGACCAACGCACTCGTCTTATGACCGAACTTCTTGCTAACATCAAGAGGTAATATTCGACCTCTGTCGGTCCGACGAGACTGATTAGAAACTAGTATCAAACTGTATGCGTGGGAGTACGCGTTCATGCGTCGCATTTTACACGTACGCAATGATTTGGAACTCAAGATGTTGAAGAAGATAGGCATCACCACTGTAAGTGATCGTAGCTTTTGAGGTTCGTGACTTGATCGCGTTTCAGGCTTTGAATAATACACTATGGGGCGGAATCCCATGTATGTCGTTTTCTCTCAGCCTTTAGAGGTTGCCAAATTAACGTGCCCACAGTGCTTGTCGCCTTCAGTTCTTTGGCAGTCGCGTCGATATTCTCAGATAGGCCGCTCACTGCTGACGTGATTTTTCCCGCCATCTCGCTGTTTATGTTGCTTCAATTCCCACTTGCTATGGTGTGTGTTCAGTACCCAGTTTGGTTCATCCACACTCACATTTGTCGGCAGTTCAGCCAAGTTACTTCTAGCGTCATTGAGGCAATGGTCTCTGTCAAGCGACTGTCCAACTTTTTACATGCAGAGGAACTTCAACAAGATGCAACTACGCGGGTGCCAAAGACTTCTCTATCAAACGGTGAGGTAGTTTTGTCAATCAAGGGTGGAGAGTTTGCGTGGACAAAGAGCAACGTACAACCTGTCCTTGAGGGTATTAATTTAACGGTACGCAAGGGTGAGCTGGTCGGTGTGCTTGGTCGTGTGGGTGCCGGAAAGGTGCGGATGATATCTGATTACGCTTTAGTTTCTGTCTGTTGACTCGCCGTGTAGAGTAGCCTGCTGTCCGCGATCATCGGTGATATGACAAAGACAGAGGGCGAGGTGACATTGTACGGGAGCGTGTCATATGCTGCTCAGAATCCTTGGTATGGCTTTAGGAGTCTTAAAACACCTGACATTGATGCGAGGGCAACAGGGTCATGTCTGCTACCGTTCGAGACAATATTTTGTTCTCGCATGAGTACGATGAAACCTTTTACAATCTTGTTATTGAAGGTAGGGTTGCAAGTATTGCGCTCTTCTCCATCTAATTCGTCCGTTGGACAGCTTGCGCGTTGAAGCCGGACTTAGCTCTTCTTCCACAAGGTGATTTAACAGAGGTCGGCGAAAAGGGTAAGTCCATTTAGCGTTGACGTCCAGGATGAAACTCAGTCCTATTCGTAGGAATTACTGTAAGTTGATTTGTGCCGATCGAAGAATCAAGGACTCACAGCCAGGGGATTAGTTGAGTGGTGGCCAGCGTGCTCGGGTCGCCCTCGCACGTGCTGTGTACGCTCGGGCGGATCTGTATGTTTACCTCATGTGTTTTCGGACAACTTGTTAACTATTTGCCAGGGTGCTACTTGATGACGTTTTAGCTGCAGTCGATGCTCACGTCGCACGACATGTATTTGGTGCGTGGTAGAATTGAGGTGCATGTCTAATATCTGATATATTTCACTCAGATAATGTGATTGGCCCTCAAGGCCTCCTCGCCACGAAGGGCAGAATCTTGCTTACCAACAGTGTCACATACCTCAAGTACTTTGATGAACTTGTATACCTTCGCCGCGGCATCATTCTGGAACAGGGGCCCTTCCCTATGCTTATGGCCAACCCGGATAGCGAAGTACGCAAGTTGATGTAAGTACCTGTTGGTTCAGCAGCTGGTGTTGCGCCTGTCTAATTACAATTAGCCAAAATTACGCTAACAACGGTTCGTCATCTGGTACGACGACACCTCACGTGAGTGGCTTTGCGACGCCAGCGGTGAGCGAGGGCGATGATCCAATTGTGTTGGCGGAGACGGAAGTCGTGACGGAAAAGGTCATTGTTCGCCGACAGAGTTACAGCAGGGCGTTGGTCGCTCCTCTTCCTTCTGTTCGCGAGGCCTCTTCTACTGGTCTCTCCAAGGAACACAGTGAACAGGGTCGTGTCAAGAAAGAGGTCTATCTCCAGTACTTGCAAGCAGCATCCAAGACGGGGTTTTTCTTTTTGGTTCTGGCAATTACGCTCCAACAAGTGGTATCGGTACTGTCGACGTATATGCTCCGATTATGGGGAGAACATAATCGCGAGTTGGGGAGGAACCTTGGACTACGTGATCCTTATTTACTTGGGTATGGGTTTGCCAACCTAGCAAGTATCAGCTTGGGTGCGGCGGCTGCTCTAATTCTTTGGGTGTACTGTACACTGCGAAGTTCGAAGTATCTTCATGATTCGGTAACATTTTTCGTCAAGATTCATGGAAGTTGTTGCTGACCGAGGATCGTGCAGATGTTGGACTCGGTTCTTCATGCGCCACTGTCCTTCTTTGACTTGACACCCATTGGAAGGTACGTCTTCGTCCTCAGTTTGAGGCATATTACGCATTATGCATACAGGATAATGAATCTATTCTCGCGGGACATTTATGTTGTTGACCAGATTCTTGGGAGGGTGAGCGTCGAGCTAGCATACGGCATATGATAACCATACTTACATGACATTTCAGATGATGATGAATTTGCTCAGGACCTTGGCCATGTGCATCTCTATTGTCCTTGTCATCACGTTTAGTTTCCCGCCTTTCATAGTAGTCATTATCCCTCTGACATGGTTCTATGTTCGAGTGACGACGTACGTGCTGACAAATCTGCAGGTGGTCTTGTTGCTGATGAGTCTGTCTCGCAGTTATTATCTGGCAACCTCACGTGAGCTGAAACGCCTTGACGCTGTTTCCCGCTCCCCAATCTTTGCCTGGTTTTCGGAATCACTTGCTGGCCTCTCTACGATTCGCGCATTTAACCACCAGCCTCTCTTCATTGCTAACAATGCTCGTCGCATCGACCGCAACCAGATGTGCTACCTTCCTAGTGTGTCTATCAACCGCTGGTTAGCTGTCCGCCTGGAATTTGTTGGGTCGGTCATCATACTCTGCGCTGCTCTCTTCGCAGTGATGGCTGTAGTGAAGAGTAATATTGACGCCGGGCTTGTTGGATTGGTGTTGTCCTATGCCTTGAACACTACGGGTGCCTTAGTGAGTTGGTGATGTTGACCAGAGAGACGCGAGTTCTGCTAATCTAGCGTACTGGGTAGAACTGGCTGGTTCGTTCGGCGAGCGAAGTCGAGCAGAATGTGGTCAGTGTGGAACGTATTATCCACTATGCGAAGGGTCTACCGTCGGAGGCTCCATTTGAGTTACCAGATAAGAAGCCGCCTTGTGGATGGCCCGCCGCTGGCAAAGTAGAGTTCTGGTACGCGGCTTTTCTTTCCGCAAATATCCAGCTGATCCAGCGTGCTAACTTGAACAGCGAATATTCGACAAAGTATCGTCCTGAACTGGACTTCGTTTTGAAGGATATATCAATCACAATTGTATGTAGCCGTTTGGTGACATTGAACTTTGTTAATGTCTCTCAGAACCCTCGTGAAAAGATTGGAATCTGTGGCAGGACGGGGGCAGGGAAATCGTCCGTAAGTGAATGTCTTCTTGTGCAAGAGGTCACGACCCTGATGATGTTCTTTACTAGCTCCTCCTTGCATTATTCCGCATTATTGAACCCTCAGCGGTAAAATTTTGATTGACGGTGTGGATGTCACCCAGATTGGCTTGCATGATTGTGGGTTTCTTCCCTGTCTTAAATCATGATTACTAATTGAAATGGTATGAATTGACAGTGCGTTCCTCCATAGCAATTGTCCCTCAGAGTCCTGACCTGTTTGAGGGTACTCTTCGTGAGAACATAGATCCTTTGGGTGAACACGCAGACGTGGACATTTGGACTGCGCTACAACATGTACATGTAATATGTCTAAGGGTGTTCGCGTTACTCACACTTTCCTGGCAGGTGCACCTCAAGTCGTATGTGGAGGATCTACCCCAAGGTCTTGATTCACCCGTACAGGAGGGAGGCGCGTCTCTTTCTGCTGGGCAAAGGCAACTCTTATGTTTTGCGAGGGCACTCTTATCCAAGGTATCTGTGCTCAAGTTCGTTATTATACCTCCAATATTAATTGTGGAATTCAACAGTCGAAAATATTGGTCCTTGACGAAGGTAGGCTTTTCTATGGCGGCTTGATTGATGCTCATTCCCTAGCCGTGTACAACATCTAGCTACGTCGGCTGTCGATCTTGATACTGATTCTGAGATTCAAAATATCATTCGAGGTCCCACATTCAAGGATGTTACCATCCTGACTATTGCGTAAGTAGAGCGGATTCGACTTTCTCATGCACTCACTGGAGATATGCAATCAGGCACCGGCTGAACACAATCATTGATTATGACCGCATATTGGTTCTTGCTGAGGGCTCTGTGGGTGTACATATACTTGTCTATTCCTTTCAATCATTGATCTGGGGATTTTGTGATAGGTTACTGAGTTTGACTCACCAACAACACTATTGGCTGACAAGTCATCTCATTTCTACTGTGATGGCACATGAGGCTGGGCTCATTCAGGAGGAGGGACTTGTGGAGGTTGAAACTTGACAAATTGGAGTACTGGTTGTAATGACGTCAATGAGTGGTTTCAATATGTAATAAAGGCTCTTGAGATAGACAATCTGCAAACCATACCAGTGTTTCTGCCAAAGAATTTTATTTTGTGTCCTGATGGATGTGATATGATGTGCTATAGCATCCGTACTTAGCGGATGCACACTCACTTTGTACTATTATACCCCGTTGAAGCAGAGCTGATGTAAAGCAGCGTACGAGGATAAGTGTGTAAGCTAGTAAGTGAAACAAGGAAATAAATACAAAAACAAGTCTGTCCACAAAAGCGCCGACAGGAGATAATACTCTGATCGATGGCAAGTCCATATATCCCCTAAAAACTTGAATATATCCAGCAAGGGCGAATTAACTGCCAGTAGTCACCCCAACACCTCTTGTTGCCAACATCCCCGCTCGGACGAGGCGTCCCCGCACCTGCAACATGTCCCATCCCCACACCAATAATGGCAGGACCAAAGCCTACCTCTGTACCCCGCGAATTACCGACAGCCGCCTGATCCCCTCCTTCGCCCTCGCAGCCGCCTGTACGATTGCTTCTGTCCACGCACGTGCTTCGCGAACGCTTGGAGCACGTAGTACGAGGGTATCCCCTCCCCGCGGGTAGGCACGGTGGATGCGTATGTAGGCATCATCAGAGCGAAAGTGGTTTCGTGAAGTGCGGATGTCGAGTTCGTGAACGGGAAGGGGCTAGGAGCGATGTCAGGTCAATACGAGACAGAGAGTTATATGGGAAACTTACTACGCGGTATATTCCTCCGCCGCCACTCTCATTGATGAGTAGGAGGAGATCGCTGCAAAGTAGTGCACGTAGCCTACGCCCGCTTCTTGCTTTCGTCAGGACGCCTTCTTTGAGAAGCATTCGAGGGCCGAGGTGATGAGTCGGAAGCGTAAGGTCCAGACGACTAAAAGCGGAAGATAAAAAGGACGTCAGCGATATTTCATGTCGATATGGTGATGAAGCTAAACGGAGAGAGAAACATAGCACTCACTCTTTGCCTATCCTTAGCTCCCTGCTCACCTGGCCAAGCCTCGCCCAACTCTCCCGACCTCGTATCGTCTCATTCACCTCTCCCAATATTTTCTCCGCACATGCCAGAGCGTTTGCTATCGACTCACGTTCCGCGTGTTCTGTGGGAAGAGATAATGTCAATCGTGGTGCCGAAGACAGGTCAAGCGTTGATGCGGGTGGATCGGTATACTGCAGAATTTGTCGGATAAGAAGTGGATACCGAGTCAGACGCTGCACTGCGAATCAGCCGTCGTCAGCGAATCGTTGCTCCATGAGACGATGATCGGACTTACTGGGTACTAGAAGGTAACTTGCTAAGTCGAGATTCCTAGCTGAGGGATCCTCCCGGAGACACTATCAAGGATTGACCATTGAGAAGAGGCAAAATAGCCAGAAACAAACGACCAAACCTGTAGCTGAGTAGACAATTCTGGATTGGTATGCCTAAGTGATTGCAATACTTTCCCACCATTAGCTTGGTTGACGCAGTAGGCCTATAGTCATGATCAGTTAGTCAACGAGTTTGCCTCTGCATCCGGCAACACGACGAACCAGATACACTCGCATATGAGGCATATGAGTTTCTAACAAGTCTCCGACATGGTCTACGTAGAGTCTGCATTCACGCTGTCGCTCTTCCAGAGTAGATAAGAACGCCTGGAAGAGTTGGAGTAAGCCGAGAGCCAGTCACATCCAAAAGAACCGCACCGTATTCGTGAGGAGGATATCTTCGATATTGGAGAATATGACCGACGTCGAATCCTCTCCGAGCATAGCCATCAGACGCGAATAGAAGAGCTTCCAATGTCAAAGGCGACGAAACCAGGTAGAATGTTATTCGGCACAGACTTACCTCCACAATAAGTTGCAGATCTCTCACGTAGTCCGCCTCCGTCGAGATGAGCTCGAATATCGCTTCCTGGCGCTTCCTTTCTACTGCTGGTATCCCTTCGAGTGCAGTCTTGTCCACAAGGCTCGCCCATGATGTCCCAAATCCCTGGGCTGTTCTCGCGTGTCGTCGAGCTATGTAGTTCTCCAGGGAGAATTGCTGTATTAGAAGCGGAGGCACGAATAGGACCAGATATAATTGGAATCTTGCGCTCGCGATCGATGTCAGGCGTAGTCGAACGTGTGTGACGCCCAAGGAAACTCAGAAAGTGCGAGGTGCCGACTCTCACCGCCTCGTTCTTGCTCCTTATCTCGCAGCGAAGGCGATAGGGACACTGCAGGTGAGCGGGGAGGAGATGAAAACGTGAGCGAAGAGGATGTGTCGAACGAGGACGCTGACATCCGGTTAGCGGCTAACGATTGTCCGCCATGCAGCTTCTTATACGTTTCGTAACGTTCAAATGCATCGTCGACGCGTGATGTACTGCTGGATTCTGAGGTCGTCTTGAGGTGTGTAGGTTGAACGGATGTACTGAGCATTTCAGATATTGGCGACAGCCTGGCGTTGGTGCCGGTGTGACCGGCAGCCTCTGAATCCTCCGAGATATCCATCATTGGAACTGGAGGAAGCTGTTTATGTCTTGCACAAGAGAGAGGTTCATGTGTAGGAGGTAGAGCTTCAGAAACTCGTCTCCGTGGCAAGGCAGCCCCTATTGAGGAACCCCTCTTACCCGCCGGACCCCCTAGGCCCGCCGCGTCTCCTCTATGCCCATTAGTATGCTGTGGAAGGCTTACTGAACGATTGTGGTCTTTTAGGTCGCTGACGATAACTCCTGCTGCTTCCAGCACACGTCGGCGCTCCATCTCTTGCCTTTCCTGGTCCGCGAGTGTCTCGGTCGCATCCACGTCGGAAGCCTCAGAGACGTCAGATGCGCCGTCGTCATCTAGAGAGTAGTAATCGTCGTCGTCGTCGTCTTCATCGTTGTCGGTGCCCGTAATCTCTGGCATACGATCCAGCTTGCGTGTCTTCGCTGGGGAGCTGTAAGGAGTGCCATAACTATCATTGCTCATCGTCTCACGGTCAGGCACGCTGTCAACCCGCTCGCCGCCGGCCGAGCTGCAAGTCACGCCGCTCGCTACCAAATATGCTGCTGAGCTGAACTGCATAACCGCACCAATCATGGTCGCAAACAAGAGCGGTCCGCATGTCAAAAACGTGGAATTTCGATCGGTATTGAATTGGTATTTTGAGATTTCGGAAAGCACAGCATTAGGTCGATGCACGGGGTACAACGGAACGAAGCGTATATGCAAGAAACAAGAGAAGAAAGAAAAAAAGATATATTTCAGCCTTATATCCATCCCAGCGAACGAGAAGGTAAGAAGAACTCAAGGGATTGCTTTGTGCTAATGAAATGCGACTAACCCTCTGCCACCTCCACGTACGCTGCTGGCACGAGGTAAACGAGCCCATCCCGTTCGGCTTTCCACCAGTCGGATTCCATCCGGTCGACGATGGTGAGAACGTCACCTTCGGTGAACGAAAGTTCGTCGGGAGTCGAGCCTCGTATGAGTAAAGGGCAGTAGCTTGAACTAGAATGCAGTGTCAATGTAGAAGTCGATGAAGGTAAAACTAGTACGCACCTGGTTCAACCACTTGTACATAGGTTTGCGGGAAGAAGCCCGATCTACCATCATTGACAGTCGTCCCATACCACCAGTCGCTACCAGACTTGGAGGGGTGTGCTTCGATTACTGACTGTTTTCACCAAAGTCTTTAATCAGGGTATCAGCCATCAGATATCTGGTTTTAGGGCAAACTACATACGCAGATCTTCTGTCCTCTGAGCCTCGTAAAGATATAACGAGCGTACCCTGAGTTCTGTGACACGATTAGGATGACTAGTGACCTGTAGCGCATGCACACTTACCGGTCGATTTATCAACATCTGCCATGGGGTCAGAAACTTCACCGGGAACATGTTCCGAAACGGTGATAGCAGGTACATCTTCGGCGTACTCTTCTTCTTCTTCCACGGTCTCTGGTAGATGGTCCAACGTGACCTGGCCCGCATGGTCAGCAGCCAACTCGTTATACCAGTCCACAGATTCCGCAGGCCGATGCTTTGATGTTAGAGTGGACTCGACGGGCAGTGGCTCCGGGACCTCATTGGCGGAAAGTGCTCGTGCAGCAGGAGCTGGTGGGGATAATGGAGACGGGGGTCGAGGAGTGGAGTTGATATGTGCAGGGACTATGTTGTCCCCGACGACTTTTCCAGCCGTGGCAGCTGCGCTTCGGTCATTTGTCACTGTCTTCCGCAAAGCTGCACCTCCTTGGATAGCACTCAGGAGAGCGCCTCGGTCTCCAGGTGCCGCTGAAGGTGTTACTGGAGCGGGCGACCTCGGGGGCGCCGGTGCAACAGGCGCCGGGGGAGGAGCGGGTGCTGCAGGAGCAGGAGGAGCGGTAGGTGGAGGGGGTGTAGGCGATACAGCATTTCCCGTCGACTGTGGTGCAGGGCCAGCGGACTGAGGCCTGGCAGGCAACAAACTTCCAAACAACTGTTGTGCAAGGCCCACACGCGTATCTCGCGTTGCGAGTTCCTCATCACTGCTGTTATCCTCCTCTTTCTCGACCACATCATCCCAGTCATCGTCGCTACCAGAAGGTACGGTGTGATACGTGGTCTTGACTGGCGGCGGAACGCCCTGGACTCCTTGGAGGTGTAGGTGCAGTGGGTGGAGGTGCCGTCTGCGAACGGAAGAAGGGGTTACTATTGCCCACATTGGCTGGCGAAGACGTGGTCTCTAATGCGGGCGCGTTTCCGTCCTTCTTCAAACGATTGAAAGGGTTGTTGTTCGGTTTGTCAGCAGCAGCAGAAGCCGGCGGTGCAGGTGGTGGTGGTGGCGGCGGCGGCGGGGCTACAGCCTCCTCAGCTTCTACTTCGGGCGTCAGCGGGGCGGGAGCAGGTGCCGGTGGCGTGTATACAGGCTGCACGGCTGGAACAGGAGGCGCAGGAGGAACGGGCGAATTTTGTGTAGTAGGACGCAGGACTGACAGCAGGGACTAGCAGCAGCTTTGGCAGCTAAAAACTGAGTCCTCCTCTGTTGATATGCCTCCTCGCTCATCCTTTCTTCCTCTTCGAGTCTGCGCAGGAGAGCCTCACGTTCCTCACGTTTCTTGCGGAGAGCTGCTCCACGTGCTCTCAAAGCCACATCCTCTGGATCTTCTTCAGGTTCTGTGGGAGCTGGAGGTGCTAGTGCTGGTGCCGGTGCCGGTGCCGGTGCTGGAACGAATGCTTGAACTGGCGGTGCAGGTGCAGGTGCAGGTGCAGCGACGGTAGCAGGTGTCCTGGGTGCAAAACCCTTCCTGCGCGGCGGCGGAGCAGGAGCGCGAGACTTGGGCGCTGGTGGAGCAGCCTTCGCTGCAGGCGTGGTTGGGGTAGGAGCCGGCCGTGACACTGGTGCTGTCGGTGTAGGCGCAGGCGCTGTGCTTGTTGGTGTTGGCGTAGGGGTCGGACTCTTTCCCGCCTTTATAGCTCTCTCGGCTTCTAATTTCTGCTTTCGTACCTGTTGTCGCTCTTCAGCTTGGCGCTCAGCCTCCCTTGCCTTCTCCTCCGCTTCTCGTTTCTCCCTTTCAAGACGGTCTTCTACAGACGTATCGAGGGTCGGGGAAACGGCCGACGTGGGTGCTGGTGTTGAATACCCCAGCGCCTGCATACGGTCTTCCAGACGCCGCTTAGCCTCTGCTTGAATGAAGGCTCTCCGTTGCTCAGGTGTCATATTCTTGAGCTGCGGCGCAGGCGACCGGGACGTTGCTGGCGCCGCTGTTGGCGGAGAATTGACTCTGGTTGCCGAACGAACGACGGGGGCTGCAGCTGGCGGAGAACGTGTAGCAGCCCTGACGTCGGCGACCTTCTCTCGGTCCTGTTGGCGATCGCTCTCGTCAGACCTATACGGCTTCCTCTCATCACGATCATAATAGTCCCTCTCATCTCTCTCGTACTTTGGCCCACTCCTCGAGTATGGTCGATCATCCTCAGATCCGTACCTCGACTCATGGGCGGGACTATACCGACCACCTTCCTCCCCTGCGAAGCGTCCAAACCTTTCATTCCGCTTGTCCCTCTCGTTCGCCCACTTCCTCTTTTCCCTCTCTTTCCTTGCCTCTCGTTCCTCCACTTTCCTCTCGAGCTCAGGAACCTCTTCATGCATAAGCCTGACAAGCTCCCGTTCAAGCCTCCTTCTTTCCTCGTCCTTTGTCGACGTCCGGGGCCCTCGCGACACATACTCGAGATCCTCCTGAAGGCGCTTAATACGGTAGCGCAGATCTTCAAGATCTCGGTCAAGTTGATCCGACTCACGTTCCGAAGAAAGTTTGTCGTCGAGCATCTTTTGTGTATCAAGAAGTTGGCGCTTCAATGAAGCAATATCCGACGCAGCTGGGTTGGCTTCGTCCGATTGCGATCGTACAGCATTGCGATCGATGTGCCGTACAGATGACTGGTAAAACCCACCAGGAGGTGGGACATCTTCATGCCTGTACACCGTCGCATCTTGACGACCACCTTGTTGCGTCAGTGTTGTTGAGGGCGAGGTAAACGAGCGTTCTTTAAGTCGAGAAACCGGGGTGTCGAGAGCAGACGGGGACCTAGCACGAGTGTCATTTTTAAGGATATCTTTAAGGAAGTTGACAGATGTGTCGAGATCTCTTGAAGAGGGAGGCACAAGTTCGGGAGGGAGCTCATCTGGGACCTCGGATCCATTGAGTCCTGTTTAAATTCATGAGTGACGAATGAAAGAGACTATCTACATGGCGTGAACTTACTGCGATAAATGAGCCCCATCGCTACATGGAATTCGGCCAGGTTCAACTTGCCTCGATTATCACTATCAGCGAGGGACCTATCGCCGACCCCATTCGATCAGTGTCTGCAAACATCTACCCATACCTGCAGACACTCGTTAACTTACCATATTTTTGCCAATTCATTTCTGTCAATGCCACTCTGCCCAAACACTTCCAATGCCGTCTGCCCGCTGATGAAGCCGGTGCCCTGCACATCCCATGCTCTGAAGATCTGATCGTAGTTCTTCTTCTCCGCCTTACTCAATGCCCAGGGTATCTTTGGCGTAGCCCCTCTTCCGACCTGCTGATTATGTTGCTGGAAACTCTGTTGCAACGACATACCGCCGAATTGCTGTTGAGGATTGGGCTGGAGTTGCGGCGCACCACCCGCAGCATAAGGCGCAGATAAGTTGGCAGGCATAAACGAACTAGACATCATTTGCAATCGAGGATCCACGAAACCCGTCATTTGGGGCACGAGAGGTGCTGGTGAGCGCCCTGCGAAGCCGGTGGGTTGTGGAATGAGTCCTGTTGGCTGAGGTCCAAGGCCCGGACCCCCGAATCTGTTCTGTGAGGGATTAAGAAACCCAGGTTGCTGCTGTTGAGGTGCAGGTGGTGGCGGTGGTGGTGGCATAGGAACGTTCTGCTGGAATTGATTGGGAATGGGAGGAACGGGAGGTGGTGGGGGCCGCTGACCAAAACCCATCTGCGCACCTGGGAACCCCGTCGGCTGAGTTTGCAGAAGCCCACCGTGCCCACCTGGTGTACCTGGGAATCCGGTTTGCTGATGCTGAAGGAACGTCGGGGGACGTGGTCCAGGAAATCCAGTCGGCTGAGAGGTAAGCCCACCAAACCCTGCACCCATGGGTGGGACAGCGCCGGGCTGGCCTCCAAAGCCTGCTGGAGACTGCTGGAACTGAGCATTTTGGTTCAGATGCTGGCCTGGCTGGAATGACTGCTGCTGTTGTTGAACGCCAGGAAAACCCGTTTGCATAGGGTATTGGAATCCGGGTTGACCCCACTGCGACATCCCGCGAAGAGTTGGGTGGGATTTACGCTAAAGACTAATGAAAAGCAGAAGTCAGCGTTCCACTGGCAAGTCGAAGATTTAGCACGTCGTCGAGCTCGACGGCGATCAAGCAATGCACCGTCGACGATACCGGCGAGGGACGTTTTTGAGTCGGCGACTGCGCCTTTGGTTATGTACTTAGCAAACTATTTATTTATTTATTATTTGATTGCAACAACAATCATGACGACGACGTAATCCAGCGTGTGGGGATACAGGTGAAACCTCCAAGTACGGTGGATGCGACGGCTTCTTAATGCCAAAATGGCGTGGGTGATATTTGGCGATTTCGAGGTAAGACCTCTCTGCCTTGATCTGGAAAATTAAATCAGACTTGCTGCTGATTTGAAGAATCATGTCCCAGCTCAAACCGTACGCCTCACCGTCTGGCCCAACATAAGTATGCGTGCTATCATAAATGTTATTCTCTTCCCTCCACGACTGTCACTGAAAATGTACGAGGAACACCACTCCGATTCCAGCGAAGAATTTAATGGCACCTCCATACCAGTTGCCCTGAGCCGGATCCTCGTGCCGCTCGATGTGCTTCATGCGATGACGCCTATCATATCACTACCACGGGGACCATGCTTGGTTATGTGGTTTTGGACTGGAAGTACCGGGTCGATATGCTGTAAAGTTGAATGCCGTCTTCGTCACTGATAACGGCGTTAAGGTGTCGCCGTCATTTTCAGACCAGGGGGACGCATGCGGGGGAACGTTACAAACTGCTTGTTGCATGATGCCTGTATAAGAAATTGTATTCCTTGGATCCAACAGCACAGTGCACGGCACCGGACAACCACTGTGAACTCGGTCCATGCTATACCTTCCAGGAATGCCGAACGTGTATGTATAAAGCAGGAGTCCATGATGCATGATGTCAACGGGGCCACTTCTCCACTCAAAACCGACTGCGCAGTCACTGGTTGGAGCACTCTCCCGCAGCTCATCATTTCCCATCCCCCAGAGTTAGCCTATCTCCTGCGAGCCTAAGGAAAAAGTAATCCTGACGTCTTGCTTCCAGGCGTCGCAGCTCGATTCGAAGCATAATGGAGGTTGCAACGATGTAGTCACAGCGCCAGTTCTCCCTCCTAAGTCACCATTGCAATGAGAACGGGAGCAAAACATGCAGTCTCATGAATGGAATGGACACCTTATGGCAAACCAAACATGGGACTAGGCGATATCATGTTGGGAGACCTGTCCACGACCGATGCCAGGTTTCAATAGTCTGCGAATCGGAAAATGCCGGAGACGCGTATTCTGGAGTGACAAGGGGGAACTTTCGTGTGTAAACAAACTACCTCCGCTTCCAGCCCGATGTTATGCGACAAAGGAAACCATCTTTCGGCTAAGATGCCAGAGGATCAATACCGCGACCTTGATGCGGAGTGTCGAACGACCGAAGGCCAAGCACACGGTTCTGGCATTACACCAACGTTTCGCAGAAGACGGGGACGCGGTCATAGACAAGGTTTAATCAACCGAGCATTCGTAGCTGAACAAAGAGTACCGCTGGCACCGTGGAGTGCGGAACTAGACAATTTGAAACATGGACAATAGTGTGATACCCGCCAAAGCAGGCTGCAGGGAATCAGTTGTAGTTAACGTCCGGTCTTGGAGTGCATCTTCGGAGGGAGCGAACCACGCGACCATCGCACCCCCACGTGGAAGATACAATAAAGGCGGTACAGGCGCCTTCGTATTCAGACCAGAATCATGTTGCACTGGTAACCACAGCAGTGGGTCCAAGGTTTCTGATAACATATGACTTGTATTCGAAGATGTACTCCCAATGAAACATCGAAAGAACGAGGATGCTAGCAGAAGTGTCCTTTCGCTGCACGGGGCCAGATTGGAAGGTGAGGTACGCCGAAGGATCGTTAATGTCCGCTCCACCGAGCTCAACCGCCAGAGTTGCGTACGGGGTTCAGTGTCTTTCGGCGACTTTCCTAATGCAACTCCGAAGAACAAATGCGCGGCCAGCTGACAGCTGCAACCTGTTCACGTAACAAAACAAGCCCGCCCGCCAGAGAAGCGTACGACTCGAGTTCCGTACTTTTCAGCGACTTTTCCAGTCCAGCGTCAGATGAAGTACATAGCACAAGCCGTTCACGATCCACTTGTGGGAGACTAGGACTGTGACCGAACCTGTAGCTTCGAAGTGTGGCCTATGGTACCCATTTCGAAATCGAGTTAGTGGTGACAGTCGGAGTGGCGTGCGCTCGAGCCCTGTGACAGTCCAGATTTCACATACAGAAAGTAACCGGAACTTGTAGAGGCGATGAGTATCATATCATAACTTGTGGATGAATGGAGTTGTAAAAAGAATGCTACATCGTGCATCATGGACATTTGCCAAGCTTGTTTGGGTCAGTTTGAGGCCCGTGCCAAGAACCAAACCCTACAATTCAAAATACCAGTGACTCCGCTGTCCGCATGCAGCACGACCATCAACGGGGCTATCCACCTAGATAATGTGAGGGCCAAGTCATCGGTGGCGTCGACCATACCCAACACCCTGGAGCTCGATTATGAACCGGAACAGACACTCAAGGCCCCACCTCACTTTCTTCTCTGCACATCGTCCGGACGTCTGGCAGTGTTCAGTGAGAACAAGTCGTGCCCATGTCGAGCGCATTGCAGCCCGTTGAGTGTTTCTCCAACCAAGATAAAATTGTATCTCCATTGTCGTGCGTCCCTTCTCCGGCAAAAGGCTGTTCAGCCACCAGCCTTCAAAGTGTTCGAGTACATGTACATCTTTTCACGCCAGGGCTGCCGCAGTGGTACAGTGAAGCGTCCTGCTGTTGACGGTGCGATACTCTGCAGTACCACATGTTGATCACGCCTTCTCTCGGGGTCTTATCATCACCACACACCTCCTGTGTGCCGAATCCCAGCACTGACACCGGACTCGCTCTGCTATTCCAGTTGTGTCAGCACCACTCGTTCAATCAGGGGTTACTGACCATACCAAACATTCTGCGATTTCCATGCGGGATAAATCCGTGACCGACATGTTCCCGACGTCGAAGTCATGTAGAATACGTGCGTGGCTTTAAAGTTTCTACAATGCTTAATGACTGTACTCGTTTCATCGAGGACCGTTCTCAGTAAGACCGTGACCACAGCCCGACCTCGGTTCCCCGGTGACGGGGTGTAGCCGAAGAAGTGCCGTACCCTGACAAGATTGCAAGACAATTACTCCGTGACAATGTGAATCTTGTCATATAATCTAACATGTTGAATCCGCACGGCGGTTGGCAGTGACATCTACTATCACATTGTGGAGCATATTTCACTTGATTTATGTGACCGCATTACGGGCATTGGTACGGCACTCGTCAGATTCGTTCTTGTCACGCTGCTTAGCGCGTCCCGCTCTACTTGCGAGCGCACTCCGCCCAAGCCAATGACCATCCCGAACACTTTACGATTTCCATGGGGGATAAATCCGTGACCGATATGTTTCTGACGTCGACGTCATGCAAAACACGTGTATAGTTTAAAGTTTCTGCAATGCTTAATGTCTATACTCATTTCATCGACGAACGCTCTCGGTAGGACCGTGACCGCAGCCCGACCTCGGTTCCACGGTGGCGGAGTGTAGCTGGGGAAGTGCCGTACACTGGCAAAACTGCACGGGAATTATCCTGTGGCTGTCGCAATATCAATCTTTCTGTATTGTCGAACATGTCGAATCCGCACGCTTGCGGAATGTATTTCATTGATCCAAGTGACGAATCAGGAGCACAGATGCGCAACGTAGGGCCGGTGTTTCTTCAAAGTATATGGGCAGGCCTTGACTTCGGTGCGACGTTCAGTCAGGGTCGTGAAACTCGACTCAAGCTTTAGCACGTCGCCGAGCTCGACAGCGATCAAGTGGGCACCTGTCTGCGCCCTTGGTTACGTACTTAACAAACTGTTTATTTATTATTTGATGCTAAGTCATTGTACAGATAACACTACAAACAGCATTTGTAGCAGCATCCATACCCGCACTCTTCACCTCCTGACTTAGTTTCTCTGCATAAACAAAAATGATGAGGATGTAATCCAGCATGTGGGATATAGAAGGTGAAACTTCCAAGTACGGTGCATGCGACGGCTTCCTAATACCAAAATTTCGCTGGTGATACTTGGCGAGCTGGAGGTCGGACCCCTCTGCCTTGAGCTGGAAACGAAAATCAGACTTGCTGCTGATAAAGAGCCGCAGACACGTATCATACCGTACAATTCGTGTTTTTGCTCCAACCGTACGCCTCACCATCTGGCCCAATAAAAGTACGGGTGCTATCATAAACGTTATTCTCGTCCCGCTCCGCAAATGTTAATGGAACGTACGAGGAACACCACTTCGATTTTAGCAAAGACTTTGCTGGCACCTCCACTCCAGTTGCCCTGAGCCAGATCTTCGTGCTCCTGAATGTGTGCCATGTGATGACGCCTATCACATCACCGCCATGGGAACCATGCTTGGTTATGATGGTTTTGGACTCGCAGAACCCCGGGGTCGATACGCTATAGAGTTGACGGCCGTCTTCGTCATTGATGCTGGTGTTAAGGTGGTCATCCTTGGTGAAGGAGAGATGCATGCTGCGGTAATGTTACTAACCACTCGTTGAATGGTGCTTGTGTAAAAAATTTGTATTCCAACAGCAAGTAGATCCAACGATGCAGTGCACGGAACCGGGCAACCATAGCTCAATCAGCGCGCAGTGATGATCAATGATGCCAAAGGGATAGTATGTGCGTATAAGGACGGCACCCATTCCATGATGCGTCGGAGTGGCGTCAACAACATGGTGACCATAACCAAATTTCCACGCAAAACCGAGCATGCAGCCACTGGGCGAAACACCTTCCCACACTCTACCACTCAACGTTGGCCTATTGCGCCTGAGAGAAGAGTAATCTTGACGTCTTACTTCCAGAACTCGCAGTTCGATTCCAAGTATAATACCTGAAAGTTGCGATGATAGTAGCCACAGCACCGTTCTCGCTCCTAAACCATCATTGAGATGAGGGCGGAAGCAAAACATGCAGTTGATCTTCTATCTCACCTATATACTCATGAATGGAATGGGCACCCCAGCCTTGTGCCCTACATGCCGTCCGAAATTCCACTTATGGCAAACCAGACCCGAGACTATGTGATATCATGTTAAAAGACCTGTCCACAAGTGATGTCAGGTTCAAAAGTTTGCGAATCGGGAACGCCAAATGGTGGACCTCCGCTTCCAGCCCGAAGTTATGCGATAAAGGACTAAGTCATAATTTTATCGACAGGCCAGGGATCAGAGTCACGACCTTGATGTGGTGTGCCGAGCGACGGAAGATCAGCATACGGTACTGGCATTATGCCGAGATGTTCGCAGAAGACGGAGACGCAGTCATAGATGAGGTTCAATCGACCGAGCATTCGCAGCTGAACACGCAAATCAAAGGGTACTGCTGGCACCTTGGAGTCCGGAACTGAATAATTTCAACATAGCCAACGATGTGATATCCGCCAAGGTGGGACTGCAGGGGTCGGTGGTAGGTGACGTCCAGCCTTGGAGTGCGCCTTCAGAGGAAGCGAACCACGCGACACTCCCGCTCCCCGTTGCATATTTCCGCAGCGCAGAGGGAACAAGTCCTAAAACCGGCAGCCACAGCAGTGTGTTTTTATGGACTCCGATGTTGCCGACGACGTGTGACTTTAATTTGAGGATGTGCTCCCAATCAAGTATCGAAAAGGAACGAGGACCATGTGTGACCGTCTCCCTCCGGTGCACCGGGTCAGATCTGAAGGTGAGATGCACTCAAGGGTCATTAATGTCGACTCTCCTGGTCCACCAAGCCCAGCCACCAGAGGCGGACGGCTATGGGGTTCCATGCTTGGCGGCGACATGCTCAATCCAGCGTCAGAGGGTCCGCAAAGCAATTGACGATTCAATTGTGGGAGAGTAGGAAATCCGTGCGGCTTATGGCACAGTTTTGAAGTTAGTGGTGATCTGAGCTGCCATTGGAGTGGCCATATGCCCGCGGGCTCGAGCCCAGAGACAATCCCGATTCCGCACACAGCAAGAACCGAAACCTGCTGAGGCCGCGAGTATCATATCGTACTTGGAATGTTGTATCGTGGACTTGCAAAAATCGAGGTGCACATGTCACTCGTATGATGACCTTGTGGTATTCTGTTTCAAAGGATCAGTTCGATGATCATATGGATAGGAAGAGTGACTAGTGAGTAAGAATGCTGTATCGTCCTGGCTTAGAGGAAGTCAGGTGATGGCAGCTGACAGCCACCGTTCACATCATCCACCGGCGCCTGTACGAAAACCTACAACTCACCGCGCGCATGCAGCACGACCTCGTCAGCTAGCTATCCACCTAAGTGCTGTGTGGGTCAAATCGTCAGTGGCGTTGACCATACCCAGTGCCCTAGAGCTCGATTATTTCAAGGCCCCACCTGACTTTTTCCTTGCACACCATCCAGATATCCGGGCAGTAATCTGAGAATAAGTCGAGTGCATTGCAATTCATTTCAAAACATGTTTCTTTAACTGAGATGGATGGCAGCTCCATTACCTTGCGTCGTTTCTTCGACAAAAAGGCTGTTCGGACACGAGCCCTCAAAGTGTCTTTCACGCCAGGGCCGCTACAGTGATACAGTGAAGCGTTGTGCTGTTGGGGGTCACATGTTGATCTTGCGGACGCCTTCTCCAGGGTTTTATCATTACCACGCACCTCCTGTGTGCCGAGTCATGTGCTGACACCAGACTCGCTCTGCTATTCCAGTTGCATCAGTACCACTCGTTCAACCAAGGGTTACTATCCATCCAAATATTTTTACGACTTCCATGCGGGCTAAATCTGTGACCAGATATGTTTCCGACGTCAAAGCTATGCAGGACACGTGTGTAGCTTGAAGTTTCTGCAATGCTTAATGGCTGTACTCCTTTCATCGAGGAACGTTCTCAGTATGTCCGTGACCGCAGCCCGACTTCGATCTCCCTGTGGTGACGAGGTGGAACTTGGGTAATGAGCTGACAAGAACTGCAAGACAATCAGTCCGGGGCTGTCGCATCATGAACCTTGCCATATACTTCAACATGTTGATTCCGCACGGCCATTAGCAATGACATCCACCTAACACATTGTGGAACGTAATTCATTGATCTATGTGACGTATTAGGGGCACGGTACACAACGCAGTATCGGCGCTTCTTCAAATTATATAGTTGGACTTCGACGCGGCATTCAGCCAGTTTCGCTCTCGCCATGGCTGCTGTGCAGCATGAGCCAGTCTCTACTTGCAAGTGCGCTCCATCTAAGCCTGGCGTTTCTTCCAGAAACCTCGTAGTGTGCATCGACGGCACATGCAATCGTTTTGGAGTCAAGGTATGATTTCTCCCTCTTCGTAGTGAGATCATGCAAACTGGACGTTCATTTCAGAACACGAATATCATCGAACTTTTCAATCAACTTGAGAAGTCGGATGAACAGCTCCCCTATTACAGTGACGGGATTGGCGTTACTCCAGGCATATCCGGACATTACGGTCTCGCGCGCCAAATATCAGATATCATGGACATAGCTATCGCTTGGTAGTGCCTTGTCATCGCACCGTTAATGCATCAGTTGATATGTCAACAGGCGCATGGAAGAAAGGATCATGGACGCCTACGAGTGGCTGTCTAACACGTACAAAGATGGAGACAAGATATTTTTGTTTGGTGAGATTATTCTTATGACCATTGGATCTTCCCATCGTCTAATTCAGTTACGTAGGTTTCTCTCGGGGGGCATATCAGGTGCGAGCTTTGGCTGGGATGATCGAAAGGGTGAGCACTTTCCAGCATCATACTAACCCACCTAATTTCAACATAAAGGTTGGCCTTGTACTTCCGGGCAATAGCAAGCAGATACATGCGTATGTGTGCTTCATAATAATACCGTCTTAACTTGTGCCTTAATCTGGCTCTAGTGCTTACAATATATATTCCAAATCGGATGACTACAGAGGTGGTGTAAACGATTTCCAGACCCGCTTTGAGGAGCCAGCCAACAATTCCGAGCAACAACAGTTGGCTGAAGGTTTCAAAGAGACATTCTGCAGGACAGGTGTCCGAGTTCATTTCGTCGGTGTCTGGTAAACCCACTCAACGGTCATTTCACCTGAGGCTGATCCGCTTTCAGGGACACAGTTTCATCCGTTGGTGGTTTTCTTCGAGGCAAGCCACTACCATTGGCGGTTACCTCTTGCGATCATATCTGTCACTTCCGACATGCTCTTGCGTTGGATGAGAGGCGCGTCAAGTTTCAACCGGAATACGTGTATGGGGGTCGGGCGAACCCAAAGAACAACGATCATATCAAGGAAGTTTGGTTTCCAGGCAACCACTCAGACGTGTAAGTCAACTTTCGCCCCTTTCCCCCTGAACCGTCGCATTCAAATCCATACTTTAACAGTGGTGGCGGAAATAGACGTAATCCGAGACTGCAAACAGGGGACATCCCTTTACTGTGGATGCGCAGCGAAGCCAGCACAGCCGGACTCTTTCTCAAACCGTCAAATCTCATGTGGAAAATCGACGACCTAGACAAATCCATAACACCTCCCTTTGGCCTTAACTTGTGGTGGATGTTAGAGGTGCTGCCCTTCCAGCGCCTGTGTTACAATAACACCAACCAGACTACTTTTAGGTGAGATGACCTTTCATCTAGTACATTTACCATCTCAACGTTTGTGGCTGTAGGCCGCACATGGGCAGTCCTCGTCGAATACTCCCAGGACAAACAGTGCACGTATCAGCTTTGTTCAAGGCTAACTACAAGCCCCGAGCGAAATTCCATCGCAACTTCGAATCCTGGCCGCCAGCCTTGTTCTGGAATGACCCCAAATGCCACGATTACCTGTCGTGTTTGTCTTCCACGTGGGAAACCGACATATTCGATAGCCGATCTGTGCAGAGTCTTCTTGATGCTCAACAACCGATGAGGGTCAACTTGGACGCCCTCGAGAGGCTGTCGTTCATGGCCAGCTTTGGTATGTTCGTATCCTCTTACCCTGCAGGTGTTCGTTGTGAGCTCAGCTATGTAGATAAGGGTAGAAGTGCTATTTTACATGCTACGAACGCCCAACAAACGTTGGCATCGCTACTAGACCATCCGAATGACTGGATACGGATATGCGCTGCCATGACATACTCCGAGATCCGCTGGGAATGGCCACAACAATCCAGTGATATCACAGCCGAACTCAAGGGTCTTGAACGCCTTGCAGCTGACATCGAGGCCCTCTTGCATAACAGTGACAAAGGACATCAACTTCATGCGTGCATGTCTTTGCCATCGCTATGTAAGAATATCTGGCTCAGGGAAAGACTCCTCGAAGAGCGCAATCTTGGACGGCTCATCCGACTAACCAATGCTTGCAAGTCTGGCGTCAAGAGTCCAAAGAAGAGCGAGGAAGAGGGAGTCTCCGCATCAACGGTAGCATTACATAGTGCCCAGGCGTTAACGTCACTATTAGAACGTACGCCTGCCTTTCATATCAATGTTACCATACTGATCTTTGACGGAAATCTCTGTCTAGTGGATAAGACTTTGGCTCCGAAACTCCTTGCCATGGAAGAAGTGGTGGAATTAGTCCATGCCCTGCGTGACGACCGTGCGTGAGGATCACGCTATGTTTCTGTATGCTATGCTGACACCAAACAGATGATGCAGTCTTAGTTGCGGTGCTACGCACGTTGTGCAGCTTAGCTGGCCACCGTATGTATTCAGCGCTCGACCTTCCCCTACAAGTCGTACTCAATACTGTAACAGGAGAGTCACTTGCCATCATGTCCCGTGAAAACATCGCTCCGACGTTATTGGGCCTGTCTCAGCGGTTTGACGATTTCGTTGCACCCGCTGCTGTGGAAGTGGCCTGTCCAATAGCCGTTGACGGTAATATTTCTATAGTTAATTCAGAATGTTTCTTTAACTGCCATTCTCAGAGTCCATGAGAGCCGCGCTCTTACAGAACGGGGCACTTCCGTTATTCAATGATATGCTCCGCAAACGCTCGGACGCGGTGACAGAGGCTGGCGCCAAAGGGCTGGCCGCTTTTGCAAAGCATGGTATTACACAAATGTCTGTATTTCGTGACGTACCACCGTCTGACGAGCATATCCTCGAAACAGATGAACAGGCAATCATTAAAAGTGGTCTCTTAACGAAGCTAGCGAGAGACGCCCGGAGTTCTCGAGCTAACCACTGTGACGGTTCTATTCGCGGCCTTGTAGCTCTCAACGCCCAAGGTGAGGCGAGGTTCTTAGTCTCCGTTCAGGGCGCTAACTCCCAGGCATGACTCAGTTCCTACGTTGGTGCAACGTGCCCTCGAAGAGGCGCGAACCGTTTCGGACCTTATTTCTCAACTGCGGAAGAAGTCGCATGCCCTCCCTGCGGCTTCCGCGCTGGTACACCTCATGGCCATTGGTCAGTTCGGAACTCGCCACTTGCATCCGCTCTAACACCTAGCAGATCATGTAGTGGATATAGTCAGCAAGTCCGATGCGCCTCGCTACATCCTGACCATGTTGGAGCGCCGCTGGTCCGACGGAGACAACGGTGAAGACGGTGTAGGAGTCTTACAGCGCATCTTGGAAATAGGTATGCAATAACGATCTCATAGTGGCCTCCACGCTCACCAGCCACAGATCCACTTAGGGCTGCCGTTGTGGAACTTGGTGCCGTAGACGTGCTCCAAGGTATGGTGGCAGGAGAGAATAGCGATACTGTGTACGCTGGCCTGCAGTACCTACGACAAGTCATTAAATATGGTCAGTTATTCGTACATGTTGAGGTGTTGTTCGTGAAATCTAATTGTGATGTGTTTTCTAGAGGACGGCAAGAATATGGCTTGCAGGGAAGCGATAATCCCCCCATTGTTGAAAGCATTGGGATATCCTCGCCTGCCCTTGCAGAGGAGTGCAGCCGCCATCCTACGAGCGGTCTTCATTCACAGCGGTAAGCACAGCTATATCACTCCGTCATCACAAGTATCTCACTTTCTTGATCAGAGGACTTGCACCTTGCTATTGTCGAGGGTCTCCTATCAAAACTGGGCACTCGGGAGGCTGCAGAACTCCTCGGCGTTACGACCGCCCTACGCGTCCTGCCCTTCGATGGTGCGTTTGTCCTGCCTTCCGTATCATGCAGGAACAATAGTAATGTCTTGTTTTAAAACTTGCAGACAAAGTGCGAGATTTAGTAGACACGCATGACAATTTCTGGAACCTTAGTTTTGAATACTACAACGCTCTGAAACTTCAGTACGACAAACGAAGTCCCAGTTTCAGTACGTGTCATTCTCAGCATGGTGCGCGTTCTTAGGGGCTAACGATGTTCTACAGGGGACGTTTACCAGTCTGTGGGCTTCTTGATCAAGTGCGTTCAAGGTGTTGTCAGCCACAGACAACCGGACGACAGTCAGTGGCTAGAATCCGCGCCCTATGAGTTCCGAAAGGAACATAATACCGTCTTACGCTTGACGAACGCCTTGGAAAGGCTTTCTCACCCGCTCTTCACGCTCCTTCACGCTCCCGACAAGTATTGAGGTATATAAGCGCTACTACGTGCTATGCACGACGGTATGTATTTATACAGGTAACTTATACTACCATAACCACATGTATTTTTGGATACCATATTATCCTATCTAGTCTATATGCGACCGTGTAGTGCACAACCCAACCATCCTTATGTAATCTTGAAGCTTGACGCGTGAGTACTGAGCGCTTTGTAATGTCACATACGACTCGAACCCTTCGAGTGCATTCGAAAGTAACATGATACTGCTAGTTCTGCATCATCGTTCGCGTTTTCTGAGCTCCGGCTCAATTCCTAGGGGTCACGGCCAACTCCTAGCTGACAACACCGCGAATACTCTCTGCTTACCAAGTTAAATTCGTACTGGCTAACACAACTTGGCTGCCATAAAATGGAGAATACAGACATCTGCTTACATGCCCAACTCCATGAACAAATGGTCCGGTGCAGCGTCCGTGTATCTCCTGACAGGGAAGGTCTTGTGTCTCTAATTGTGTCAACACGCCAGTTCACCTCTTCCAAGGCGTCGATCCTGAAGGGTAGGTAGAGACATGTACAGTAAAACGCAGTGACTGATCAGATGACGTCGCACCCACCAGACAGCAAATTCCCATGATCGTCTTCTACACGGAAAGAATTCTCATATGGTTTCTCCGACATGATAGCTTGAGCCTCATAAGTTGGAAAACATGAAGCGTAGGTACTTTGTCCTTCAGGATTGCAAGGAACAAGAATAGTGCTTCGAAGGTAGGCTTGTCTACCGTTTCCGCTCCAAGGAATGAGACACTGGGGAAAGAGCACTCCCACTTCTTCGTGAGATAGGATGCGGGAAGGAAGAGGATCAAGCGGTTGAGATTAGGGCAAGATCTGCGTAGTAGATGATCCTTGCGAATGTCAGTGAAGTCAAAGGACTTTACTGCCGTAAGGTATGTTCCATAGCGAATGATGAATTCTCGCCATAAAGTGCCACAATAATCAGCAGTAACGAATTCCTGGAGACCGATGTGCGCTTCGGGCAAGCCCCCCTCACCAGGGTGACGTTCCCTCGAATTTGCAGAACTCCGCAACGCATCAAGAACACTGAATGGCACATTGATTTCTAAGGATGAGGGTGGGATTGAGAATAAAACGATCTCAAGTTTAGATAGACACTTGATGACGTCTGTCAAGCATTTCGTGAAGTCATCGAGGTCCTGAAGGCTGGGCGTCGTTGCAGATATTCATGGTAATGTCGAGCCTCTGCGTCCAAAAGAAGACACCGAGTGTCGTGCTGACTTCACTCTCATTCCTGGAGAGTTGGGGAGATTCATGTAAGTCCCCCCATCTTAGTTCAACGTTCATCTCTGTTGCTGTGGTGACGCTCATAACCACCAACTTGAAACTCTTCTTTTAATGACGTGTCTCCTCAACAAGATGTATTCAATAACGTGATCGACCATTTCTCACCTGAGGATGAGGGTGTCAGGATTGCTGTTGCCTCTTTGTGTAGGTGTGTGTTCTATGCTCGCGGTTGGGAGTATTGTGGCCAGTCATGCTCACATCGACGATTGCCGACGGGCCCCAAACCACATCGTAGGTCGTAATGTACTGCTCGCATGGTCAACTCGAACCTATAGCAGACCAACTCTGGACACCTCTCTTCAATAACTCCACATCTGACGTGGAAGAGTCGATGCGTCACGTTGCCATTGCGTGTCTCGGAAAGCTCACGACAATGGAGACCGGTTGGTATCTCCCTTAATTCCATATGCATATTTGGGATGGGAATCCCGCGATATCTGCAACGACGATCTCAGCAATTAGTTATGTGTCTGCAGAGGGTGCGACACCACTGGTGATGGATTTCTTGAGTTTGATGAAGGATTCAGATTCGGTGAGTATCTGTGTCTGGTTTATACGCTGCAGTGATATTCATGGCGTTGTCCGCTCTCAAATTACCTGCACGTACGAAGGTGCATATCATACGAGACTACCTTTCGTGGATTTCTGGGATCAGCGTATAGGGAACGTAAGTCGCCAGATAAAAAATGTGCTCCAATACTTTCAGGAGGGAGGTGAGGAGACCGGTCGAACTATACATGGCTTCCTTCTGTTGGCATGTTGGAAAGTTATTCGAGGGACTACCAGGTTTATGGAAGTCCCTAAGTTTCACTGTGACTATGCGGTGTGGATCACAAGGCATGTAGGAAGGGAGCTGGAATCAAGGAACGGGTACGGAACTGGGCGGTGCACCGGTTAGTCACGAGGAAAGCAGAGACAAAAGCTGAGGGAAGGAGACTGAAACACATACAGAATCTGTTTTGCGTCACAAAATACTCGACTGTTGCCGCATACACCACCACGTAAGCGATCGTTATTCCCGGAGCGATGGCCATTTGCCTACTCGAGAACTGGGGCTCGAGCAATACAAAGTCGGTGAGCATGGAGAGGATGGGAGAAAGGTGCATTGCGATACCTGTTAGGAGGGGCAATTTGACGAGGCCACGTACTGGGAACGGAGAAGACGATAAGTGAGGGTGCGAATATGAGGAGGGACTAGTACACGCCTGACACAACAAAGCCCATCTAGGGGTGTCGCATGAGTGCTTGTCGACATGGACGTACCGGAATGAAACTGTCGACGGCGCTCTCTTCAGTGAACGTAAGTCTGCACAATCAAACGGACGTTGGTTACAGCGCAACCAGCGCCAGTGCATTCAAGACGTACACTGGCACGTTCTTGGATGTATAACTTCGTTCCCACTTCTAAGAGATCCGCAAGGATCGTGCCGGTAGGAACCGTTTCTCTGCGTTCCACCTCTACACCCTCTTGCGTACCAATTGCTCTAGTTGTTGCGGGCCGTTGACGGCGAAGAAACGCTGGAGGGTTCGGTATGGAAGACAGCTTGAGCGCATGTCTGGGTCCGGAGGCGTAGGGGCAGGTTGACGAGATCAATTGCTGGCAATGTACTTCCGGGAAATATAATGCGATCCAGTTCCGCATATAACAGTACTGTAGTGCTTGCAGTAAGAGAGCGAGGACCGGATGCAACTCTATATCAATCCTTCGGAAGTTCACTGACGACTAGCCTTCAGCAGCTGTTGAAGCGCAAGTCTATGGCCTTCAGGAAGTTCAGACCGACCTCCGGGCTCGGCATCAGCGTGCTTGAGTAGAGACACGAGGTCCGCTACAGACCTGAAGCTTGAAGCCTTAAACCTACTGCAGAAAACTCGATAGGCAGTCCTTCATAAATCAGGGCATACGAACCTAGTATCACGCATGTCGAATTGAACGACCGCTCGGTGAGCGATTGACAGACCCATATGAAATTGTTGCTCGACGTCTTTCCGGGATCTTCTGGGTTGCGCGGTTCCCCTTCTTCCGAACCCTGGAATACGCATGTACCATCCACAACGAAGCGAAAGTCAGGGCGACGGTGCGTATCACGGAAACTTCGACCGCGCGGGATCATGAGCTCGAGGAGTCCACGGACATTACCATCTCACAACGAAATGAAGTTAGCCTCTATATCCCTTGCATACGCAGGGACAGCGATCGCAGCGTACACCATAGCGAAGCTCAGCCGAGGTTCTCCGATCCTGAACAGACTAGAAAGGTCGTTTGGACTACACCGGTCATGGCTACTGTCGGAAACGAGTTCCATAAACATCTTCTCTGAGATCGGGATCTTCTCCGAGCTGACTAGGGGGGTTACAAGAATGTCGCGGAGCTCGTGGGTCGCGGGAAGAACGTCCCTGCGTCGATTGGTTGTCCCTGTATCAACAAGTTTGACGGAGTCAACTGTATACCCTAAATCCACAGTGCAAGGCTAATTGAGGCACTGGCTTACCTAGTGGCCTTCTGGCCCAAGGCACGCTGAAAACAATAATCAATCCCCCCGTGAGGACATCAGGATCAAGTCGCGGTATGTCCCAATCTGGAGAGAGGAGGGCAACCTTGCTTGCTATAAACCGTTGGTCAATCGAACCAAGCTCGTTTCCAATATCGTACAGTGATCGACCATGAAATTCGTCGACGGGTCTGAGTAGCTGAATAAACATGAGTGGTGGGAGACGTTCTGGAATGAATATGTACGTGCCATATACACCTTGACGTTCACTTCTTTATCCGAATCCAAGCACATGAGATCGCAGATGACCACAGCAGCGTGGTCCATCAATGCCTCGACCTTGCAGGAGTCGGGAATGTCACGGGTTGTGTGGACGTTACATATCTCGTACACTTTAAACATTTCTTGTTGAACCAACAGATATGTGATCTGGGGCATGGCGCTCCAGCGTTTCGTTCTGGTGCAAGTGGTGGATGACTGCAACCCAAATCTTCTGAGGGGTGTGGCACTCGTGAGTTTTAACCATGTTTGGCCACCCGACTAATAAAGGTAGCGGGAGCGGTCGGCCCGTCTCGTCATCACGTGACGGTGATGCTGTTGGAGATTGAATCACCCCAGTGTGATACCTTAATTTGGTGCGAGTTTCCTGTGATTACATAAGCGCTTAGAGCGCACTTAGTACTATACTTTTTGGTACTATTCCCTCAGTAGTTGAGTCACTACTGAGGGTAAGCCTACGTATTCTCTATATTAGACTACTTACTGATACCTTGTAGCTGCCTACAGGTACATCAATATATATAGTAGTTGAGTCACTACTGAGGCTGCCTACAGCCCTTTTCTACAGGTTATGAGCCCCGCCTAGCGTGGAAAATTTCATTGTAGGCAACTCGCGGGCAACTCGTATAGAAACTACTCGACAAGTCCACAATACATCTCTACTACCTTCGAGGCTAATGGACTGCTACCTAATGGACCCACCTGAGCTCGGAGATCATGGCGAGAATTGGACCAACTATGGGAGTTGGGTCCTCGAAGCCATAGACATAGAAGGCTCGACAGGTATCCTACTGGGGTCTGAAACACGACCAACGCATCCTACACAGCTCAAAGGACGTGACCCAGGATGGGCACCTCAATCTGATGAGGAACGAGATGAAGTCGCGGTCTGGCAAACCACCGACAGCATGTGGCGACAACGGGCTGCAATGGCCCACACCTTATTATTTCGGGTCTACCGGACTCGATTCTAATGCTATGTATGCATTTAGAAACCCCTTGTGAAACATTCGCCTACCTTGAGAACCGCTATGGTTCAATCCCGAGACCTGACAGCTGGCTACCTGCTGAGGAGGCCATGCAACAAGGCAACTCATCATCCGAGCAGAATGCAGCCAGTGAAACTGCTCAGAACACCTTCGATGGCCACCATGAACCAGAAATCCCACCTAGGGAAGAAGATGGCTCTTCGGACAGCCCAAACGACTGCACCGAGATTCCGCCTGGGTACCTGGAACCCAAGACGGACATTGCAGACGTGCAGCAGATGGAGGGTTGCTCACTGGTGGTTGAGACTGGGATTTCAGCTGAAGGACAACTGGACGAACACCCAAACACGCTCGAAGCACCTGACGAGTGTAGTCAGCATGCAAGCGACAAGATCGAGGAGAGCTGGGACTTACCAGGGTTGAGCTCGAAGGCTCTCGAACCTGAAGGTGACCTACCATTCACTACAAGCGAACACGCCGAGACCCAGACTGGGCACACAAAGCCCGAGACTGAAGTTGTAGACATGCGGCAGGTGGTGGATGTCCTACCCATGTTTGAGGGGGGGACAGCAGGTCGAACATGGCATGACAAACATGTGAAAGAACACGAAGCAACTGACAAGAAGGGTCAGCGCGTGGAGGATGAGGTTGTGGAGAACCGAGATTCACGTGGGTGGAGATCTGAGGCATCCGAGCCTGCAGACAACTCCACCAGCCAGGGCTGCAGACATCCTACTGAAAATGGACCACAAACGTTTGTCGAACACAACGAGTGCATCCGGACGAACAGTGAAATGATTGCTTATGTACCCGATCCCCCAGGGATACATGCTGAGCTCCCCGACCCATATGTCGAATGTTCTATGTTACAGGACAAGCTGTTGACACGAATGAATAGTGCTACGAGCACAGAACTCGAACGACATGGTACTGCAGTGATACCACAGGTCTTACCAATGGAAGCTGGCAGGTGGGGTGACAGCGGTAGTGGTGATGCAACAAGCAGCAATGCTGTCTGCTCGCACAGAGCAGAGAAAAGGCTGCTGGCTGACAGCAGAGGTCAGCACAGCGGGTGTGGGGTGAAACGGCAGGACGGCTTACCTGCACCGCCCAAACCGCCTCCAGCAGGCATCGTCGAGCACCTTCCTCGACTCTACAAGGTCACCCTGGGCACCCGTCGACATGCAAGAATCAAAACGAGAGCTGAAACTGTCAGTAATGTTCATACAAGGCGAAACGCCTACTGTACCCATGCGCCCACCATGCGCCCACCTTGGTTCATCCTGATGTCCACAGAACTCTTCAAGACTGTCATGGAGGTGACCTGGATGGGGAGAGTGCACTATGATCCAGTCAGAAGCACTGAAAACGCCCAAACGAGAGGTTACACACACCATGCACCCGGTATCGCCATACGGTCATTTCGACACCTCTCGAAGCCCACCAAACACTCCAGAAACGTTGCGGTGGGGTCCCACATCATAGGCGTGTCCTATAACGAAGCCAGCAGCATCAGAAACGCTTGTAGCAAGCGGCACACACACCGGGGTTGTGCCATCGCCATACAGTCACTGTGGCTACTCTCGACGCCTGCCAAATCACCCAGAATCATGGCAGGGGGGTCCCGCATCGCAGACGTATGCTATAATGAAGCTAGCGTTGTCGAAAACGTTCAAACGGAAGGGATCATGCACCCTGGTAACCATACACATGGCAATCCGACCATTTCGCCATCTCGCAGACCCAGGAAGTGCCGGAAACCCCCATGGGGTCTTCCCGACACTCATCAGCGGCAGGGGGTGCCTCCAAGACGAATTCGGAGTGACAGCGATCCTCCCGACAGTCAAAACAGCGGCCCCACGACGACAGTACAAGGTCAGGAGCGCGCGCACTACAAGCATTTCCGAAACGGGAAGTTGCCACATCGTGCGCCAAATACGACCAAACATCACTCGTATACCACCCGGATTCGAAGCTCACTCGTTGCAGAAGATACACTCGTTTATTGAATTGTTGTTGGGTATACATTCTTTTGAGTTGCATTTTCTGCCTTTCTACTTATCACACAGTGGAGCTTCAGGGGGTGTGTTGGAGATTGAATCACCCCAGTGTGATACCTTAATTTGGTGCGAGTTTCCTGTGATTACATAAGCGCTTAGAGCGCACTTAGTACTATACTTTTGGTACTATTCCCTCAGTAGTTGAGTCACTACTGAGGGTAAGCCTACATATTCTCTATATTAGACTACTTACTGATACCTTGTAGCTGCCTACAGGTACATCAATATATATAGTAGTTGAGTCACTACTGAGGCTGCCTACAGCCCTTTTCTACAGATGCAACAAGTCTGATATCCACCACCACAAGGCTAGGTGAAATGATGATGACAAGATAACAGAGTTATGTTACCCTTCTTTTTTCACTTTGTCAGTTCCTACAGTAGACCTTCTCATAATGCATAACCTTATAATGCATAATTCTCATATTGCATAGGGTTGTTGCTCTGCCCAAGTAGGGCAGTGGAAGCCTTGCATACTGCATAATGAATAATTATTTTTGGTTGGATATGCATTACCAAGGTATCTGAGAATGCTAATAATAATGGCAGTGCAAGTGCACTGCCATGACTGGGTGTGTAAATTTTCCAGGAGATGTCTTCACACTGCTTCTTTTCCCCATGCCAGCTGAACAGAATTTGCATGAGCACAAGCGGAAGCCTTGACTTAGTCATGCACCTTACAAGCCTCAGAAGCCCAGTGGGGTGATGAAATCAACTGATAACCCCAAGAGCTCTGCACAAAGTCTTGAGGGAAAACAGTGGTCGAATCTCACTCTTCATGACTGGCTAACTGTATTTACATACTTTGACACTCATCCAGACATGTCTCAAGGTGCTATTGTTGAGCACTTTAAGAGCTGTCAAGATGGTGCTCTCATATTTACACAGTCGACACTGTCCTGGAAACTTCAGGATCGAAAGAAGCTTGAAGCACATGTTGACCAGTTTCCAAATGCTCTCTCCTCAAAGCAGCCCTGAGTTGTAACCTGTCCAGATGTTGATTGAGCATTATTCCTCTGGGTCAAGCATATGGAGGAGAAGAAGGAGACTGTAAATGGCCCAATGCTTGTTGCCAAGCATGCCAAATTTGAGGAGCAGTTCAATGTTCCTGAAGAGGAATGCTTGAAAGGTGATCAGTGGCTTGAGAGCTTCAAGAGAGCATATGGGATTTGGGAATATTGACATCATGGCAAGGCAGCATCAGTTGACTTGAATAGAGTGGAGGCAGAGTGAGCTCATCTCAAGGCTGTTTTGGCAAAATATGCTCCAAAGGATCACTTTAATTTTGATGAGACAAGCTTATTTGCCTTGTGAGTGACCCTACATATTAATGGATGCCATTGATCAACAAGTCTGAACAGTGCACCACCTGATTGGGGACTTGCCACTGAGCAGATGAGTGGCAAGAAGCAGGATAAATTCCAAATCACAATGGGACTTGCTTGCAATGCAGATGGAAGTGAAAAGCTGCCCATCCTCTTCATTGGGAAGTACAAGAAGCCTTGATGTTTCAAAAATGCCTCCCCACAATCCCTTGGGCTCTATTACCGCAACAATAAGACAGCCTGGATGACCACAGCAATATTTGAAGAGTATGTGCCAAAACACTTGTATGAGTTTTCGACTAATATTCTATACAACAGATGGCTCAAAGCACTTGATATTCAGATGCATCAGGAAAACCAGAACATCTGCCTCCTCATTGACAACTTCTCAGGGCATTTCACAGACTACCAACCTCATAATATTCACCTTGAATACCTTGAGCCCAACCTTACATCATATGTTCAACCTTGTGATGCTGGAATCATCTGCACAACTAAAGCACTTTACCAGAGTGCATTTTGCTTGTGGGCACTGGAGATCGATGATGCAGGTGGATGCGACATATACAAAATTGACCTACATGGAGCAATGTTACTGATGGTCAAGGCCTGGGGAAAGGTGAAGGCTTCAACTATCATAAACTGCTGGAATCATAGTGGGATCCAACCTGATGCTGAAACAAACTCCTCATCATCACTTGCTACCACAGCAGCCACTCCCATCAGATCACCCACTCTGAAGACCACTGGTCCAATGCACAACACTGCTGTGTGGGTTTGCATCCAAAAATTTGCCATATCAGATGAAATGTGCTTGCCTGAAATCGAAGAACAGCTTCAGGAAATTCTCAGGGGGTCATATGCTGCACATGACTGGGATCCCATACTAAAAATTATCATGGATGCTGAACATGATACTGAAAAAGCATTATTGGGTCTCGACCAACTTACAATTCCTATCTTTGGGTGCCTGATCAACCAGCTCTCTGTCTCACACCTCCCTCATGTACACTCTCAGTTTGGGGACCTTCCACAACTCACTGAGGCTTCAAAGATGCTTTCAGAAGCCATAGGTGACCTCAAGAAGCACAAACAAATCATTGGAATGCCACTTACCCTTGAGGAAATGTTGAATCTGGTGGAGGAAGAAGAGATTGGTGAATCTGGGTACAGATTTGCTGGTGGGGATGCTGAGATAGTTGCCAAGGTCAATCACAAGATGGCTGTTAAGAGAGGTGAGGCTGTGGAAGTTGATGATGAGGTTGAGGAGGCAGTTGATGAGGAAAATGAACCAGAGATCAAGCTGAGTGAGGCAATCCATTTGTGCAAGCAGATGGAGTGCATTTCAATAACATATGGGACATGTGAGACATCACTTGACCTCACCAGGCATATATGGAAGCTCCAGATTGAGTTGCAGTAGAGGGAAACAGCAGGGTTGTTGCAGTCAACATTGGATAGGTATGTTGCAGCCAAGAGTACAAACATGTAGTCACTGTAGTCACACATGTCACACTGTGACCATTATGTCACCCTACATCGTCTTGCATAACCCTAATAATGCATGACAAATGTCTACTGCCTCATGTTATGCATTATGAGAAGGTCTACTGTATCACACTTTTCACATTACCTATCTTGCAGGTATAGCTATTCAACAACCTAATTTTGGTACTCATAAGCCAGTATAACCTGTGCAAGCTTGATAGGGCCATCTCTGCTCCATGAGCTTGTCCTTTTATGTGCTGGCATGACATATTCAGTGGTAGGTTAGCTTCTACCAGCAAGAGTTTAACCAGTATGTGGATAGTATTTCTTTACATACAATTTACCATGCATACATCATCCTGTGCCCACTGCAGGTGACAGCAACATGCAGCCTCATAATCTTTTGCCCACTGCACACCAAATGACCTTGGGTCTTCATGACCCTTCTTCCTGCTGAGAGTCTTTTCCCCACATCCACTCTCCTTCCAACTGTGGGGTGCTCCTGTACAACATGAACTGTCCTACAATGAGCACCATCTCATACATGGTGCAAGCCACATGATCCTTGGGTGGCAAGAAAATTGGCTGCAGGTGTCACTGTTGGTCCATGGAGTCTGGCTTGTGGATGCATGAAAAGTTAGGCTGTTCATGGCAGGGCCCTTCTGGTATTTTGGCATTGGCTGCATGTGTCAGAGTTGGGCCTTCTCCAAGGCTGAAAGGGATGGCCAAGGGTTGGGATTACCTAATTAGGTAAGTCCAATGGTGGGCCAACAAGATAGGGGCTAGGCCAACACAATAATCTGCAGGCTGATGAATCTCTGGCTAGCAAAGTGGAGTGGGGTGGGGCCAAAGGGGCTGACAGATCTCCAACTAGTGGAGTGGAGGGTCAGAAGAGGGCATCAGGTTCAGCTCATGTGCTGCTCCCTTGTACAAGCTCAGCCCTCATATTTCAGAGGTTAGAGAAGTATTGGGACTTAGAGAGAGAACTTGGAGGAGGTACTTTAGTTGATATTCATACTGGAGAACATAAAACTTGTACTGTACAGTGTTTATAGGCCACAGTGAAGCTGGGGCAGTACAGTATCAGAAAGTTGGGATTAGCATATGGAGGTATTGAATTTTTCTAGGAGAATAGATGTCAGAAAACTTCAGCACAAAGAGTCATGCTGACAGTGGGGAACAGAAGGGAACAAAGACACTATCTATAAGCAGAAGGTCAATCATGTACTCAGAGTGGAGCACCCACAAACAGCCAATCAGCAGTGAGGCCAAAACCTAAAAATAACATGCACTGTGAGACACTACTTCCAGGGAAGAGTGTATGGGAAAATAGAGTAGGCTGAAGGAATGAATTCCTTGGTCCATCCCAAGGGGTGCTGAG
This sequence comes from Pisolithus marmoratus, assembly GCA_024613145.1. Lineage (NCBI taxonomy): Eukaryota > Fungi > Basidiomycota > Agaricomycetes > Boletales > Pisolithaceae > Pisolithus > Pisolithus marmoratus. Next base: position 71,783 of record JANFAE010000086.1, read on the forward strand.
TGAGGCAAGGGATATGTGAAAAGTGAAGGGGGTTTGGTGGAGGGGAAATTCCATAGGGATAGGTTTCTAGCACTAGATTGACACAGCAACTTGCAGATGCAGGCTTGGAATGTGGTTTTATTGTATCAGCATGAGTGGGTAAACATGAAAGTGATGCTGGAAACATGGGGGGAAACTTGAAAGACTCAATGCTAGGGACTTGAAGACTCTCCAAACACTCAGAAAATGACTCTAAAGGTGGATATTTTATTCTGATGCTTGGCTGGAATATTTATGGTACACAGGAAGTGACTACAGGTATGGAAAATTTTTAGAAGGAGTGACAAATGAAAAAAAACATGACACCTGTCAAACATACAGTATGTGCAACCCTGCATGTGAAGTAAGTAGGGACCATGTAGATGAATCATAGAAAGGACAAGAAGGGAAACCACTGCAAGCATTTCACAATTTTTCTTGCCAAAATATGTTGAAAAAAATGGAAAGAAGAGATACTCTTTTATTTGGGCTGTGTTCACATAAAAAATGCAAATATAATATTTTGTTTTCTTTGTCTTTTCTGTGCAAAAAAAATGAATTGATGGTAGTGCTGATTAGCTTCTATGCTAATGGGTATTACCATCAATCAATGTTTTGTGGAAAGTCATGCAAAGAAAAGAAAATATTATTTTTGCCTTTTCTCTTTGAAAACAGCTGTCAAAAAAGAGTATCACTTTCTTCAATTTTTTCAGCATGTTTTCTGAAGAAAAATTGTGAAATGCTTGCAGTGAACCATAGCAGTACCAAAATCAACAAACCAGAATAAATGGATGATGGAAAACCCTCTCTTGTGCATGCAGTTTGGGACCTTGGGGGGGGGAGAGCAGATCATGGAAGAAGCAGCAGTGGTGGCTGTGCAGTGGCCACAGTGGTAGTGGCACAACAGGTGATGGGTGCTTGGAACCTGTATGGGGGATGGAGCATGGTGCATTGTGATTGGCTGGTCCTGTTGAAGGCCTAGGCCTCTGGCTTGAGACTGTTTGATTGGCTTTGGAATTTTGGGGAGAGGATGGTGAGGTGATCAGTGAGTCAGTGTGGTGTGGAGCAGGTGATGGAATTCTCATATGGGATTCTTGAACATGAGGCTGCATGGGAAGACATGAGGTAAAACAGGCAATATTCCAGGCTTGAGCAGGAACAGCTGTGAGTAGAGATGAAGTGCATGGAATGTTAGTTGTATGCCCAGAGAATTCCAATTCTCTACACCTCCCAGGGTCTTCAAATGCTGACCATCCCCAGTCAGGAGACATGTGTATGAGAGGCTGCTGTGGTGATAAGGGGAATTGATGTGCAAGGTGAACATGTGCACAGAAGCAGATGATGTGTGTTGGAAATTCTGGAGGTAAGTGGCATGCACTGTGGAGAATTCTGTTGAGTTAAAGCTTGCTTGAAAGCCTCCTTGACCAGTCCCATTGTCTCTGACCCTCCTCACAACCTGCACCTCACCCAAGATTGACAGCATGTCCCAATCTACCATCCCAGTCTTTGGTTGTGACTACACCAAGGTTGGGGTACCTGCCATGTGGAACAACAAGATGATGGTGATATGAGAACTATTAAGTGCTGTCCCCTCAGAACATGAGGACCCAGTGGACTCATATAGGTGGCTGGACCAGTACAACCAACTGCATGTATGCCTCCTATGCTTGCTCTTTTTTTTGTGCTAAAACCTTGTAGTACAAGGCCAAAAGCATCCATAACTATGTGCAGGAGATGTGTGTAGCCATCCCTGAACTCCCTGAGGCCATCAAAATCTTGATGGTGGCTGCTGATCTGGCCATCACAAAACTCTGGTTGTTCCATTGAGAGCACAAACCTCAGATGATGGCACCCAGGATTTTTATGGTTCTGCCCAGCACCTGGGTCTCAAGTAATGTGGAGGGATATGGTGACAGGCTGAAGTGGGCATGAAGACAGACAGAGAGGGTAGCAGCAAGTGGTGGTAAGGGAAAGCAGAAGGTTCATCTGGCCTGGAATTTCTGTGCATCATGAATTGACCTTGCTTGCCCACAGATGACTCAGGACAATGGGGATGATGATGGTGCTGACAATGGCAAGGATGACTCCAAGGCAGTGGTGATGATGGCAATGACAAGGGGTTAGAAGACCTTGAGGGACTGTGCCAGGAGTGCAGCAGGGAGGGGAGGGGTGCCAGCTATGAAGGTGAACCCCACCAGGCATGCATGTGGTGCCAATGCTTGAATGCAAGTGTTCTCATGCAGCAGGCAAGGTGGGCCAGAAGGTGAGTACTTGCAGCATGGTCAGTGAGCTTCCTGGAATAACAAACACACACAGCACAAGAATCCCATAGCCCCCCAGGCAGTTGCTTCATCATCTAACAAGCATGCCAAGCCAACACCTCCAGCTGCCAGCCTGTCCTCAAGTCTCCCTCCTATCAAAGTAACCCTGTGTCTACCATGAGAGGTGATCAACTGAGCCTTACATCATGACCCAACACCAGAATTTTCAACCTCCCCATTGACAGCACCTGTGCCCTCTCCCACCATTCCCTTGCCAGACCTCCCTGTCACTTCTCAATCCTGACTCTTCCTCAGCTCTATGACCCCAGTGTCAGTTCAGTATCCTGATCACACCCTCATGCCTGCCAACTTTTCTCCTCTGGCCAGCCAGTGTTGATGAGCTTCAGGAGTTGTTTGAAGGGGGCTTTTCAGTGACTGTGACCAGGCTTTTGCAAGATGAAGAAATGCCAGTCACACCTGAAGAGAGTCCCACAGTGAAGGAAGAGGCACCTGTCAAGCCTGTGCCATGAGAAACTCCAGAGGAGGCAAGCACAAGTCCTTCTGCATGCCACAACCCTTCATCATCACCCACTGGGACCACAGCATGGCTTTATGCCTTGGATGCACATATTGAACAGTTGGAGGAGATAGTTGAAATGAATGAGTTTGAGGTCATGGAAATGCATGAGGACCTTGCAAGGCTTACAGTGCAGGTCTCAAGGTTTGGGAGCATGGTGCTGGAGCAGCATCATCAGCTGAGGGTGATTCAAGAACTCCAGAAGGAGCTGCCAATCTGAGGGGGGTGAGGATGCTTGTGAGTTGTTACATAGTGTACAGTACTTGGTGACCTAGGTATTGTCACTCTGCAATCACAATTAAACCTCTTGGGCCCAAAAATGGAACATGATATGAGTATGCATGAACAGTATGAATGGAAACCTTTTTTTTGACTCTCTTTATGTTGATGGGAATGAGCTGTAACTAAACTGGTGATAATTAAGAGGAAAAATAAGGTCAAGAAAAGTTGAGAAAAGAACAGTAACAGAAAAGAGAGAAGGAAACACCAGTGGTGGTTACTCATCTGAGCCATGTCAGTTGATTTTGGTGAAATGAGCCCTGTAATTACCAGTGATGAAATTACATGAATCTCAGCAACTACCAGTGTCCCAATTAGGCAAATGGCCCCTAACAAAATTCTCGCAGCCAGCCTCTGTCAGAGTTCAAAAGTTATGTATTATGTAATATAGCACAGCCACACCTAAAACCAAAATTGTAGCCTGCATTGCAGGGATCACAGGAGTATGCTTACTTAAGCAAGATCTTTATTTTTGAATGAGATATTAACAAAATACTAAAATTTTCAAGAGTCTTTGCTTTTTGCACAGCCACTCCACCTGCCAGTATGCTGATGTAATCAAAAAAGCGGACTACATACCCTGGGTTTTTGCTTCACCACACCTGTTTGTTGGGTTGTATGATATTCTACTTCATTCCGATGTAATGTGGGCATGATATTTGTCATATCTGTACATAATTTTGTTCCAATTCAGTGCCCAACATGGCTGTACATATAAATACAGGTAAAAGTGCAAATTATGTTCCCAATTGTGCAGTTCTCAACATATCAAAATGAAAATTTAATCCCAGCTTGACCTCATATATATCTACAACATATATCAAGCACAGAGTATCAGGATCAACCAATCCAAAGATATGATTAGATGTCCTCCTCCCCAATGTATGTGCTGGGGAATTAGATCCACCCTCCTGCTGGGATTTCTGGTGCATGGGGATGATGGAGGGTACATAGGACAATATCTGTGCCAAAGGATCTGGCAGGTTTACTAGCAGGATGTGGTCAGACACTGTATATATGGAATTTTATTGATGTGGCTCCCAGTGGTCTCCTTCCAAGATGATAATTAATTTAACCCCTGGGGAAGGTGAGTAGGCATATTGTCTACCAATGTATCAAGTTTCAGCCAGATCCAATAAGTATTGAAGGAGCAGGAAGCAAGCTGAGGTTTTTGGAGCATGGGAAAGTGGGCAAAGATTTAGGAGACTTGTAATAACACACCATAGAATGGCTCTGCAGCTAAGATAGTTCATAGAATGTATGTAGGGCCACTCCTGAATCAACTCCAGACAAAATGTTACCATAATATGATAGCTATATTGACACAAAAGTGCAAACTAGTTGATGTGCATTGCATGTGCAATAAACTGCAAAGACTGCATAAGATCTGTAGGAGAAGAATCCCAAACACACTGGGCTGGTTTGGTGATGCAAAAGTGGTTGTGGGCAGTGCAGAATCAAAGTAGGAATCCAGCTATGTACTTATTTTTTCAATCACTCCATTGTGTGGTGTGCTATTACAAGTTTTTGACATGCTTTCCATGTCTCCTAAAATCTTTGCACACTTTCCCACACTCCAAAAACCTTGGCTTGCTTTCTGCTCCTTCAATACTTATTGGATCTGGCTGAAACTCAGTAGATTGGTAGACAATATGCCTGGTCACCTTCCCCAGGTGTCAAATTAATTATCATCTTGGAAGGAGGCCACTGGTGGCCTTATCAATAAAATTCCATAAATACAGTGTCTGACCACATCCTGCTAGTAAACCTGCCAGATCCTTTGGCACAGATATTGTCCTATGTACCCTCCATCATCCCCATGCACCAGAAATCCCAGCAGGAAGGTGGATCTAATTCCCCAGCACATACATTGGGGAGGAGATCTAATCATATCTCTGGATTGGTTGATCCTGATACTCTGTGCTTGATATATGTTGTAGATATATACTAGGGCAAGCTGGGATTAAGTTTTCATTTTGATATGTTGAGAACTGCACAATTGGGAACATAATTCGCATTTTTACCCCTATTTATATGTACAGCCATGTTGGGCACTGAATTGGAACAAAATTATGTACAGATATGACAAATATCATGCCCACATTACATTGGAATGAATTAGAATATCATACAACCCAGGGAACAAGTGTGGTGAAGCAGAAAACCAGGGTATGTAGTCTGCTTTTTGGATTACATAAGCAATTGGCTGTGGTAATGGACTAAGTGCCTACAATTGTAATAAGCCAAGTAGTGTAGTGGTTACAATGGTAGTGATTACCAATGAGGTCTTGGGTTCAATCCCAGCATTGGTCACATTTTCATTGGCACTTGCCGGACTGTGGCAGTGCAATTTCCCACCCCAGGTGGCAGTGCCATTACCCAACATTGTGGCAGTGCAATTCCCACCCCTATGTGGCTGTGCTAGTTAAGGTTTAATTTGCCAATCCAAAAATAAACCTTCCCATGGCCTGCTGACCAAACTTTTCCCAGTGTGGCTGTGCTGCACAGCCACCTGCCAATATTCAAACTCCAACACCAGCTCAGCTCTGACCAAGCATTAGGTAAGCACCCTCAAGTGTGATATGGTAGTTGCCACAGCTTTTGCCCAAGGTAGTGACTGGTAGTTGCCAAGATTCATGTAACTCCATTGGTGGCAGTTGCCATCTCATTTTGTCAAAATCTACTGACTCTGGTGCTCATCTAGCTCATCCTCTGGCATGCCAGCTAGGTCTGGGTCTGGGAAGGACTTGTCTTCAAGGTGATTGAGATCTGCATGTTGTCTGTCAATGAGATGTGTAACCTTGACATGGGAGCAGTTTCAGGGGTGGTACAGGAACAGATGGAACATGGCATATTGGAATTTTGATATTGCACCATCTAGTTTGGAGAGGAGGTAGGACCCTCCCTTAGTATGATGAATGATGACCATCAGTCCTAGGTAGCATGGTTTGGTTTTCCAGTTGAGCTCTTTTTCAATTCTAGAATTCTGGACAAGTACCAGTGAGCCAGGCTCAAAGTCAAAGTCATGGATAGTATGCTTAAAATGAGCAACAAAGTCTCTGACTGACATGTACTGGGATTTTAGGATGAGTTCATTGATACATGCAAGGTCATCTGGGTGCTTTTGCAACTGATGGGTGTGGTTAGCAATGAGCTCTGTGGTTGAATACAATTCCAGCTTGAATGGTGCTAAGAACATTGCCTCTGATATGTCAAAGGGCAGCCTAGGGTGAATGCTGTGAGCCATGTAATAGGGAGAAAATCCTGTAGCCTTGTGCACAGTAACCTGCTCTGCCCAAAACACCAAGGGGGCAGCCTCTGACCATCTCAACACTTCTCCCTCACAATGTTTTACCAGTGCCTCCCTGACATCAAAATGCTGGCACTCTACAATCCCATTAGCCTGTGAGTTATAAGGTGAAATGCAGATGTGGTTAATGCCATAGGTTTCCACCAACCAGGAGAGGGCCAGGAGGTAGGGGCCTCTGTTGTTGGTAATGATTTCAGTAATGGCACCCCATCTGCACAGAATTTGCTTGAAGATGAATTTCCCAATGGACTTCCTGGTTTCAGCTTGAAGCATCACCCACTTGGGGTAACTGGTTAGTGAACAACAAGCTTGGGTGATGTAGTGATAACCATTAGACTTTGGCATTATGAACATATTGACATATGCCTTATGAAACAGGGGCTCAGGGATGGTGATGACTGGTGGAATATGCACTTGGTCTAGATGACAAACTTGGCACTTGTGGCATGTTCAGATGAACCATCAAACATCCTGCTTGAGCATAGGCCACCAGAAACAGGTCAGCAGATGCATGTGGGTGGAGAATATACCCTTGTGACCAGGATCATTGTGCACCTGCTGAATGACCTCCAGGCACCTGTGGGGTCAGACAATGAGTTGATGGCAGCCTTGTGGCTCCTTCCTCCACAGTTCTCCCCCCTCTACAAAATACCTTAAGGCCATGTGCACCAGGCTCTCTAGGTCAGCCACTCCCATCCCTTCTGGGGTCTTCTTCATCTCCAAAAACTCCCTCACCTCTTGTAACCTCTTTTCCCTCTGCCTCACTTGCTCAGATTGTGGAATTTCTGTTTCCAGAATAATGGTCACCATATCTGCTGTAAGGAAGACACCTATGTCTTGGGGGATGGTTTGGAGTGAGCATAAAACTGATGGTGGAATTTTGGCAAAGGGGCATAGCAGATGAACAGGTACCTCCCTGCAATTCTTGAGCTTGATGGTGAAAGCCCCACACTCATCTACCCAATCCTCATAGCCTTCTTTGTCTACTTCTGGATCCTCCTTGACTTTTGGCCTTCTTGACAACCCATCAGGAGCTGCATGCTTGGATGCTGGGATGTGCACTAGCTTGAAATCAAACAATAAAATACTGGCTATCCAGCAATTGATGGTAGTGTTGGGCTGTAGATTGGGGTTGTTAATCATCCCCTTAATATATTGCATGTCAACCTCAATGACCAAGTTCTGGACCCCAAATATATAAAGTCTGACATTGTGCAGGGCTTGAAAAAGACTGAAAAGCTCTAGTTTAGCTGGCTATACCATTTTTCCTGATTGTTGAGAGTTATTGATCCAAAGCAGGCTGGGTAACATTTTCCATCTTTCCCCTCCTGCATGAGGATATACCTGATGGCAATATTGGAGGTGTTGATGGCTAGAATGACAGGTCTGTCAGAGGAATAGTCTATGGTGCAAAGCATGGGGGATGAGACAATAGCCTGGTGAAGGTAGTCCATGGCTTCTTGATGTGCCTTGCAAAACTCAAAAGGAATGTCCTTCTTTGTGAGCTTGATGAGAGGATGGCCATGCTTGGCAAAGTCTTTAATGAATATGTGACAGTATGAGCACAGCCCTAAAAACCCACAAACTTCAGTAATGTTAGCACAATAAGGCTAGTCCTGGATTTTCTGGGCCTTTGTCTCATCAGGAACTCTTCCTTCATATGACACCTTATGTCCTACCACTATGATCGATGGTGCTGCAATAATGCACTTCTTGGCAGAGATGGTGGCCCCAGCATTTCATAGGCAGTGAAGGACTCAGTTGACATTCTGTAGGTGCTCCCAGATAAAATGCCATATACCAGGATTTTCAGGGATCATTTGAAAAGTACCATCAGGATTTTTGTAGTGGGTTTTGGGACCCTTGATGGGGCAGTCATTGATAAATGGGATGGTTACCTCTGGGATTTCATCCTTTAGGATCCAGCACACATCTCCATGGAATATTTGCACTGCATTTGTGTACCCCATCAGTAACTTGGTGAGTTGAAGCATACCTATAGGAGTCTGGAATGTAGTCAGGTCTCTGTATTCATCATGTATGGTGCAGTGGTCATAGCTGACCATCAGGTCTAAGATCCCATAGATGGAGTGACAGGTGAATGCTTTGGCAATAGAGTCAACAAAGGGAGGAACAGCACAGTCCTGAATAGACATGGCATTTAGAGGTTGGAGGTCATGGATGAGTTGCAGGGATTTCCCATCTTTCTTGATGACACAGAACCATTTGGAGTGATATGATGAGGTTGATGGTTTGTAAACACCTCCAGTGATCTTCTCCTTGATGATGTTAACAATGTCACAAAAGATGGCAGGGGGTATAGGGATATTCTGCTCAACCCATGGTTTGTGTGTCAGAGTTGGTATCTTCAGGGGCAGAAATACATCTTCATGAAAGGTACCTCTCTCTGAGGCATCCCAAGTGAAGGCCATTTCATGGGTACAAATGAGCCAGTGTACCAAGGCCAACTCTTCTGGCCACAGGAACCTTGCTGGGTCCAAGTCCAGCTCATCTGAACATTCTTGAGTGAAACAGGTACCTGGAACAAAGGGTGGGGGAGAGAATGGGAGTACAGGGAGGGATGCTAGAGGGTTCTTGACCTCCCAATGCTCTACCCAGAATTCCACAGGCATAGACATTGGGACTGGTCTGACCTTCTTTGCTACAGGCTTGTATTTTATAATGTGGTAAACAGGGTTGAACTGGTATGTAGATCATAGGGCAGAAACTGTCAGTGGAGAAATCATTGTACTAGTTGAATATAAGAACTGGTCACCAGGTGGAATAAAACTGGAGTTGAAAGGCTCCACAGATGGAGCACTTTTGCTCTTGACATTGTATAGTAACATGGAAGTAGGAAGATTTTGTGAGTCTGTAGGAACAGGTGAAAAATAATGGGAATTTTCTGATGGAGAATCTGACACATAAAGGGAACATATGGAGAAAACTTCATTGTGGTCTCCTTGCAACTTCAGCAAATCCTTGACCAGTACTAAAAACCCTGATCTGATCTATCCATCTGGCAGTGTAATTCCCTTCTCACATAGAACTCTTTGTCCTCAGAATTAACAAAGCAAGGTAAGGGGTGTAGTTGGTTATGAGGGTGTGTAGGAATTAGTATTTGATGTCCAGAATTTGGATTGTGTATCTCAAGAGACTGTTTGCTGTCAGGGAAGTCATGGAGTATGCTGCTGAGAAGACAAGAGAATGGACAGCCCAAGAGAAGATCAAGGGTACATGGTCAATGACCTGGATTTGAAGGTGTGCCTTGATGGTACCTATATGCAAGGATGTGTTCTCAATGACACCAAGTGTGCTTTCCTTAGACTGGTTAGCAGCCTCAAGCATCATACACATATCAGAATGAAGGGGAGCCCCCAATGCCTCCCATAGCTTGCATCACAAGGCAACCACCTGACACCCACTATCAAGGATGCACTTGACATGGAGCTTGTTCATAAGTACTCCATCCACTGCCCTCAAGGGAGCCATCACCAACCCTATGCACTTCCCTTCAGTATCCTTCACCAGGTACTGCTCATAAGTCACCCATGCTGAAGACACAGAAGTTTCCAAGGCAGCCTCTAGGCTTCCTATCACAATTTTCTTCATCATAGTGAGTTCCTTGACTTGTTTGCAAATCTCCAGGCTGATGGCTAAGAGGTCTTTGGTGGTGATTTCTATTTTAGCACCTAGGACCTGTCAAATGAGATGCTTGGTGGCAGCTACCTTGTTGAATCTGCTTTGGTAACAGAATTGTGGGGCAGACTGGGCTTGTGCCCTTGACTTTCTGGAACCTGCAGCATCATCTTTCACCAACATCCTCCCCACTTGCATGTCTTCTATGGAACTCAAAGAACCTGACACCAGGCTTGCTGAAGGCTTAGCTGGGGCCAGGGTACTTGTAGGAGCAGGATTGTTGTGTGGGTGATGACCCAGAATTTCTACACTGTCAAAATACACAGTTTTCTTTTTCTTGATTGCATTCTTCAACTCCTCGACCTGGGCATAACCCCTCACTAAAGCCCTTTTATCTTCCTCATTGGCCATCTCCTCTAGATCCTCATCAACCAAGTATGATGATGGGTGGATGTCAACCTGAAACTTGGACATTCCCTCTGTTCTGAAGAACAAGGTACTGACCAAGTGTGGCAGGGTGTCCCTACCACATGACAATGAAGACCTGTTGTTGGTGGGCTGGACCAAGACCAGGTTAGCTGAGGCCATGATTGACTCTCACATTGTGAGGAAATTGTCAATTTTCTCTTTAAAATTCCAACCAGCAGCAGTCCTAGGGATATCAGAGCTGTCCTTCATAAAGACCCTACCACCAATTAAGGTGCATTTTCCCTGCCATATATATTCCTGGCAGAGGGTGCACTCTGCCATACAATGGCTGTCAGTACTTCTGCAAAAGAAGCACCAGGGGTCAAACAAGTGATGGAGTTGGCCCTCCTGCAGCTGCCTCAATGACATCAAAGACTCTGTGGCTGGATGTACTCATGTTTTAGTATAGTTGGTGGAGTGGAGTTCTGGGAGGGGGACTCTGGGAAGAGCACTGAGGTGTCTGGTTGTACTAAATTCTGCCTGGACCCACTAAGAAGGTACATGGCCTGTTTGTAGACCTTGTTGAAGGGCCAAGTTCATTGGCATCATGATCCAGGTCTTTAAGCTGGAGACAGGTAATGAGGCTGTTGTGGAATCTTGGGGAAAAGCCCCCAAGGAATTTCTCATTGACATAGTCATCAATGAGCTTCTTCTTTTTGTTAATGAGTGTGACAATTCAGCAGAATTCTCAGATATATTTGCTGAGGTCATCAAGAGATGACATAGGTTTTTGGACCTGATGGTGAAGGAGTGTCTCAAGGTCAGCTTTGGTGTACTGCCACCCTTTAACATCAGTGCCTGGATAAAAACTGGTAACCTCTTTGGTAAAAGCCTCCCAGTCATCACCTGCAGCAGAGTCAAGAGATGACCATAGTTCTGACTTGTTTTGCTTGGTGTAGCAGATAGCCCACTTGATTTTTGCTTTTTCTGAGGTGATGCCTGCATCTGTGCAGACCTGGTCAACATCTTTGAAGTAGGTGCAGATGTCTTCAGTTTTTCCAGAAAACTTAGGAGCTTTGTTAGAGCCCCTAAGTGGCATTTTGTGATGGGTGGCAGCATTGGACATGGTGATCAGTATTGATGACAAGGGTGGAGGTTGGTTCTGAATCAAAGGCAGGTTTCTAATCAGTAGTGATGAGGGAACTTCAATGGGTGGTGGAATATTGCTCTGGGGGGTGATAAATGATGATGATGGGAAAAGAAGGTGCTTGGCTGCAAGGGTTGAATCAGTCAAGGAGGAAGAAGATGATAAATCAGTGAGTGGCAATAAGTTTTGGCAATCTGGTGGTGGTGTGAAGGATTCATCAAGCTCAAAAGCTCCAGGTATATCCACTGAAGATGGCAATGAGGTTTCTGAAGGGTGAGGGTGATCTGTGGGGAAAAATTTTGAGTCTAGAGTGCTGAGCTCTGGAACATCATGGGGATTAACTGCAGGTACAAAAAAGTCTGAAGTTGATATAGAGAAGTGGTGGAAGGGCTCTAGGAGCTCTTTGAGTTCTGTTCTTTGACAAGTGGGCCATAGAGATCTCCTTTCCAGATCTGCAGACCCCTTGTGGTGGGCTCCAAAACTTGTGAGACACTACTTCTGGGGAAGAGTGTATGGGAAAATAGAGTAGGCTGAAAGAATGAATTCCTTGGTCCATCCCAAGGGGTGCTGAGTGAGGAAAGGGATACATGAAAAGTGAAGGGGGTTTGGTGGAGGGGAAATTCCATAGGGATAGGTTTCTAGTGCTAGATTGACATGGTGACTTGCAGACAGGGGCTCAGAACATGGTTTTACTGTATTGGCATGAGCAGGTAAATGTGAAAGCAATGCTGGAAATGCAGGGGGAAACTCAAAAGACTCAATGCTAGGGACTCAAAGACTCTCCGAACACTTAGAAAATGACTCTAAAGGTGGATATTTTATTCCAACACTTGGCTGGAATATTTATGGTACACAGGAAGTGACTACAGGTACAGAAAATTTTTAGAAGGAGCAATGAATGGAAAAAAAGATGACACCTGTCAAATGTACAGTATGTGCAACCCTGCATGTGAAGTAAGTAGGGACCATGTAGACAAATCATAGAAAGGACAAGAAGGGAAACCATAGTGGTACCAAAATTGACAAACCAGAATAAATGGACAATGGAAAAACCTCTCTCATGCATGCAGTTCGGGACCTCAGAGTGGGGGAGCAGATCATGGAAGAAGCAGCAGTGGTGGCTGTGCAGTGGCCACAGTGGCAGTGGCATGACAGGTGATGGGCACTCAGTACCTGTATGGGGGGTGGAGCATGGTGCATTGTGATTGGCTGGTCCTGTCAAAGGCCTAGGCCTCTGGCTTGAGACTGTTTGATCAACTTTGGAATTTTGTGGAGAAGATGGTGAGGTGATCAGGGAGTCAGTGTGATGTGGAGCAGGTGATGGAATTCTTGTATGGGATTCTTGAACATGAGGCTGCATGGGAAGACATGAGGTAAAACAGGTGATATTCCAGGCTTGAGCAGGAATGGCTGTGAGTAGAGATGAAGTGCATGGAATGTTAGCTGTATGCCCAGAGAATTCCAATTCTCTACACCTCCCAGGGTCTTCAAATGCTGACCATCCCTGGTCAGGAGACACATGTATGAGAAGCTGCTGTGGCAATAAGGGGAATTGATGTGCAAGGCAAACACATGCACAGAAGCAGATGATGTGTGTTGGAAATTCTGGAGGTAAGTGGTGTGTGCCATGGAGAATTCCATTGAGTTAAAGCTTGCTTGAAAGCCTCCCTGACCAGTCCCATTGTCTCTGACCCTCCTCACAACCTGTGCCTCACCCAAGCTTGACAGCATGTCCCAATCTACTGTCCCAGTCTTTGGTCATGACTACACCAAGGTTGGGGTACCTGCCATGTGGAACAACAAGATAACAGCAATATGAGAACTATTAAATGCTGTCCTCTCAGAACATGAGGACCCAGTGGACTCATATAGGTGGCTGGACCAATATGACCAACTGCATGTATGCCTCCTATGCTTGCTCTTTTTTTTTCATGCTAAAACCCCATAGTATGAGGCTGAAAGCATCCATAACTGTGCACAGGGGATGCATGTAACTGTCCCTGAACTCCCCAAGGCCATCAAAATCTCAATGGCAGCTGCTGATCTGGCCATCACAAAACTCTGGTCACTCCATTGAGAGCACAAACCTCAGATGATGGCACCCAGGATTTTTATGGTTCTGCCCAGCACCTGGGTCTCAAGTAATGTGGAGGGATATGGTGACAGGCCAAAGTGGGCATGAAGACAGACAGAGAGGGCAGCAGTGAGTGGTGGTAAGGGAAAGCAGAAGGTTCATCTGGCCTGGAATTTCTGTGCATCATGAATTGACCTTGCTTGCCCACAGATGACTCAGGACAATGGGGATGATGATGGTGATGACAACAGTGAGGATGACCTCCAAGGCAGTGGCAATGATGGCAATGACAAGGGGTTAGAAGACCTTGAGGGACCATGCCAGGAGTGCAGCAGGGAGGGGAGGGGTGCCAGCTGTGAAGGCAAACCCCACCAGGCATGTGTGCAGTGCTGACACTTGAAACACAAGTGTTCCTGTGCAGTGGGGAAGGTGGGCTGGAAGGTGAGTACTCACAGCATGGTCAGTGAGCTTCCTGGAATAATGAACACACACAGCACAAGAATCCCATAGCCCCCCAGGTGGTCACTTCATCATCTAACAAGCATGCCAAGCCAATGCCTCCAGCTGCCAGCTCATCCTCAAGTCTCCCTCCCATCAAAGTAACCCTGCATCTACCATGAGAGGCAATTGACTGAGCCCTATGTCATGACCCAACACCAGAATTTTTGACCTCCCCATCAACAGCACCCACACCCTCTCCCACTGTTCCCTCACCAGAACTCCCCATCACTTCTCAATCCTGACTCTTCCTCAGCTCTATGACCCTGGCATCAGTTCAGTATCCTGATTGCACCCTCATGCCTGCCAACTTTTCTCCTCTGGCTGGTGTCAACAAGCTTCAGGAGTTGTTCGAAGGGGGCTTTTCAGTGACCATGACCAGGCTTTTTCAAGACAAAGAAATGCCAGTCACACCTGAAGAGAGTCCCATGGTGAAGGAAGAGGCATCTGTCAAGCCCATGCCACAAGAAAGTCCAGAGTCCCTCAAAAGTTCCTCCAGCTGATGTGAAATTTCTCCATATGGTGAATAATGATTGGCTTTTTGACAGACTTTAGTTGCATGCCTTTGGGGCATGCAATATTGGCTGCACCTAGTAGCCATAGAAAAGAACACCATGACCACACAATCTCATACTTGTGGGCTTGCTCCATATCTGTCTCATTACCTGTTCTGCCTGTGACACAGTTCAAGGCTATCAATTGACTCTTGAGGGGTGGTCTGTGGTAGCTGCTAAACTCAAAGGATTCCAGGGACATAACTGTCATGAATGGGGCAGCCTAGCACTGCAGGTAGTGAGGTTCAAGTGGCATTTGGCATGGAGGTAATGGTCACCTTTAACATTTCTAGCAAGGGCCTGATGCAGGAGGTAATGATTTTTTCAGCAATGCACTCCAGGTCAATCAAACTGCAATACCCTCCATCATCATGTATGTTCTCATTCATATGAACAGAACCAAAGCAGGTGTGCCTCCTATCATGCCTCTCACTAGAAGATATACTGTATTGTGGTCACTAGGTTGCAAGTGGGCACAAAGCAACAGTGATCACTGATCAGACAACTCCCAGCTATACCAGCAATATGATGGCTCTCCTTTACAATGAATTACTAACCCTGTCTCATATCAGAGTGTCAATATATGTATGTCCAAAAATGATGCTATGGGTGTCTGTGTGTCTGACTGTCACTACAAAATAATAAAATGCAAGGGGCTATAGTAGTTCCTGCTGACCTCATTGTCTTGAGTTGGGGTCTATGCCATACCTCTTGGACCATTCCAACACCACTGTACATAGATTGCACATGATGAGCTAGGGTTGGGAGAATAGATATCAGGTTTATCATGTGGACCATGTTCACAATGTGATGCCTTTGGAATGCAAAGTCCACCATGAGTATGTCATGAAGGTCTGGTTTACTCATTGGTGTTGGGGGTGTGGTGATCACTGTTATTGTCATTTTTGATCCATGACAATAGTAGCCTAGAAATGTGGTTCAGGTAGGTACACAACCAAATATTAAAGACATACCAAGGATGTAGTGTAGCAGATTGTACCACCATACAAGCTTATCCACTAGTCCTGGCCAAGCATCATTTCCATGTTGTGGACCTTTTTCTTCCCCTTGAAATATGCATATGCCATCCAAAATTAATCCAAAGTCTAGATGCAGACCTTCTGTGGATGTGAAATGGTTGCTATTCCTGATAGTATCACAGCCCAGTATCATAAGCCACAGGAGTTGACAGATATTGTTGTCCCATGACCAAACAGAGGCACACTCTGTTCCATGTGGAGGCACAGTTTCAAGAACTGCAATATAGAAAGAAGCTAAATATGCAGATGGTTCCCCAATCCTGAACAGTCTGGAAAGGTCATTTTCACTACATCAGTTGGGACCACTACCAGACAAGAATTCCACAAACATCTTCTGTGAAATCAGGACCTTCTCTGCCATGGCTAGGGGGGTGTCAAGAATGCCACAGAGCATGGTAGTCAGAGGAATATTGTTGGTACTCTGGTTGCTCAATCATGTGTTGAAAAGTGTCATGCCATCAGCTACATACCATAAATCTGCAGTGCAAGGGTAAGCAAGGCATTGACTTACCTCACCCTCTGGACTTGGACATGCTGAATGTGACAACAATCATTCCCTGGCAAATGTCTGTATCAGGTCATGGTATGGCCCAATCTGGACAGAGGAGGGTGATCTTGCTTCTCAAAAATTGCTGATCAATTACACCAAGTTCATTTGCAATGTCCTCAATCAATCTGCCACAAAAATCACTGACAGGTTCATGTAGCTGGATAGATATGAGTGGCAGGAAGAGCTTAGGAATGAAGATTCACATGTCTTGTATGCTTTGATGTTCACTCCTTGATCTGAATCCAACTGGAGGTAATCACATGTGGCCATGGTAGCATGATTGAGTAACATGCCAACTGTGCTGGAATCAGCAATATTCCACATCATTTTGGCCCTGGATATCTCAAGTGCTCTGCCAGTTCCTCATTGAAGTAGCAAGTGGGTGACAGAACACATGACAAGTGAGGTACCAGCCTGTGGCAGAGGATGTAGTAGTGGTAAAGTGATGACTGGCAGTTATCAACAACTGCATTGCTAGGTGGGCAACTGTAGTGTCCAGTGTCATATGTGCTGCATGACCCTTCTCCAAAACCAAATCCACATCAACATCAATAGAGGAGAGAGTGGTCAGGAGACTTGTGAAAATCTCAGTTGTGGCATGCTCCTGCTGCATGCTGAAGGCAGTGTTTGAGAACATAACCTAAGCCTAACAGGATTGTCAGCATGCCCTGAAAAGGTAAGGGGGATCTCACACTCACCAGTACCATATCCCATAGCATTCAGACAAAATTACTGTCAAATGTCCAATCATGCATGCTGTCATGGCCATGCCTCAGCCTTGTGATTCCCACACCCCTGCACCACCTCTGACACCCTGGCCCATCTCATAGACACCTTCTGACCCATCCCTGATGAAGTCCAATGCTTAGTAAGCCTGTAGGTCACTCAGCTGACCAGTGTGTACATTCTGTACTGTTAGCCACTGTTGAACTTGTCACATGACCACTCTCAGCTCTTGTTGGGCCAGTGCCATCTGGGTCAGATGAGCCCAGGGTCAAAGTGCCTGCACAGTATGTTGTCCCAAAGGGGCACATGTTATTTTTAGGTTTTGGCCTCACTGCTGATTGGCTGTTTGTGGGTGCTCCACTCTGAGCACATGATTGACCTTCTGCTTATAGATAGTGTCTTTGTCCCCTTCTGTTCCCCACTGTCAGCATGACTCTTTGTGCTGAAGTTTTCTGACATCTATTCTCCTAGAAAAATTCAATACCTCCATATGCTAATCCCAACTTTCTGATACTGTACTGCCCCAGCTTCACTGTGGCCTATAAACACTGTACAGTACAAGTTTTATGTTCTCCAGTATGAATATCAACTAAAGTACCTCCTCCAAGTTCTCTCTCTAAGTCCCAATACTTCTCTCACCTCTGAAATATGAGGGCTGAGCTTGTACAAGGGGGCAGCACATGAGCTGAACCTGATGCCCTCTTCTGACCCTCCACTCCACTAGTTGGAGATCTGTCAGCCCCTTTGGCCCCACCCCACTCCACTTTGCTAGCCAGAGATTCATCAGCCTGCAGATTATTGTGTTGGCCTAGCCCCTATCTTGTTGGCCCACCATTGGACTTACCTAATTAGGTAATCCCAACCCTTGGCCATCCCTTTCAGCCTTGGAGAAGGCCCAACTCTGACACATGCAGCCAATGTCAAAATACCAGAAGGGCCCTGCCATGAACAGCCTAACTTTTCATGCATCCACAAGCCAGACTCCATGGACCAACAGTGACACCTGCAGCCAATTTTCTTGCCACCTAAGGATCATGTGGCCTGCACCATGTATGAGATGGTGCTCATTGTAGGACAGTTCATGTTGTACAGGAGCACCCCACAGTTGGAAGGAGAGTGGATGTGGGGAAAAGACTCTCAGCAGGAAGAAGGGTCATGAAGACCCAAGGTCATTTGGTGTGCAGTGGGCAAAAGATTATGAGGCTGCATGTTGCTGTCACCTGCAGTGGGCACAGGATGATGTATGCATGGTAAATTGTATGTAAAGAAATACTATCCACATACTGGTTAAACTCTTGCTGGTAGAAGCTAACCTACCACTGAATATGTCATGCCAGCACATAAAAGGACAAGCTCATGGAGCAGAGATGGCCCTATCGAGCTTGCACAGGTTATACTGGCTTATGAGTACCAAAATTAGGTTGTTGAATAGCTATACCTGCGAGATAGGTAATGTGAAAAAAGTGTGATAGGAACTGACAAAGTGAAAAAAGAAGGGTAACATAATGCCGTTATCTCGTCGTCATCGTTTCACCTAGCCTTGTAGTGGTGGATATCAGACTTGTTGCATCACCGTCACGTGATGACGAGACGGGCCGACCGCTCCCGCTACCTTTATTAGTCGGGTGGCCAAACATGGTTAAAACTCACGAGTGCCACACCCCTCAGAAGATTTGGGTTGCAGTCATCCACCACTTGCACCAGAACGAAACGCTGGAGCGCCATGCCCCAGATCACATATCTGTTGGTTCAACAAGAAATGTTTAAAGTGTACGAGATATGTAACGTCCACACAACCCGTGACATTCCCGACTCCTGCAAGGTCGAGGCATTGATGGACCACGCTGCTGTGGTCATCTGCGATCTCATGTGCTTGGATTCGGATAAAGAAGTGAACGTCAAGGTGTATATGGCACGTACATATTCATTCCAGAACGTCTCCCACCACTCATGTTTATTCAGCTACTCAGACCCGTCGACGAATTTCATGGTCGATCACTGTACGATATTGGAAACGAGCTTGGTTCGATTGACCAACGGTTTATAGCAAGCAAGGTTGCCCTCCTCTCTCCAGATTGGGACATACCGCGACTTGATCCTGATGTCCTCACGGGGGGATTGATTATTGTTTTCAGCGTGCCTTGGGCCAGAAGGCCACTAGGTAAGCCAGTGCCTCAATTAGCCTTGCACTGTGGATTTAGGGTATACAGTTGACTCCGTCAAACTTGTTGATACAGGGACAACCAATCGACGCAGGGACGTTCTTCCCGCGACCCACGAGCTCCGCGACATTCTTGTAACCCCCCTAGTCAGCTCGGAGAAGATCCCGATCTCAGAGAAGATGTTTATGGAACTCGTTTCCGACAGTAGCCATGACCGGTGTAGTCCAAACGACCTTTCTAGTCTGTTCAGGATCGGAGAACCTCGGCTGAGCTTCGCTATGGTGTACGCTGCGATCGCTGTCCCTGCGTATGCAAGGGATATAGAGGCTAACTTCATTTCGTTGTGAGATGGTAATGTCCGTGGACTCCTCGAGCTCATGATCCCACGCGGTCGAAGTTTCCGTGATACGCACCGTCGCCCTGACTTTCGCTTCGTTGTGGATGGTACATGCGTATTCCAGGGTTCGGAAGAAGGGGAACCGCGCAACCCAGAAGATCCCGGAAAGACGTCGAGCAACAATTTCATATGGGTCTGTCAATCGCTCACCGAGCGGTCGTTCAATTCGACATGCGTGATACTAGGTTCGTATGCCCTGATTTATGAAGGACTGCCTATCGAGTTTTCTGCAGTAGGTTTAAGGCTTCAAGCTTCAGGTCTGTAGCGGACCTCGTGTCTCTACTCAAGCACGCTGATGCCGAGCCCGGAGGTCGGTCTGAACTTCCTGAAGGCCATAGACTTGCGCTTCAACAGCTGCTGAAGGCTAGTCGTCAGTGAACTTCCGAAGGATTGATATAGAGTTGCATCCGGTCCTCGCTCTCTTACTGCAAGCACTACAGTACTGTTATATGCGGAGCTGGATCGCATTATATTTCCGGGAAGTACATTGCCAGCAATTGATCTCGTCAACCTACCCCTACCCCCACGCCCCCGAACCCAGACATGCGCTCAAGCTGTCTTTCATGCCAAACCCTCCAGTGTCTCTTCGCCGTCAACGGCCCGCGACGTCTAGAGCAACTGCGTTCGCAAGCGGGTGTAGAGGTGGAGCGCAGAGAAACGGTTCCTAACAGCGGTAGATGACTGCATCCCGAATCTCCTGAGGCCTGAGGGTGATGTGGCGGGAGCCGTCGGCCCGTCTCATGATCACGTAGTAGTGACGCAACAGGTCTGGTATCCGCACCACAGGTCGTCACTGTCTGAAGCGGAGCAATCAGGGACTCGCAGCGAAGATGTACAGCCTACTAACAAAGCAGGGACAGTGGGCTGCAAGTAAGTAATCGAACCAGTGCTGGAGGATGTCCCTGACAAGGCTGCGATGTTACGCAAGAATTTGCCAAAGCTTCCTCGTTCGCTGCAGCAGAAGGATCGCCGACGATGATATCCAGTCGCTGCTTCTTAAGCGTCAAATAATGATGCTAGTGAACTGGACCGAAGCTCTTGTAGTAGAGGATACATAAGGCAGCATATAGGTGGAGGATACGCCGAGTATCAACTCCTGAATTCGAATAGTGATTCCTGTTACGATGAGCCCGTACGGATATCTGCGCTCCATTAGAACGTACAAGCATGGTTATCACTCATTGCGGCAGATAAGGAAACAAGCGTAGATAACAGGGCAACAAATACCAAGAGAACAGACGTATCACGATTTTAATAACCACGGTTTGTTGGCGCTCGTCCAGTCATCTATAATTTTCCAAAAGTGCGCGACGACCGATTTATCGATGTGCCTTCGGTGTGGGTCGATCTGACACAAAGACATGAGAGGGTCCCAATAACTCGAGGAGATACATGCTGGACGAACCTTGAGTTCTGTCACATTCCAGTCCTTGATTTTTGGATTAGGAGGGTCATTAGACCATGCAACATATATCCCTTTGACTGCGAGTGTCATCGTCATCAAGTAGGCAACAGATTAAAATCAAAAGCAATGCATGACAGAAAACGAGACAAAGCCAAATTACTAACGAAAGTACGTACCGTGGTGGAACAACGTCCGTGGATCACTCCACTTGTACGGTCGGAACTGCCACGCCTGACCTGTTGTCATCACGCACACAACACGTTCCCACGCATCCGCTCCGAATTTTTGCAGGGCGTCGGTACTGTCGACGACGAAGTACCGTTGAATGGCTCCGCTTGAGGGTGGCGCAGATGTTGCTCCAGATACGGTAGGGGGTGTCCGCCGTCGGTCGATGTGGATAACATCTTCAGCACGGGGGTTTCCTGCTGAAGCGGCGCGTTCACGTGCAGTTGCAGACGTTTCAAAGCTGGTTACACACTATTGTTATATATAGGCTGTACGAGTGGGAGGTGGGGAGACTTACATGGATTCTTGTAGGAAACGCTTCACGTTGTACATGGTTATCAGCGCTGTAGGAGAGGAGGATATCATGATGATGGGGAACATATTTCCTGCGAAAAGTAAAAGCTTCGGTCGACAGGCTCGCCATACAACCATCGACACCTACTGGCTTTGCGGGACTGCATAGGCGGACCAGTAGAAGGAGCGGAGGCTGGTGCTGTCCCCGGTTTCGTTTCTCTCGACTTCTTTAATTTCTCGCTATAACTCGCGAGTAAAGCTGAAAAGTTCTGCGAGACCAGGTTACCCTCCGTGCGACGTAGCGAGCAGAGAGAAATTGACTCACATTGGGCTTTATACCCCTCAGAACCGTGTTCCTATCCCGAAGCTCGACCTCATTAGCTCTGATCCGCTTCACTACCTCGAGATCATGAGAATCAGCGACGTAGCGCCGTTTCGAGGGCGATTCCGAATCTGTAGCATGGGGCCGTGCAGCTCGCTTGGGTGATGATGATGCAAGTGCTGCAGCATCTCGACGAAGCGGCGTGCCCGGTGGGGTCGTAGTATCTGTAAGCAGCGTACAAATATGAATGCGGCGCGTCCATGCTGCGATAGTGAATTATACACATACCTGTGTCGAGTGATTTTATCCGATCCAAATCCGCCACTTTCCCTTCCAACCACTCTACCACATTCTTTCTCTCAGTTACACTCACAAATCCGACTGTCAACCCGTTTTCCCTCGCCTGTTTCATGTACTCCGCACCTGGAGCATCTCGGAGCAACCATGCCAGATATACAGCCTCGAGTGTGTAAAAATCACCAGGAGATGCTGCATTGGACACGCCTGGTTTCGCATATCGTGTCGGGGTGGACTTGGGGAATGGCACTTGGCCAAGCAAAAGGTGAGTAGCGTTGAGGAGCGTTGAAGTGGGTTCGTCGTTGTTAAGGTATGTTATGGGTGACTTGGACTTGACAGCCTGCCTTAGGGCGAGTAGGGCGTCGCTCGTCGACATCGCTGAGAATGCGACGCTCCAACTTGACTTGACGCTGGTTCAGTGTGTAGGAAGTGGAGCCAAACAACAGCAAACAAATTATGATCACGTGTGTGAGATAATGGAGACCATGCTTTGGAACGTCCTTTGGAGGCCCGTTGCAGACCGTCACCACCACGTGAAGGGCCAGTATCCTGCAAGGCTGCAATCCGGTAAGGTCAGCCTAAGGGAGGTATCAACTATCAGGCAATTGTGCGACTGAGACTTCACCGATCATTGCTGCGCAACGTCGAAGCAGCGGAAATTACATAGTGCGATTATAGGGCAGTACTTGGTACCGATGATCTAGAAGCAGAGCCCTGTTCGCATCTCGATCCTAAAATTCATCTCTCTTCGTCCTCCTACGCGGCACAAGTTCATCAACCCTCACAATGCCCTCCAAACCCTGCAATACCTGCACCACTTCTTGCTTCACAGCAGGGTCGCTCGCTGACGGAACCATGAAAACGAAGACGTCATTCAACTCGCCCGCTTGTCGTGAATACTGGAGATCGTGCAGGGCAGGGTGGGCGTTTACGATGCTAGGTGGATTGGAAAGGAACGAGGATGTCCTCGCGAGTGTAACAGCGAGCTCCATGTAGAGTCTGGTCCGTCTGATAATGCCAAACCCACGAATTAGCGCAATGCCTATGACATTTCAATGCATAATCAATCAATCTTTGTCTGTCCGTACCTGTACTAAAGCGCGGCCTCGACACGGAAGATCACTCCCCTGATCGATTGGAGGACAGTTGTCAAGAGGGAACGATTGTCTTCTCTCAAGTCTCTGCTCCACCTAGAATAGGATAGGATGAGAACAGCTGACTACGCTACAAATGTGGGAGACTAACTCGGACTTTATCTAACAGTCAAGTAAAGTAGTAAACTTGTAACAGTACATAAATTCGCATTAGTTTTAAGGAGTGGATTCATGAAGTCGGCTTGTCATCTGCAAAACACTAACCATAGTGCGGCGGAGCTGATGCGTACGTATCCTCGCCCATACGTACACCGCGTTCTCACCAAGGAACATGAGTAGAATGAAGATAAATGTAGTATAGACGAAAAATGATATTGTCTGCATGACCGAGGTCAAAATAATCTTGACTCTAGCTTAATTCGGCGTGTTCCCTGCTTCCACGAGTTTGTCTGTATGACGCGATATAGGCAAAAACGCAAGGATAACATCATCCGTTCACTCACCAGACAAGGAGTTTCCGTCATGATCCTCCAGTCGGAATGCATTTCCAATCAGACCCTCTTCAACCGCCTGGGAAACCAGAGGCAGATTATATTTGAGGAGATCCTCCACCGTTTGTCGGTCTAGGAGCTGCACTACGTGGAGTGTGGGTAGTCCCGCCTTGAGGATGGCAAGAGCAGAGAACAGGATCTCATACATGGACCTGCATTGGAGTCGTCTAACGCTCAATCCGAGGTATTCAATGGGAGGAGTATCGAACGCAAGTATGTCTGAAGTAGATATGTCTGAGAACGACAGCACGAAGAGCGTCAAGCGGCGGAGATTTGGACACGTTTGGTTTACCACAGGCAGGTAAACTGAGATGAGTCCCGGATTACTGATAGCGCGAAGCTGCACCGATGTGAGGTATGGGCCATAATGGTGTAAAAAATTCCTCCATGAAGGCTCTTCCCACCGTGGAGGGGGATAGAGAACGAGTTCGCGAAGGTTCAGGAGTGACCTCCGTTCCTGCTCCCTAAACCGAATTGTCCCGACGAGATCTCGCAGACAGAGGGTATGAATCGAAGTCAGGGTAGAGTTGGTTATGGTGCCGTTTGGCCACTGAAGCAGACCTGGGAAATTGAGGGTGTGCAGCTGGGGTAGGTCCTTCACCAGTCCCTCGAATCGACGCAGTATCCGAGCTTCCGGCACGTTATCGTCTGAAGCGGACCAATCAAGGACTCGCAGCGAAGATGCACAACCTACTAGCAAAGCATGGACAGTGGGCTGCAAATAAGTAATCGAATCAGCGTTGGAGAATGTCCCTGAGAAGACTGCGACGTTAGGCAAGAATTTGAAGATATCTGCCAGGGCCTCCTCGTCCACTCCGGTACAAGTATCGTCGAAGACGATATCTACCCGCTGTGTCCACCATCCCAGAGGCTCCACTTCTGTGACGGTTCCGTTCCCCTCCGCGTATTTCTGCAGCGTTCTCCGGAGAGAAAGCACATCGTGAGTGCCCCGAATGTATATGGCTCGATAAAGGTAGCGGATCGCAATATGCCACCACTGCTTGCAAACACGAACGATGGTGCCCTTCGTGAGAAGGGCGCTCCAAAGCGCCGCACGACACTCTGAGTTGTATGGATGACCGATAAGGCTCGATCTTTCTAAGATCTCCGGAGCCAAGGAATATGGGACGTGAGTCGCAACATCGAGGATCTGATCCCATATTTCGGGTGGAAGGCGAGATAGTCGTGTTGGCGCTAGAGACCTTGCTCTTGGGAGTTGCATCATGCGAGTGGTAACTAGGTGACCACCATGGAGCCCTGAGTGATGAATATGAAAATAGGATGTGGGAAGGCCCGACAAATCCACTCGTATCAGCTGAAGTTTCCCTGGCCTATTGTCTTCTGCATCCTGACACACGGAGAATGAACACAACTCTGAAGTCGAACTAAGATTCTCCTGGCGAGTTGAACGACCCCAAGGTTGGAGTGCAAGTCCCGCAGGCCACACCACCACTGACCGGCCTTGCGGAGACTCTTCAAAACTGAAGTACTGGCGGGTGGTGCGGGGAAAGATCGGCACCGATCATTACCTACACCCCTGCAACGGCTCCCGGATTACCTGTAATATGTACCTCGTCGCGGAGTAAGTTCGCTCCGCGTTACTCCTTTTTGCCCCGGACAGATGTATACATAGGAACTCATAGTGCATAATGTGGATTACGCGATGGATCGAGTAGAGTAGATACGCAGTATCTACAGTAACTACAAGCGGCAGTAATGACAGACAGTAATGGCAGGCATCAAAATCATTAGAAGACTCATCACAATGATGTTTTCGTAGAGGCCTGCGCGTGCAGGTCGACATAAACTTCCAGCATGCGCCGTCCATGGAATGGCGGGGTGATATCAATAGAGTGAAAGCCATGCAGTCTCAGCTTGGGCTATTCAACTCCGGGTCATGAACGTATGCAACCTGGCACAACGGCGATCGCCTCCCAGTATTCCGAAGTGATTGCGATGTTCGTGTCAGTGCGATCTCATGCCGGTCCCCCGGTTCCTTGGGTGAAACACCACTTTCCTGACTAGCAGACTCCCCGATGTGACGAACCTCTTCCCTCTTGCTTTTTCCCTTTGTCCTCGGACTACTCCGCTCGCGGTGAGAGAGAATAAGGGATGCGACAAGCTGAGGCATTGTCAAGGTTGTCGATAACTGTGGGGTTGGGGTGGTAGACCGAGATGGAGGGGGTGTACGTTGGAATAATGGAACAGACGGCGATCGTCGAAGATTCGTTCGGAATGATGTTGGCTCGAAATCAGGTGGCGCGGGCGGGCGAACGTCCCTTTCATATAGAGTCGTTGGAGGCCGTATGAGAAAATCATCGTAACTCGTTTGCGGAGCAGAGGTTAGAGCAATAGGGGAGGAGGGCTTTGGAAAGAAAAGTGGGTTTGGCCGCGGACTAGGAGGTTGCGGAAACTCAAGAACGGCAACCGAGGACGCCACGGTTGCTCGCTTCCCGAGGTCTGCACCGGTTTCAGGCTCAGCCTCACCTGCGGGGAGTCAGGATCAGTATAGGCATCAGGGACGGGAGCGTTGACATTGTGGGGATAACTGACTAGGTAACAGACGCACTGTCCCTCCTTCATCACGCATCGTTGGACTCGAATGGCATCCGTTATCTATGAGCTTCTGCCATATCTTTCCAGCCAACAGACGATCCTGCGCTTCAATTGTTTCCCGGCGCGCGCGTCGATACTCGTCGTTGCTGTTGCATGGACAAGTGTTGACGTGGCAAGGAGGGGTGGAATCGGGCTCGCAGAGTCCGAGTGAGATACTCCTGTGCATCACAGTCAACCAAAATATATCCGTTGCCTGGCGCTTGGTCTTCCGGGCCCTCTTTCTTACCGATCCGTCTCTCGGGTCTTTGTCAGACCTGTCTTTTCGGTTTGAAGTCGAGATAGGAGTGGGAGTAGAGTATGCTGAACGACGCTTGCGTCGAAGAGGTGGGCCGAGTGGAGGTGATGAAAGGCCAGGTGTAGATAGGTTAGATGAGGGACAAGTTGCATCCGACATCTCAACATCCCCATTGCTATCCAATGGAGAGCTTGGGAACGGTACCACGTTCCTCACATCCAGGAGTTCCAGATCCTGGGAATCGAGTCCACTTTCCCGATGTTGCGAACAGGCAGAAGAGAACGATACCGAAACCGTCGGTGGTGCCTTGTGCGTGACAGGAAAGGGAGGGAGTAAACCTGAAAGATTGTAACCACGGGCGGGAGACCCTTTGAGACGAGCCGAGGACGTCGGAAACGTGACTCGTTTTGTCGAGCACGGTTGGATTTGATCAATGCTTCGTTTGCCTAGACACGGACTCGTATTCGTCGAGTCATGGAGAGCTATCCGTGAGCTCGATGAATGAGGAAGGGCAGATGCCCGCGTCGGAACATGTGTCGAAGAAATGGCGGTCATTGTCGACTTCTTTTGCCAAGGCACGATGACGATGCTCTGTTTCGAGTGATTGCAAGGCGATCAGCTTAGGTGCAGCGAGTCGCAGGATGAGTGTGATCAACGAAGACCGATAGAGTCAGATCTAACGAACGAACGTCCTGCGCAGTCCGTGCTTGCAAGCCAAGACCAAGGTTCATGCACGCCGCGTCGTCGATGTGTGGTGCCCTTTACCCCTGCACTACAGCCCCGTCATCAATGACGTATACAATAGAAAAGCATACGGATCAATCACAGCCATCGGCCAGCATCACGAACACAGCAACCACTTACCCTTGAGCCAAGACACGACGAAATGGAGTGGCAGCAATGAGCGAGCAAGTGAAACTTGTGGGGATCCCGTGGGCGTGGCTACCTCGAGGCGCGGTGTATATATATACGACACGGTGTAGCCGATCCGTTAACGGAATAAATAAACCAATACGCGCCATCATCACGTGAATGTGTCTTTTTCGGGTCTCGGCCCTGTGAATGAGAACGTGTCACCATTACAAGGGAAGCAGGGTCTGCTAATCCGTTTTCTCAAATCTTGTTGTTATGATGCCAGAGTTAACCCAGATTGGTTGCTTCAGCATGTCAAACGTTGCTTCAAATTGTCCAGAGATGGACCGTGGCGTTTGACGACGCACAATAATATCCTTCATCTAGTACAGGTCTGGTTACCTTGAATCGGTGCAGACAAGTTGGTTCCAGAAGGTTCATCCAACACCCCTGAAGGCATAGTAAGGCGATATCGGCACTGGTCGCAAAATGGAACATGGGAATCGCTAGTCTTCCTTTCTCACCTTTGGGACGACAGCAAGTACTTACATATCCTGAGTCTTGCGAGTTGGGGGGCGATGTACATGCTGTCTGAGCATACGCTAACACTGCAGTAGAAATCGTTCCCGCTTTGTCTTCCGGGGAAGTGTCTACGTGAATACCTATTGAGACACGTATGTATGTACATGCTCATCCAGTTCTACTTTTTCAGTCTACACTTGATCTAAGTTGGTCCAGGAGAACTTACGAGAAAAGAATTTCGCCTACATATAATAGGTGACCAGAAGGTGCATGCCTTGGTTGGCAATAACTCGTTCTTTATATGCAAGAAAGCAGACGTACCGCTAAATACTGTGCCTCACCTTTGCCAGTAATCAGTTCAACTGCATGTGACATGCACTACTCCGCGAACTGACAGCCCTGTAGCGCAGTTCCTTGCTTGTTGAACCTTTCCTGAATCTTACTTACTCCACGTTTCGAGTTCACATGACATTGTGAAGAAGTCCTATGCTACTGTGCCTGTGGGGTGGAATTCATGAAGAACTCCATGATCGGATCAATCACAGTTGTTTGGTGGGCAGTGTGCCAATTCCCATGCCTTTTACTTTAGTCCTTCATGTGAAATCGTGCCAGGGTGAAACTCGTTTTTCGATCGCTCCATGTGATATTTCCGACCTCGTGAACAGTCCGCCTGCAGGTTCTTGCAATATTTAATTTAGTTCCTCTGTGTGCGGTTCATTGAAGACACCCTCAAGTTGCCCGTGCGTAAGTTCGTGGAGCTAGACGATCTTGACATGTCGCACGTTTCGACGTCGTCACGTCTAGCTCACGTCTCGATGTGCCAGCGCCCGCTCAACGTTCAACGGTGGGAATTTCACTGCTTCGGACGACTCCACTGGGCAGCATCGGACGAATCGGCCGTCCACTGTGCTTTCATCCTGGCTTCCTCCTCACTATATCAGTGTATCGTTCACTTGCCACCCCACTCATCGATGTGTGTTTCCCCTCTAGATGAGGAGATAAGGTGAAGTTAAATTCCGAAGCCCTCTGAGCTACTCACATGGATGACAGGTGCTTGTTGCTCTTGTTGGGTTGGCTTCGAGGACAGATGGGCGTCACATCGCCGAGTGATCAGATAATAATCTAACCACAAAGCAGAACAGTCCGAAAGTAAATCAGCAGCTGGCTACTGACCGGTCTACACCCCTTCCTTCGCCTTTCAGACCTTGCGTCGCGTGTTCTTGAATATAATAAGCACGAGTGGCATAGAAGTTGCCTGGTAAGCCATTTCCGACTAGCTCGAAGCTAACACCCCATTGCTGTCGCGTGTTATGGGAGATCCCGAGGGCGTCCGAGGCGAAGTCCAAGGAACTGTCTGGTGCCGAGACTAACCAGTCTTAGTCCCTGTGACTGACACCATGCCAGCGGCAGCACAAATACACCAGTTATCTTTCCAACGTGGAGTCACCAGCCTGCCTTGCTCTCGGTCCTGCTTGTACCGAGGAGTTGCCTGATTTTCCTGCGACTCTGATAAAGTCCTTGCCAAAAAGAAATTTATGGTTTTGGGCTGTTCGTTGATCAGCGCGAGGAAGGTCACGCGTCTTTTTATAATGGGTTAAGTCTATTCGAGTACTATCCTACATGGCAGCATTTCTACATTGCGAGGAACACAACCGGACGGGTCGAATACGCGAAGTGACCCCTGAACCACAGTGATCCAAATCTACTAGACGTCCAGGAAACATGATGCCCGCTAAGGTTTGGTTTCACATTTTGGTGAAAGCGTGAAACTTACAAGACTGCGGCGTACACTTAGCAAGCGGCCCCCATTGCGGTCTTCCACACGGGTTGTTATCTATCAGCCCTTGCACAACAACATTGCGGACACGTGCTGGATAATGGCACGTGAGGACCTCTAAGTTTCGAAGGTCCGTGAGTGCGCCAGTAATGCGGGTTACACCCCACGAGGACGGCAAGTTGTAGTTACCAACATCGTAGGTTCAGACCAAGCTTTTGGGACGTGCAGACTCGTGACACAACCCCACCTCGCCACATCTTGCAGCCTGAGTAGCCATACAATTCCAGTTTCATTATGGAGTTTACGTGGTAGGACAATGACAAGTCCAGCCAGCATCAGATTCAGATTCGCATGAACGGGGTCTATTTCATAATCCGGACTGATCATTGCGCATAGAATGAATGCCTAGCACCAAGCGATGACTACAGCCATCCCTCATCCTTCTCGAGCAGTACTGAGCGACGGACAACTGTCGGCCTGACAGTAGTAGACTTCCATGCACAGTGCACTTGCTCGCGATCGACATTCCGTTCTTAACGTTCATGATCACCTTTCTACCAAGCACTTTAATATGCGAAGTGTAGCACGCTGGTCTCCTGTTGAAATGAAACATTCAGTTTCTGACCATCTGAAGAAACTCCTTGCAACCCAACCATCATTGATAATCGAGGCAGCGATGGTTAGTTGGTTGTTTTACGGGAAGCCTGACATGCGTGAAGCATGCCACTTGTAAATGGTTGACTTCCTGGGCTTGGTAGCGCGGAAGTATGCATACATTGGATGACCTTCATCGACGGGCGTGCCAATTGAGAGAAGCCCGCGACCATCAAGCGACTCGCTGACTGGACTCTGCTCCTTTCAGGGAGCGAACGATGCATGTCGTTTACGTGGTTACAGCTGAAGCTTATGAGTCGTCACTTGCTAAATCTTCAGCGACAAAGAGGTTTCATCTTCTGCGCAATAAGTAGTTCCGTTCAGTGCTGGAATCGCGCAAGGAACGCAGCAGGCGATTAGTCATACAACACACCGTACATAGATACCACTCAGCGGCACGGACTTCGTTCCTATCAGTTTCTGTCGAGGGGCATCAGCGCTCTCTTTCGGGATGTGCCAGGATATGCCCTGAAGTTGAACATACTTGGGACGTCGCGATGCAGAGCGTAAGGCTGTGTCTTCCTGCCATTAGCAACACGAGTGTTGATATGACCGGTTGTTAGTGCAATTGATGGGATTGATTGAAGCCAGCACAGCCAGACATACCAGTCAGAGGACGAATACGTGGACGTGGACCAGCTGCCGTGCGCGTCTTCGACCTTGTAAAGAGTCAAGCTTGGGATCATATCATGTGTATTTTCAGAATAGACCTAGGAGTACTTTCTTTCAGCAAGGATGAAAGGACTGTAACCAGACCGACAGAGCCGTTTTGAAATGCGATGATAGAGACATTTGATGGCAACAGCCTGCGACTACCAAAATAGGAAGTCCAACATCGCCATGCAATGATCTGCAATTTTGATCCCGCCACACCACAAATTCAGCGTCTCAGCAAAAAGCCTCAGTGGAGGGTATAATGCAGAACTTCGACGGTGGGATAGTACCAAAGAATGTCGGGAACCTTTACTTGGACAACAAGGGCTATAGTTTAACTGGAAGTTTTGTTTGAACGCTGATGGACAGACTTGTGCATGGAGGTCCTCAAGCTGAGGCAGTGCGAGTGAGTGTTTCGCTCGTCCCACGAATCTGACGTTCTGTGTCTCAATCCGAATACTTGGCGTGATCAGACATTCAGGTCCGGAGCCGTGCTGTGCTGACATAGTACCATGCTTTCAATTTGCTGGATCATTAATGCGATGCAGTCCGTACGTATGAACATCGTGGACTGACACTACATAAGAGCTGGACGAGACTGATAGACTGCAAGATCTCCACACTGCTTTGGTAGCTGGCCTGTCCCCCTCGTAATACCTCTCCTCTGCTAATACCTCTTCTGCGACGCTACTTGACGACTCCATATCCCTGCTCGACAGCCTGCGCATTGACACTCTAATTTATTATTTTTATTTGCAACTGCAACACCTTCAACATCTATTTTTCTCTAGCCGCACGCTCAAAAGTCGTTTATAAACAATGTCCGCAGAAATCCCTGTTGCCGTCATTGGAATCGGTTGCAAGTTTCCCGGAGGCTCTGATAACAAGGAGTTGTATTATGAGTTCCTTAGGTCTAAGGTGCGTACTCCGTCCCTTGGGGCGTCGACGCACTGAACTCATGCCTGCTCTCAAGGGTGATGGAATGGTTGAGCCGCCAGCTGATCGATGGATTCATGCGGAGTGGTACGGTGCGTCGTACATCGCGCCCTTGACAACAGGCGGTGGTGGTAACTCCGGTTACAGGTGGGAAAGATGAGCCTGGGAAGTACCACTGCACGAAGGCCGGTTTCATCAATGGTATCGATCAATTTGACCATCTCGAATTCGGTATCTCTGCGAAGGAGGCGGCGCACTTCGATCCCGCGATTAGGCTGACGCTCGAGGCTGCACATGCGGTGAGCGATCCATTCTCCTTACCTTCCATCGAACAGCAGTGTTTATGTTCAATCAAGGCCCTTCAAGATTCGGGTGTCGATTACAGAGGCTCCAATACTGGGGTCTTTTTCGGTAACTTGCTTACTACGACAGATGAACTCGACGACGATAGGTATGAAATAAACAATTATAATGGCGTCGGGCGTTGTGTTTCCATTCGCGCCAATCGTATCTCGTTCACCTTTGATCTCCGTGGGCCTTCTTTGACCGTTGACACCGGTTTGTAATACTTTTCTCAACGATGGTGAAAGCGCTAAACAGGATCTTTGTAGCATGCTCGGCGTCTGCGACTGCTATGCACCTTGCGCTTTGCTCTATCAAACTTGGCGAAATCGATCAGGCCCTTGTCGTTGGTCAGTAGGGTTTCCTTGCTTATCTTTGGTAGCCTGATGAGTTGGTGGAAAGGTGCAAACACGATTATCAATCCCGAGCACACTGTGTCGTTCTCGAAGTTGGGTGTCTTGTCCCCCACCGGTTCTTCCAAGTCATTCGATGCGTCGGCGGATGGCTATGCCAGGTACATCGTTGGCTTTTATAGTTGGTTTTCAGGTTTTGACGACTTGTTGCAGGGCCGAGGGTGTTGCTGCTGTACTCATTAAGCGGCTTGATCGTGCACAGCAAGACGGAGATGCAGTTTATTCTGTTATTACTGGAAGTGCCATCAACGCCAATGGGAAGGGGAAGAGCTTGACCATGCCCGAGGGTGATATGCAAGCCGAGACGATCAAGGAGGCCTACCGTGTTGCTCGTCGCGATCCTGCTGAAACATTCTTCGTCGAGCTCCATGCGACAGGCACAAAGGTCGGCGACCCGATCGAGACCAATGCTGCGGGCAAGGTCTTCTCCAAAGGCAGGGATAGCAGGAAGGCACTCCGTGTTGGTAGCGTCAAAGCGAACATCGGTCACGCCGAAGG
The DNA here is from genome assembly GCA_024613145.1 of Pisolithus marmoratus. Taxonomy (NCBI): domain Eukaryota; kingdom Fungi; phylum Basidiomycota; class Agaricomycetes; order Boletales; family Pisolithaceae; genus Pisolithus; species Pisolithus marmoratus. The sequence continues at coordinate 105,110 of JANFAE010000086.1, forward strand.
TTGCAGTTTCCTTGCCAGTCTGGTCAAGGTTTCGATGATGTTGCACCACAAAGAGATCATTCCAAACATTCGTTTCCAGAAGGCAAACCCCAAGATCGACTTCCCTGCCTTGAAAATGCAGGTTCAAACAGAGCTTGAGAAGATCAGTCCTGAGATGGCAGCGAAAGACGGCAAATGGGTCACATCCATTTCATCGTACGGTGTCGGTGGTTCCAATGCGCACATTGTGTTGGAGACTGCTGAGACTGCTGCGGACCTTCGTGCTAGCATTCCTGTGGTATCATCGTCTACCAAGCGCTTGTACCTGTTTTCTGTCGGGTCACTCACCGAATCCGCTCTCGGACGTTGGAAGGATGTCCTCATTCAGGCATACCAAGGAGTCACGGACGATCGTACTCTCCGTACCCTTACTCGTGATCTCGGCAGGCAGACTCGCGCTTACCCTGCACGCTCGTTCGCTGTCACATCAGCCTTGGACGCCACCACCAAGTTCTCCAAACCCGTTCTCACTAATACCAACAAGAGCCCCAAGCTTTGTCTTGTCTTCTCCGGCCAAGGTCCTCAACATATCTATATGGGTCGTCAACTCGCAGAGGTTTACCCTGTGTTCCTCAATTCGATCAAGGAAAACGACAGGATACTAGTTCAGAAGTATGGTCAAGGATCCATGTTGGAGCGCACAGGTCTCTTCTTGCCTGGTGTCGATTGCAAGCTCCCATCCAATGGGGTTTGGCCCGTTCAAGAGGTAGTACTCAGCTTGGTATTCGTGCAAGTTGCTATGGTCGATCTCGTTCGCAGTTTGGGTATCAAGTATGACTTCGTCGTCGGACACAGGTAAGTTTGCGATTTTGGTGTTCACGGACCGCTGTTAACAACTTTCTTAGTATTGGTGAGATCGCTATGGGTTACGCTTCTGGCCACTACGACCGTGAGATGGCTGTTGGCATTGCAACTGCTCGTGCGGCTGCTATGGTGAAAGCTGAAGGGAATGGGGCTATGGTCGCGCTTGGAGTCGGAGTGCAGAAAGCGAAGACAATGATACGCAAGGTGCTTTCTGATGCCAAGGTCTCCTCGGGTCTTTGGATCGCAGGCATCAATTCCCCTCAAGCTGTTACAGTCGCTGGAAGGCACGAGCTTGTCGATGCACTAGAAGCTTACGCGAAGGACCCCAGTGTCAAGGTTTTCGCAGCCAAACTTCGCGTTACCTGTGCCTTCCATACCCCACTCATGGAAGCACAGGAGGGGCTCTTCAAGCAACGCGTTGGCGCTACTCCGCTGTCTCAGGGAACAAAGGCGCCAATCGCCAAGGTTATGTCCACAACGGATGGCAAATGGCTCGACCGCGATCTGGACGTCAACTACTGTTGGGACAACATTCGTCGCCCGGTACTCTTTGGCATTGCTATCAACAAGATTGTTAACGACGAAAGTGCCAATGGAGTGGTCTTTCTCGAGATTGCACCTCACCCGGTTTTGAAGGCTTACATCGAGCAATGCGGTGGTGAACCTATCAGTCTGATTCGCCGTCCCAATCCCAAGGTTCCTGCCCAGAACACTGGGGAGCACTTTCAGTTCCTCGAGGGCATTGGCAACCTTCTTAGTACTGGATTCAAGAATGTCGACTTCAACCAACTCTGCGCGTCCCCCGAAGGCGTGACGGACTTCACCAAGGCGAAGCTCCCCGAGTACCCATACAACAAGTCATCCTGCTGGGCCGAGTCTGCCAGTGACCAATCCCGCAGGCTTCGACACAAGCCTCGTCCAGTTGCCACACCGCATTTCCGAATCAACGTTGACACTCATCCTGACTTGACAGGACACGTCGTCTTTGATGCTGTTCTTTTCCCAGCATCAGGGTGAGCGAGTTTCCGCTTTATCTTTCTCTGGTGTTAACTTCACGCTTTTCACCAGCTACGTCGAGAGTATCTTGGAGAACGGTGCAATGGTTGTCACTAATATCGCTATCCACAAGCCCCTCGTTTTGAACGGTTCTGGATCCAACCCAGGCCACGCTGGTTGTGTTATTGATGGCGACAAGTGGCAATTCAAAGCGTCTACCAACAATGAATTTTACAATGGCGAGATCATCATGGACTCCGTTTATGCTAGTGGCCAATTCTCGCTGACCAACCCTGCCTATGATGAGGACGCTCCTCGTATGTTCGACTTCGCGGTCAAGCTTGCGGGTGCATGCGGTTCAGTCACTGGCGATGAATTCTACGATGCGATTCCTTCTGCCTACCGCTATCAGAAGCATTTCAGGGACTATCTCAAGGTCGTGTACGAGGTTGACGATGAGAACAGCTGGGGCGGAAAGGCCTACCTCACTCGTCTTGAAGTTCCAGAGGGGACACCTGATGTCTTCGGAAATGGCTACGTCATTCATCCTGGTATCCTCGACAGTATTACCCAGTGTGGTCTTGCCATGTTCATCAACATGGACACCAAACAATTTGACTTCAACGGTGTCTTCCTTCCTGTCAAGATCGATGCCCTTCGTCGCTGGGATAGCCGTGACGCACCTGACTTGGACGCAGAACTCAAGAAAGGTCTGTGGACATACTTCACAGGGAGGACGTGGGCCCCCGGCGGTCCCTTCAAATCCGATTACATCGTTGCGAACTCGGAGGGTCGTGTTCTCTTCACCATTGAGGGCTTTGAGATTGCTCGTGCTCCCGACGCAGAACCCGTCACCATTAATGACAACAGCCTCGAGGAACGTTTGACTACCACCTGGCAATCGAAGTCATTCCCTCTTACATCACTCACCTTCGCCTCGGTGGACTCCCTGAGTGCTGTTTTCAAGTCGGTTATTGGCACCGCCGCTACTGCTGGTCGCAAGGTCGTCAGGGCCATTGACCTGGCGCAGACCATCGATATCAGCACGAGCCTCGACTCAACCCTTGGTGACCTCATCGCAGACACCGGTGTCCTTGTTGAATACTTTTGCGCTGCCGTGACTCCGGAAGATGCTGATTCAAAGACTACCTTGTTGAAGTACCCACACGCGAGGTCTCTGGAAATCAAGTCCTGGAAACTTGCCGATAATACCGAGCATCCTTACCTCCTGAGGTGAGCTTTCAATGGAACATCGCTTTCAGTTTGATCTACAAGTGTTATAGCCATGACATCGTCCTATACCATGTTGACCTTTCTGCCGTACCTGTTGAAATTGTTTCCTTGGCCAACTTCCTTGTACCTAACGGTATCATCCTTTTGACTGTCTCGGGTAAGCTGGTAGCCGCAAGGGTCCAGAATGTACACTCACTTTCTCCATAGATTCCCAAATAGCAGTCGAGGACGCCTCCGTTCAACCACTCACTCTCAGTGGCCTAGTGGACAAGTTTTCTACTATTCCTGGAGCGACCGTGCAAGCGACCGACTTCACGGACGGCAAAGCTCTTGTCTGCACTCGCCTTAGCGAACCTGCTCTCGTGGTTCCGGCGGGTCCATTCAAGAGCGTCATCGTTCAACCATTCGTTCACGGACAAGAAGGCGACCTCGTTGAAATTGCCAAGAACATCACTGCGGAAGCTGAGTTGTGGATCACCGGCAACGACGATGCTGCTGGCATTGGTGCCTTGGGTGTTGCATCATGCATCATTGCCGAATCCCCTGAATACAAAGTTTACTCCGTATTGTTTGAAGACCATTCGCTGGACAACGAGGCTCGCGAGAAGGTCGTGCATGACTTGCGCCGAAACTCACTTCTGCTTGAGCAACATATGAAGATTACGAAGGATGGCGAAGTCTTCGTTCGCAGACTCGTCCACGGCGGAGCAGAGGTGAAGGACACTGTTATCCCTGCGGCTTCGATCACCGAGGCCGGACCACTCTCTGCGTATTTCCCGCCCGCATTAGGACCATCCGATATCGAAATCGCCGTCGAAGCTCTTGGCGCGGAGGCCAGAGCCTCTGCCCTCACTGTTGTCGGTCGCGTCAAGTCCACAGGTGTGGATGTTGCACGTAACGATCTTAATGGTCTTGTATGTCTCACTTGTCTTTACCTCGTCGGATTGCTAACGTTTGGTGGAAGGTCGTTGCCGTTGCTTCTCAGTCCCCTGCTGACGTAGTAGTCGTCCCCCAAGACGCGGTTGTCTCGTTACCAGTTGGCATCAGCTCTACAGATGCTGCTTCCTTGACGACCTCCTTCCTCGCATCCTGGATTGGTTTGGTGGTCCGTGGTTCTATCCAGTCAAGTTCAATAGTCCTTGTCCATGACGCTGCTTCGGGTAAGTGGATTTTAACACCCTGCCACTTCACGGTCACCTAAACGGTTCCAATACAGCTGCTGGTTTTAGTGCTATCCAGATTGCAAAGCGATTTGGTAGTAGAGTGCTTTGCACTGTTGCAAGCAAAGCTGAAGCTGCCGCGGTCTCCTCGAGCTTAGAGGTGTCCCTGTCGGATATCATCACTATTGACAATTTCGCCCCCGCCGTACTAGGCTGGCTTCGCTCAAACTCAATAGGTACATTCGATATTGTGCTCAACACTGGTGGAAGGAGGGCGTTTGCGCACGGTGCAGACCTCCTTTCTGTATTCGGTGCATACATTCACATTCAAGGGAACGAGTCGACCGAAGTTCCATCGGGCTCTTATTCAACTCAAGTTTTGGACATCAACCGCTTTGCCGCCGTGTCACCCGTCCTTCTTGCCCCAGTTCTCGCTGCCCTCCTTGAAGCGCACGCTTCTCAGCCCTTCAAGCTGCGCTCGCACGTAACATCGTTCTCTACGTATACGTCGTCCAAAGGCGTAGATGCTCATTCGATCGTCGCCATTCCGGATTCACTGCGCTCGGTTCGCATCGACCCTGTTGGCCAGCTATTCGATCCCCGCAAGAGTTACATTCTCGTCGGCGGTTCCAGCGAGCTCGGCGTACGCATCACTGAATGGATGGCGAATCACGGTGCTCGCCACATCTTCTTGACAAGTCGTCGTGGCCCTCGGAGTCTCACAAAGGTCGATAACTTGTACATCCACTACCTCCGTTCAAGGGGCGTGCAGATTGAAGTTATCGCCGCTGATGCTACCAGCAAGGAACAGACTGCTGCAATCGTTGAACGGGCGAAGAAGGCTGGTCCTATCGGCGGCTTCTTCGTCATGACGGTTGTCCTGCGCGATGCGAAGTTCACGAACCTTACGCAACAATCCTTTGACGACGTGTACGATTCTAAGGTCGCTGTTCTCAACACCCTTCTCACCTGGATCAACCCGGCGACTATTGACTTCATACTCCTCTTCTCGACCATTGGTTCCGTCTTTGGTAACGCTGGCCAAGCTGCATACTGCGCATCTCAACTGTGAGGAATTTTATCATGTTCTTTTAAACGTTATTTAACTTTGCCCAGCTACCTTGACCGCATATCTGATACTCTGCCAAATATGATCTCCATGTCCTTCCCTCCCATCACGGACTCCGGTATCTTCAAGCGACTTGTCCTCTCTTCGAAGGGCAAGGCCAACACAGCTCAGCTCACAAAGACCGGCATGACCACAGCACAGGTCTGCAATTTCATTGGTGACTGTCTCGTTCGCCGCATCGCACACTATGTCCCTATGCTTGCTATCGGTGATGTTCCCGACACCTTCCCGTCCTGCGAGCCTTTGTTGTACAACCACCTTCTCCCCACGAAGTTTTTGGTCGCCAACAGTGCAGGAAGCAATGGAAATGACGTGGCAGAGTCACCAGCGACCTTGCTGGCTGCCGTTCTCAGTATGGACGCTGAGCACATCACGGATAATGCCCTCATCACGAGTTTTGGCCTTGACTCCCTCGGAGGTGAGCAGTTCTTATAAGTCCATTGACCGATATTTGATTATTGTTCCCAGCTACCCGCTACAGCAATCAGCTTAAGGCGCGGTTTAACATCCAAGTCAGCCAGATCGAACTTTTGGGTTCGATGACGATTGCCATACTGAACGAAATGTGTGCCAAGGCTGGAGCACAAGATGTGGGAGGCGACACTGTTGCGGCGTCTGATGACGGGTCCGCAAAGTATGGCGAGCCTCTGGTGCCCATCCTCAATGACCGGCTTGCATATGACGAACCCTACACAACGGATGCCTCCCCCCACCAATACCGTATATGGTTGGCTCAGGTCTGTATACATGAATCTATATGTGCTCTTATGCTTACTTCCTTCAATCCAGCGTGAATATGATAACGCTCGTAAGCGCACGGTTAGCAAGATCGATGCCAATATGTCACGCTACGGAGCTACACAGTGGGATACTCATGAGGGTTACTTCGTCACTATCTCTACCGAGACACCGTTGGATGTCGATCGCATGACGGACGCCTTTGCTGAGGTCGTCCAGCGACATGGCGCTCTTCGGACTACCTTCACTTGGAACGAGGAGCTCGGGAAGCTCGAACAAACGATCTATCCGTCTGTGGATTTCAAGGCAACCCTGGTGGATCTCTCCAACGAACGTGATGCTGCAGCTAAGGCCTATGAAATGGGTCTGGCATTGAACAAGCAGCCGAATTTTAAGCTCGACCGCTTACCCCTCTTGATCGCCACCATGTTCGACCTCGGCAGCGGCGACTGGGCGTTCAATGTTGTCATTCACCACATTATCATCGATGAAGCATCACTCGGCGTGTTCTTCTATGAACTTTTCCAGATTTACTTGAATGGCCCAGGAAGTTTACCCGAAGTTCCCATCCATTACTCCGATTTCAGTGATTGGCTCTCGAAGACCTCGGAACGCCGTGCGGACCTCCGTGAAGATCACCTGAAGTTCTGGGCGGAGAATTTGCAGGAGACTCAGCCGCTTTACTTGACTCTTGCTACGCCATCTGATGTGGAGTTGGCACCTGTAACCCAAATTGAGGCAAAGATTGGAGTAGGTGCTCTTGAGCACTACACGAAGGTCATCAACGGCGCTACTGCTACACCCTTCGCAGGATTCTTTGCTGCATACAACATCCTCCTCCACAAGTACTCTGCGGGCCAATCGTCATTTGTCGTGGGCACTGCTGTCACACAACGCAACCTTCCCATGCTTACGAACGTCATCGGTTTCTTTGCCAACCTGCTTCCTATCAAGACCGTGATCGATGAGGGTCAGACATTCGCAGAATACCTCGGCGAGTTCAAGAATGCGTTGATATCTTCCCTCGCCCACGATGAAGTCACTTATGAAGACATTGTCACGGAGGGCAAGTCGTCCTCCGCTAGTCGTGGATACTTCAAGCATTTGTTTGCCCCTGGAGGCATGAACATGGAGACCATTTCCCAACTGAAGTCAAACCATTTGACAACCAAGTCCACCATCTCCCTGCCTAATGGCGAAGAACAATACGAGTTCCTACTTACTGTCGATCCCAGATCCGGCAACGTCATCCTTCGTTTCGACAACCACCACTACACAGAGGATGCGGCACGCCAGTTCCTGGATGCCTACATCTCATTGGTGGAGACACTTGGCCGCGATCCCCATCTTACGATCAAGGACATTTCCGTTATCACTGAGTCTGAACACGAACGCCTAGTCAAGGAATTGTCCTCCTCTTCAGAGGTGGCAACTCGGGAAACTTTACTTCATCGGCTGGTTGAGGAGCAGACGCAGAAAACCCCACACCTCACTGCTGTCGAATTTGAGGACGAGTCATTGACGTACAGCGAACTGAACTCTACTGCGAACAGGATCGCTAGGACGCTCGTCCAACAAGGTGTGCGCCACGGCGACGTCATTGCCCTTTGCTTTGATCGTGGCATCAGCCAGATTTTCGGTGTCATGGCGGTCTTGAAAGCTGGCGCAACCTTCGTGCCCTTGGACCCCGATGACCCCACTCTGCGCAAGGAGTTAATGGTCGAAGAGTGTGGTGCGAAAGTCCTGCTTACGTCCTCAAACCACTCTCGCGTCTTCCAGAAGACTTTAGCTTCGAAAGTTTTGGTGAGTAGCAAGAATGTAACCACTGCTAGGTTGCTAATCACACTCGTAGATCGTTTACATTGATGATACTATCTACCGGAAGCGGTTAACCAAACTCAGCGGGGACGACTTTGACGTCGAAGGCCTTTCCCCCAACAGTCTCGCTTACATCATGTAAGCATAGCCTTTACGGTCCAAGTTCAACCGCGCTGATAAACATGCCAGGTTTACAAGCGGAAGTACTGGGAAGCCGAAGGGTGTCATGATCGAACATCGATCAATCTCTAATCTCGTTCAGAATTCAAGCGTGTATGGTTTCCAGCAAGGTATCCGTGTGATGTCTTCATTGGCGTACTCTTTCGATCCTTTCATGGTGGATGTTTTCGGCTCGCTCTCTCATGGTGCCACTCTTGTCACTGGCCGCAAGGAACTTGTCCTTGGTGACATCCCCAAGGCCATCCGTTCTCTGCGCGTCAACGTCCTTCACGTCACGCCTTCCATTCTTGCGGTCGTTCCTCCTGGCGAATACCCGACTCTCCAGACCGTCGTTGTCGCAGGTGAAGCTCTTGGCAGGAAGCTTATCGAGGACTGGTCTGGTCGCGTCACACTGCGCAACATGTACGGACCCACGGAAGCCTCTGTCGACTGTACCTCGTGTCATGTTACCAGTCCTGCTCTTACTGGCGTTATTGGTCGCCCCCTCCCTAACTGCCGTATCTATATTCTCGACAGGCAACTCAAGCCAACCCCCATCGGTGTTGAGGGCGACTTGTATATCGGAGGCATCCAATTGGCGCGCGGCTACCTCAACCAACCTGAGCTCACCGCCGCTGCCTTTGTCCCCAACCCCTTCATCCCGAATGAGCGCATCTACAAGACGGGCGATATTGCTCTCTACCGTCCCGATGGCAATATCGAATACTGTGGACGTGCCGACCGTCAAATCAAACTCCGTGGCCAGCGTATCGAACTTGGTGAAATTGAAGACACAATTGCCAAGTATTCTGCAGTGAAGCGCGCCGCTGTTGTCATCCGTACAGTCCAAGATGCTCCTGCCATCGTTGCCTTCGTCGAACTGAAAGATGTCGCTGAAGACCAGCTTGAAGAGGAGAAGGAAGCATTGAAGGTCTTTGTTGCGGAGCGTCTCCCGCGGTTCATGTATCCTTCGCTCATCGCAGTGCTCTCCCAACTTCCTTCATCTCGCGGTGGTAAGATTGATCGTAACGCTCTCAAGCAGATGGACCTGGGAGCATTTGCACCCGACTTGAGTGGCGATATGGGCACACCCTCGGGCGACGTTGAGGTCGAGCTGATGAACATCTTCGCCCGAGTGCTCAAAGTAGAGAACGGCAGCTTTGGTGTCAACCACGATCTGTTTGCTGTCGGCCTCAACTCTCTCATGGCAGTTCAAGCTGCTGGCATAGTCTCCAAGACGTTCAATGTCCACGTTGGCCTCAATAATATCTACCTTAGGTTAGTGTTCCCCTCACCATGGCCCATAAATATACTCAAGTAGCCTGCAGGCCGACTATCCGCGAGTTGGGTACGCTGATCGTCGACGTGATGGGCAAGGATTCCCGCGTTATCATGGAAGCGGAAGACGCAGATGCGGACTTCCTCATCGAGTTCCTACCCGTCAAAAAGAAGGGTATCCAACCTCGTTTCTTCATCGTTCATGATATCACCGGCATGGCGACTCCTTTCATGCGTCTCGGTGCATACATGCCGAACGAGATGTACGCCATTGGGGACAAGCACTTCGGTTCTGAGACTGGGTTCGGTTCGATCGATGCCATGGCGGAGCACTACATCAGCCTCATCAAAAAAGTCCAACCTGAAGGTCCATATGTCATCGGCGGTTACTCTTACGGAGGTTCAGTAGCTCTCTGTATGGCTGCCAAGCTGGCGAAGCGTGGCGAGGAGGTTGCACACCTCATCCTCTTCGATCCTATCTTCATCCCTTCTTCGGAACGCCAGAGTCTGAAGTCGACAGACTGGACACAGCGCTCGATCGACCGCATCACGTCCAATTTCCCTGATATCGGGGAAAAATGGAAGAACAAACTGCGGGTCGAGATCCGCAAGAACTTGGAGTCCATGTTCGACTACGAGGCCGACTTCTATGATGGTCCGACTACACTTGTCGTGCCGAAGGATAGATCGTGGTACCGCAGCGGCGCGGCAAGTGACTTTGACACCGGCACAGATGACCACAATGGTTGGGATGCTCGTATCAAGAACCTGGATATGAAGGTCGCTGCTGGATCCCACGACACAATGTTTACGCCTGCACATGTGAAGGTGCTCGCGGGAGCCGTGAAGGAAATCCTTGCAACTGTTCCGGTCGCAGGCTCAGTAAGTACTTGGTCCCAAACCCCGACAAGAACTAGCTAAATGGTCACCTTCATAGATGGGCACTACTACACCACTGAAGGCCAAAAAAGTGTTGAAGGTTAAGGCCACGAATGGTTACGCCGCATGAAATATCCGAACTGATATCATCACCCGTCACGATACTCGCGCATAACGTATTTAAAATTTGTAGGGTAGACAGGAAGGCATGAAAGACAACTGGAATACTGGATTGTATAATATATGTACCAGACTTCAATAATATTGAAACACGACACTGTTACAGTGTTTCCAGGTTCGATCGTTCGACACCTGTTGTACTCTCACCGGAAGGTTCTCGATCCACCGCAACGCTCCTAACTAAAAAAAAAAGGTAGTGAATGACCCTACCTACCAAACAAATCCATACGGGCTACGAGACTTGACTGTCATAAAATTGAGAACAGACATTTACTATCATGCATAGGTTCTATGGCGTGATATCTGCACATTTATTCATCATGCTGCATGGTGCGCGAGTTGCTGCACTTTTTTCAAAACTCCAACACTTTTTTCAGAATTGTGCTGCACTTGCACATTTTACAGTGCACATTGCCATGTTTTTTTCTAGACTTTCATTACCATGTCACACTACACATTGTTCAGTGTATTTTACAATGCTGCATCTGCAACACTAATGAATAGAATAAATAATTTCTGGTAGTGTGTGACTTTCATGTTGGAGATTGAATCACCTCTGTGTGATGTATATTTGATGCGAGTTTTCACTTGCTTACATAAGCGCTTAGAGCGCACTTAGTAGTACATTTTGGTACTGATTCCTCAGTAGTTGAGTCACTACTGAGGGTATGTCTACACATTCTTTACCAGTACTTACTTACTGATGACCTGTAGCTGCCTACAGGTACACTAATATAATTTAGTAGTTGAGTCACTACTGAGGCTGCCTACAGCCCTTTTCTACAGGTTATGAGCCCCGCCTAGCGCGGAAAATTTTCCTTGTAGGCATAACCCGGTCGAGACTACTCAACAAGACCACAAAAATCTCGACTACACTCGAAAGTAATAGGAAAGTATTCTATGGAACCTGAGCTTGCAGAAGATGGCTGCAACTGGCACACCTATGGCAGTTGGGTGCTGAAGGCTATCTCTGAAGAAGGCTTGATGGGACACCTAGATGGGTCTGAAACACGACCAACAACTCCGAAGTTACTACAGGAATATGGTGCCAGCCAGACACCACGAACCAACGAGGAGCGAGATGTCGTCATGGCCTGGAAAACCGCTGACGACGCGTGGCATCAACGGGCTGCAATGGCCCACCAATATATCATCTTCGGTTTACCCGACTCGATCCTAATGCTCTGTATGCATTTGGACACCCCGCTCGAAACGTTCGCCTTCCTTGAAAAGCGCTTCGGTCTGATTCCGAGACCTGACAGCTGGCTAGCAGCAGAGGAAGGCACACAGCAAAGTGACTCGTCACCTGAGCAGATCACGGTTGAGGAAGAGAGCTTCCCGAACAGCCCAAACGACTGCGCTGAGACTGAATCTAGGTACCTGACACCTGAGACTGAAGTCATAGACGTGCAGGGGGTGGAGAACAACCTACTGATGGAGGAAGAAGGCCTCCTAGACAACCAAGACGACTGGACTGAGATTCCGACTGGGTACCTGGAACCCGAGACGGACATCGTAGACGTGCAGCGGACAGAGGGTTGCTCGCTGGTGGTTGAGACTGGGATTATGGACCCAGAACGGCTGGATGAACATGCACACATGCTCGAAGTGCCTGATGAGAGGAGTCAGCGCACAGACGAGGAGGTTGCAGAGCACCGAAACCCGCCTGAGTGGAGCGCTGAGGCTCCAGAGCCTGCAGACGACTCCACCAGCCAGACCTGTGCACGCTCTATTGAATTCGCGCCAAAAATGCGTCTCAGACAGGATCAGAGTCTCCCGACGAGCGGCGAGACAATTCTCGATGTACCTGGTCCACCGCCCGATGCACAAATCGAATGTCCTATACTACAGGACAAACCACCAGTGCAGATCCGCAGTGCTACAAGCACAGAACTCTGGTTACCATGCATATGGGGGCACTGCAAGTCACGACAGGACAAGCGCGAACGACATGGCACACTCGCAGTACCACAGGACTTACCATGTATGGTGCCATGGCTAGAGGAACTCGACAGATGGTATAGTAACACAACAAGCAGCGCCGCCATCTGCTCGCACGGAGCAGAGAAGAGGCTGCTGGCTAACAATGGAGGTTGGCACACCAAACGAAAGGTATCACGGCTGAACGACATACCTGCATCACCCGAACCGCCTCCGACAGGCATCTCACACCTTCCCCGACTCTACAAGATCCTGCACCGACGTAGAAGAGTCAAACGAACAGCTGAAAGCATCAGAAGTGCACAAACGAGGCGAAACGCCTACCGTGTACAAGCAGCCCCCAAACGGCCACTTCTGCTCCTCCTTGCACACTCGAATCGATCTCTGGACCCTGCGGGAGGGTCATGGACAGTAAACCTAGGCTATGATGAGATCAGGCGTGCGAGACGAGCCAGAACGAGAGGGCACACATACTGGATAGCGCGCATTCTCATGCGGCTGCTCCAATCCTTCTCAGCGCCCTACAAACGACTTCAACACCCTATGGGAGGGTTACGGACAACGAGGATAGGCTGTAGCGAAGTCGGGAGCACCAGTAAATCCGAAACGAGAGGGCATACGCACCAAACAGCTGGCATTTACATGCAGCTACCCCAAGGGCTCTCCAGTCCTTCAAAGCAACTCTGGAACATTGCCAACACCTACTGGCGGAAGGGGGTGCCACCTGGATCGACGCGGAACGACGCGAAACGGCCGAGAAATCTTCGTACGGCCAAACGGCTACCTCGCAGCAGCAGTAGGAGGCAAGGTAACACACACACCGGCGTGTACTCACCTGTGCCATCCAAATGGCCTCCCAACGGTCTTACGCGTACTCCTTCGACCTTCATGGACCCGCGCCGACATGGCAAACTCAAAACAAGTGCTGAAACCGTCAGCAACCTTCGTAGGAGGCAAAGCGCCCACCGTGCCCGTGCAGCACACATGTGGCCATGGCAACTCCTTCCGACACCTTCCGGACCATATAGAAACATAGAGGAGGGATCCCGCATCATAAGCGTTCGCTACAACGAGGTCAGCGACGCTGGAAACGTCCAGACGAGAGGGATCATGTACCATGGTGACCACACAGCAGTCAGTGGTACCATACAGCCATCCCGAGAACCCAGAAAACGCCGGAAACCGCCCTGGGACATCGCCGGCGCTTATCAGAGGCAGGGGGTGCCTGATCCATCGATTCGGGGCGACGACGAGCCCCTCTACGGTCAAAACGGCGGCCTTACGATCACGGTACAAGGCCACAGCGTGCGCACTATAGTGCATTTCCGGAACGGGAAGTTGCCACAACGCGGCGCGTCAAACACGACCACACAACACCCGTTGTACACACGGACTCGAAGCTCACTTGCAGCAGAAGTTACACTCGTTTATTGAATTATTTTTTGGGTATACATTCTTTTGAGTTACATCTTCTGCATTTCTACTTATCACACAGTGGAGCTTCAGGGGGTGTGTTGGAGATTGAATCACCTCTGTGTGATGTATATTTGGTGCGAGTTTTCACTTGCTTACATAAGCGCTTAGAGCGCACTTAGTAGTACATTTTGGTACTGATTCCTCAGTAGTTGAGTCACTACTGAGGGTATGTCTACACATTCTTTACCAGTACTTACTTACTGATGACCTGTAGCTGCCTACAGGTACACTAATATAATTTAGTAGTTGAGTCACTACTGAGGCTGCCTACAGCCCTTTTCTACATTTCATGTAGACCTGCAAATTTTTTGCCTGCCTCTGGGCAGTTTCTTTTGCAGCTAGGGCCCACCATGACCTTTTAATTCCACTCCTACACAATTTCTTAGGTGTATGACTATCACAATAAACAGAGAGGCATATATGATTTGGATATATCTAAGGACTTGTACATATACAACAAATGAATTAGAGGGGTGCAGGAGTTGGTGGCTTGGATGCAAGGTGGCAGGACTTCCAGGAGTGTCCTGCTGTGGCATTGTATGGCTTCTTCTTCAAATCAGAATGCCAATCCATAGATTGCTCATATGCCATGGCACAGGTGCCATACTTGAGTGCACTTCTCAGTGATGCAGACTCTATGGGACAGGGGGTGACCATGCCACCACAAGATCAAACAATGCTCAGTCTGCATTGACAGACTCAAGCACCATGAGAACTTCTTGCTTGATGAGCTCAAGGCCACACTGGAAGGCATGGTTGATGTCATCTAGATTGACAGTTGCATATAGGGTCTGATCAGTGAAAGCAAATGAAGATCAGCAATCAAAACACCCATCATACATGCACAACAGTTAGATTACATATCCCAAAAGTGTATCCATTACCATCCATGTCACTTAGCTTGATTTTGGAGTTGCCAGCTTAATGCATCCAGATGTGAATCTCCACCATGATAGTGATAGCCATGTGTGTCCATCATAGATGACCCACTCAAATTCCTCCCCAAGATGATTGGTCCACTATCCCTGCATCATCAAGTCTGATGACCAAAGTTGGGGAGCAGTGGAGGCCTTTGATGCTGGACTGCAGTATTGCTGTCACTGTTTGATCACAAGTTTCCTGACAACAAGAAGGCTGGGGATGTCCTGGATGTAAGAGTTCAACTTTCACATGACATCCCAGTTGCTTTGGGCAAAGACACACTTCATCAGCCAAATTGGATCCCCTACCTGTCCATGCCAAGTACACATCATAATGGTTGAGTCTGGAACCACACACCAAACCCAATGAAATAGATCTGGTTTGCACAGTCCAGTAAATCACTTGTAGAAATATCACAGGAATCCTTGAAGCACAGTATGATGATGTGGTTGCTCCCAAAATATATTGCAAAATATAATTATATAAAGGCTATATCATGGGTAACTCAAGGTGATTGATTGGTCATACATATGTAGCACACATTGAGCCAAATAATATACCAATATATATGTAATATATCTGGGTTACCAAGACAAGCATAATGTAACCACATGTCATTTAATGAATATTTTGTACTTGTCCATTTGTGGAAAGGGTCAAAGTGTGGAAAATAATCACTAATAACTGTACAGTACATACAATATATATAATCCCTGCTGGAGGAGCCTTTTTGAGTTCTTCACTCTTGCCTCTGACTTTGATCTACAGATTATTGAGATTATTATGTGATGGAATAACTAACATTTGGTGTTTGATGTTGCCAGATCTATCTTTTTGATTTGAGCAGCAACATGCCATATCCAATATAGTTTTGACACAAGGCTTAAAGCATTATAATGCTATGTATGACATTTTACACATTTTTAGTACATTATGCTTATTGCCAGATGAATATATTACCTTGGCATAAAATTAGGATTCTAGTGATAAAAGGGCTGTAAGTGTGCTCTAAGCACTTATGTAATCAAGTAAAAACTTGCACCAAAGTATGTATCACACAGGGGTGATTCAAACTCTAGCACACCCCCTGAAGCTCCACTGTGTGATCAGTAGACTGCAGAAAAATAGAACTCAAAGAATGTATACCAAAAAACAATTCAATAAATGAGTATAGCTTCTGCAAATGGAGCTTCAAGTCCATTGTTGTGTACAAGCATTGTTTGGTTGTGCTTTCCACACTGTGTTGTGGCAACTTCCCATTTTGGAGATGGCTGTAGTGCATACATTCCTTGGCCTTGTACCATGATCATAAAGGCTGCCATTTTGAATATAATGAGTTTATCATCATTCCACATCCATCTGAGAGGCATCCCCTTCCACCAGTAGATATTAGCAACATTCCAGAGGTGTTTTGAGAGATGGTGATGTAGGGAGAGTATCCTCCCTACTAGGATATTTCATTTATTTTACTGTTTTTACTTACTGATTTCTTTTCTTTTCTTTTTCCTTGTGTTTTACTTTGTGTTTGGGTGTGTTGTGGCTTATGTAAGCCTGTGTGAGTACTTTGAGAGCAGTGTACATACCTAGAACAATAATAGATGAACCTCCATAGACGAAAAAGCTGGAATTATAGATGCAGAGACTGGGACTCTTGTTTCTCTGTCCCTGATGTGCTATAAATGTTTTCTTGAGTCCCTCTAGGATTTTTGGGCATGTTTCTGGTCTTTTCACCACACTCTTTGACTCCCCACCAGGCAACTCTAGCCTCCTGGGTCAAACTGAGACCCCTTCCAACAGGAGACTTCTATAGCCTCCTCCCACACTCCTTTTTCACACATCTTTACAGCAAGGAGGTGAAATGGGGATGCTGAGTAGCATAAGCTGCTTGCAGCCTCTTGGACTGGACTCACTGACATTTTCAGGTTTTGTTTTGATTCTTCCTCTTTGGTGAGGGTCACTGATGGTCCTAGGAGGGTACATGAGGCCATTTGGAGGCATTTGGACTGTGCAGGCAAGCCATCTGATCATGTCATCTCTTGCTTGCTATACTGACTGTTGCTCCTAGTTAGCATTGCTTTCTTGACTTGTTGGGAGTCAGTGGGGTCCCTGTTAACTGTGTCATCAAACCCACTAGTGCCCACTCTGCCTTTATCAGGCATTGTTGGGCATCTTTCCATGTGTGGTATGTCTGATGGTGCTTGGGTGATTGCTGCCATTTTGGTGCTAATTGTCCTTATCTCCAACATTGTTGCTGTCAGCTTGATGTAGGAAGGTTTGCTGTCATTCCAAGTCTGTCTGAGAGGCACCCCCTGCCACTGGCAAGTATCTGGAAGAACCCAGGTGGGTTTCTGATGTTTCCTGGGTGCTTGAGGTGCCTAAATGGTAGTGCCAGGTACAAGGTGCATACATCCTCTCATTTGACCATTTCTAGTGATGCTGACTTCAGTGTAGTAGACACTTGACATGCAGCACCCCCCCACAACGTTTCTGTATAGTCTGGCAGGCATTGAGAGAAGCCACAGTGGCTGCATGGGAGTCACTTTAGTGCAGTAGGCATTTTGCCTAGTACAAACATTGCTGATGATTTCAGCTATCAATTTGAGTCTTCCACATTGGCAGACCCTGTATGGTCAAGGACTGAGTGATTATTCTCACTCACAGTGACAATGGCAGGGGCAGGCAGGCTCATACTGTCTTTCATACATATCTTGGTACTTGGTTGTACATTCCAAATCACAGATTTAGTGAGTTGAGTCTGTGACTATGAAGGGTAGAAAAAGGCAGTAATGTGCACCATGTGGCACAATTGAAAGAAGAAAAAAAAGTGTGGTAGTTTGTTACTGCAGATGGTTTTTAAAAAAAAAGCACGGCAACGCGCACTATAAAATGCGCAAGTGCGGCACAATTCTGAAAAAAGTGCTGGAGTTTTGAAAAAAGCGTGGCAACTCGTGCACCGCGCAGTGCGATGAATAAATGTGCAGATATCATGCCATAGGTTCAACTGCATGACTGACCCACACAATACAGTGCAGCCCCGATATATCACCTGCGTGGGACGTCCTGCGTGTACTCTCGCCTCAATAGATACCTAATCGTGCAAACAGTTCTATTTGTGCAATCGAATCATTGTCAAGCCGGAAGAATGAGGAGCACTTCACCACCGTAAAGCGTACTCCTATAACGAAGCAATCTTCTAGAAACTTAGTCACTTACTAAGCAGTTGCCCAATTATGTAAGCAAGTAGGACGCTCAGCGCTCAAGGTTGGTTAGTACTACACGGTGTTAGTTCCACCTGACACTACTGGCTTGTCGCCATTGCTAGACCGATACCAGATGGCAGAAAGCATGGTCACTCAGCTTCCTAGCCTTCCACCCGAATTATGGGATCACATTTTCGATTTTGCAACTCACGTTCCCTACACGCTGGTCCCAGAGATCTTTGAAAAATCAAGTATCATCGGGCCCATTTACAACCGACAGTATCACCCTGAACTCGTCGCTGCGCTTGCTACCAAAAGATGCCTAGTCCGTGTTTGCAAGCAATGGTGGCATCTAGCTATCCGACATCTTTATCGGGCCATTTACATTCGCAGAGTTCAATGCCTTTCGTCACTTAGTGACACGCTACAAAAATACGCGATAGGGCAGGGAGTCATGGCAGACGCAGAGCCTCTCGGACAGTGGACACAACGACTGGATGTCGTGATTCGTGGTCATCGTATTGATCACGACTCAGAAGCTGAATGCCACTTGGCCAACGTCATTAATAGCTTTCATAATGTTGAAATTGCTTCGTTCGCAATCACATTTTCTCCACGTGATCATTTTTCCAGGATGCCAACGAGTATACTCATCGCTTTGCAACGATCTGCATCTTCGTTACGTGTCCTTGATTGGTCAACCAATGTGTTAGGTCCTCAAGTGCCAGACCTTGTGGAGCTGCTAAAGAGGAGTCCTCAACTGCGCATCCTCCATTTCCCGTACTTTTTATGGTTCAATACATCGTTGCCTGAATTCAATTTTTCTTCCCTCAACACACTCGCTCTGCCCCTTCCCCCTAGTCTGGACAGTTATCCCCCTGAAGGCGATCTGCAAAGGGTTCGCATCAGTCTCCGGGAGGTCATTCTCACTGTGGAGTCAATAGAACCTGTTGTGAACTCGTGGAGGGAGTTCATGTTTTGCTATGGTGTATACATCACTTCTGTCCACCTCCATGATGCCATCTTCTTCTCAACTGAGGTCCGTGTCCGTGATGCCATCTTTTCAGAATGCCTCGATGTCTATCTGGACATGGTCAATCGTTGTTGCCCAAATCTCCGCAAGTTGACACTCTCCACTCGGTCACTCTTAGTCATGTCCCTTACTGATTTGCACCTCCCACACATTGAATGCCTGGTGCTGATCGTGCTGGCACCCCAACCGAGGTCAGCGTACCGAAATCTATTGCTGAGTCTTGCAACTCTCAAGAACAGGACACCCTCACTTCGTGTTGTGCAATTCCTAGACTCTCGCAACGTGGAGTGCCTCCTGAAACTGCATTCTCGTATGGTCACTTGCACTTTAGAACGAGACCTCGCAGGATGCAAACTCCGTATTGAAGACCACGAGGGAAACCTATTGTTGGGTGCGTGTAGTGTTGTCGGCTTTTTGCCTTCGGCTCATACCTACTTGTGCAGATAGAATCAAAGGTAGGGGACATGTCTGATGGTGTGTTCATTGATATCCTGTTATGGGGGGTTTGTTGCTGTATGCACTTCTGGGTTGCCATCTTACTTGATCACTCGAAATACTGGCTAGCATGTACGAAGTGTAGATTTTCTGCCTCTGACTTATGCCCCCACCACTTAACTGTGCCCAGGAGTCTACGAGCGTACCGGACGTCTCAGTCTCCTCCGAGTATCTTATGTCGGCTCATACTATTATCGATCCCAGGATTTGCATGGTAGATGTGAATCCTGGCTCAATGTTGTAGAGTCGAGAAACGTGCTACTAGACTCATGCCGTGTCTCAATACTTGTAGTAACAGTTAAAGCCACTAAAATTTCAGTCGACACGCACAAGAGTAGCAAGTTGAGTCAAAGTGATAAATAACGTTAATATGACACAAAAGGAAAAACTCATGTCATACACTGCTGATGGAAAAATGACACTAATTCCCCAGCAGAGGGACGGTCTTCAGGGTTAGCTGCCCAGCATTTTTGAATGCAGTTCCAATGCTCATCTGCGATATCCTGCGGACGATCAGGTCGTAAGCTTCGGCCAATGGCGAAAACAACATCTTGGTCATGCTCAATATAATAGTATGGAACCTTGCCGGTGAGGACCTTTGTTGTGCGATATCAAAATCCAGATCGATTGTTAGCAACAGGCAGATACCCACCTGAAGCATCACACTGCCAAATGAGGATATATCACCTTCAAAGGACAAGCCGGCGTTCGGATGATCTTCACCGGGTAGAATCCGGGAGAGATCTGGCGCAATCCACCGCGCAGCCCGCCATACGGGCATGGAAAGCTGTTGCGGAATTGCGAATTCCAGGATCAACGGCAACAAACCATAATCTACAATAAACGGGTTCCCTTTGGTGTCAAAGAGGATATTGTTCTGTTTATATATTTTCACTTAGACTATCCCGTTGGTTATCGAGACTTACCCCATTCAAATCACCATGCAGGACCCCCTGCGAATGCACTATGCAAGGAGTGATTAGCAGCTGTCCATGTCCGATGATGGGCGTAGTAACTCAACAGTAATGAAGGCCTTCTGCGATCCGCTGGAGCTATGTTTGATGCGTCAGAAACTGTTCTCAGCGGAGTGGGAGGATATACCAAACGGAGTCTTTGATCTAGGCCCAGATCAGGGTTTGCTTCTAAGTAACGTGTCAACTTTCCCCCATCCAACCAAGGCGATACCAGATAAGGGAGAGTGTCAAAGTCGCGCACAAAGCCCAGAATGGGGAGTACGGCCTCATGTTTCAAGCTCATCCAGTGGCGAAGTTTGCTCTGAAATGAGCATATGTCAAAACGAACAAAGAACATATTGAAACTGCATGACGAACTTGGGCTTTTTGCACGATTGAAGGGCTGATGCCTGGCACGCAAATGGCTTTGACGGCAAGCTGCAAGATTGAGCATGAAAATCCGGGACTCTTGCACAAAAACGCCAGTAGAACAGACATGGTAGTTTTCGAAGCCACCACCAGGTTTGACGCACTTCCAGACATCAGAGAATGTTCCCCTTGCACTGGGAAGAGACTTTTTCCCTATGACCTCACCAGTGAGATCCACTGGGAGGTTTCTGTTATGAAAAATAAAATCAGATGCACAAGACTATCCTGGAGGGTGAGTGATCGGCTGTCTACCTTATCGGATTGGCCGGAAGTGGGGACTCGCTAGAGGTTCAGGTCAGACAGGAAAGCAGTTGCGAGATGTTGACAATCAAGTCAGCGGACCTACCTATAAGAAACTTGACACATATGAAGAGACGCCGTGCAAGAAGGTACAGATTAGTATGCAGAGGAACATCCTTTACATACCCGGCAGCAAGGAATTAGGGGGAGACGTTCGCCAAGGGGCTGACATTGCTGCGCCAGGGTATAGACAGAAGTAAAACCCTTCCAAACATGGAGAAATAAGGGTTGAATGTATGTATATCGTGCGTGAAGATGGATTTGCGGGTACAGAGGGCATGAACTCAAGTGGCTGGTTGCAACGCCTGAGTACATTTACATGACATGGTATGATAAATCACACATACGAATGTATCTTCTTGTGATTGCCATGAAGGACAAGGCCGACCTTTATGATTGAATTAACGTGTACTTCCTGGCCAAAGCCCGTACCTGATATGCCCCCCGAGAGAAACCTATGTAACGTCAGGTGATGGGAAATCCGATGGCCATAAGAACCTCACCAATTAAAAACGTTTTGTCTCCATCTCTATATGCGTTAGACAACTATTCGTAGGCCTCCATGATCCTATCTTCCCTGCTAACATATCGGCTGATGGTTAACAGTACAATGATACGGCACTACCAAGGGACAACTATATCTATGATAGTCGATGGATAACACACAAGATCATAACGTCCAGTTTGCATGATCTCACTACGAAGGAGAGAAATCATACCTTGACTCCAAAACGATTGCACGTATTTAATGCACACAGTGAGATTCCTCGAAGAAACACACTGTTGAGGCAGTGTGCAATCGCAAGTAAAAAATGGCTCATGCTGCTCAGCAGCCATGATGAAAACAAAACTGAATGAATGCCACATCGAAGTCCAAGCCCTCTCATATACCGTGAAGAAGCACCGATACTGCGTTGTGTATCCGTGCCTCTAATAGCCTCTAATACGTCACATAGACCAATGAAATACGTTCCAGGATGTCATCATGTCATGGCCAATGGCCGTGCGGATTCAACATGTTGAGTCATAGTTTTATATTGCAACAGCCCACGGAACAATTGTCTCGCAATTCTGCAGGGAACGGCAATCCCCCAGGGTACGCTCCGCCACCGGAGGACCGAGGTCTGGCTGCGATCGCGGTCCTACTGAAGATGGAATGACACAGTCATTGAGCATTGCAGAAACTTTAAGCCACGCGTTCTCTGCATAGCTTTAACATCAGAAACATACCGGTCACGAAATTATCTCACGAGGAAATTCGGGAAAGTCTTGAGTAGAAAATAACTCCTTACACAACTGGAATAAGAGAGTGAGCCCAGTGTCAGCGCTACGATCCAGTACACAGGATGTGCGTGGTGATGAGAAGACCCTGAAGAAGGCATCCACAAGATCAACATGAAGTACTGCACAGTACCGTCAACAGCACAATGCCTCACTACACCACTGTAGTGGCCCTGGCCAGAAAAGATGTCAAATAATATACATGTACTCGGACACTTCGAAAGCTCGTGCCCGAACAACCTTTGTTCATGGAAATGACGCACGATAATGGGGATGTCATCATCTCGGTTCGAGAAACGTGTCTTGCAATGGACTGTAATGCGCTTGGATTGTTCTCACAGATCACTGCCGGATATCTGTGCGACGTACGAGGAAGATCGAAGAAAGTGAGGCTGCTCCGGTTCATGTTCGAGCGCCAGGGCACTGGGTATAGTCAACCCCGCTGACGATTTGAACCACAGTCTCTAGGTGGATAGCCAGGTGACAAGGTCGTGCTGCATAGGTGCTACGAGTGGTAGGTATTCATTATAGACGTTGGTGGTTAGTTATTTAGTAACATAACACGGTCTATGAAAAAACAATAGCATTGAGATTGCACCTAAACTAGAATTCCCCCCTCAAGGCTTCCTGGTTCAAGGCCAAGTCGAGGAAGAACCGCTTCATAACGATCCAAACCCTTCTGCTTCAAATACTTCAGCACCTTGGCTCGCTGGTGGGACCATATGCCGCAGTGCTCTGCGATTGTCGGTATCCATGCGGAACTTAAGTGTTCCCACAAGTTACGTATTTTCAGTGTCAGAATAGCGGCCAAGATGATCTAGGGTGAACAACAAAAATTTGGGAGCTACTAAACCATACCTTGCACCTCTGGACGACCGGTATCGTTGGGAGTCTCAGGAGTAGAGAACAGATCGATGCACCTTCTCCGATATTTGTACGCAATTCCTTTTGCATTCGTATTACGAAGGTTAACCAGTTTCGCAAACGTATTCGCTCCTGCAACTTCGTGCCCCATAGCTTCTTCTGTCTCTTGCACTGTATCTGTGTTAAAGTGGATTCACCCTCTCTCCACAGAAAGGACGGGCGAAACCTCGAACAGCATCTTCCTACTATGTCCGGAGATACCATAGTTGAGGGTGGGAGGAATATGAACCGCTCCTTCGGGGAAATCCAGGGCTTCGTGAGCATCGTCAGAATGGAGCTGGTCCTGTGTTATAACAGCCTTTGCGAGGTCGCACTGAGGCCATTTGTCCTGCCCTCCACGGGTATGCCAGGGACGGCGTATAGACGTGCAGCGTCCTTGGTTCGTTTACGTTCTTCCCGTATTGCAGACTTCGACTCCTTGACTTTCTTGCGTTGGGCCAAGCAGACGGCGGATGTATGTAGATGCACGCGCGCCGTTGACGCGACAGAGCGCTGCGTCGCTGGAGGTAATCAGTGGCGGTGTTTCTCTGGCAGTGAGTTGCCCTCCTCACCTTGACTCCAGCCAATATTCTGTACATGGAGGGACGTGACGAAGACGGGAATATGTAAGCGTGGGAAACTGACTCTGGGCGGGTACAAAAATTCTTTCTTCTGAGAGAAATGCCACGCTGTGCGATGTAGAAATACCATTGATGATAGTGCCAGTGACGAAAGTCGTGCTGCTTATGACCTCGAGCCACTCTCGTGTATTCCAGAAGAGTTTAACTTCGAAATTCTGGTGAGTTGCAAGTGTATAATTGCTGCTAATCTACTAATCACAACTTATAGATCGTTTAACATCGATAATAGTCTCGCTTACACCATGTCAGCATAGTCTTTACGACCCAGGTTCAACTGCACCAACAAACGTTCTAGGTTTACGAGTGGAAGCACCGGGAGGCCAAGGGGTGTCATGACCAGGCATCGACCAAAACTCGAGCATGTGTGGCTCCCAGCAAGGTGTTCGTGTATCGCCTTAATTGACCTATGCTTTCAGTCCTTTCATGGTGAACATTTTCAGCTCTCTTTCTCATGGCGCCAGCTTCGTCACTGACTGCAAGGAACTTGTCTTCGGAGACACCCCCCAAGGCCATCTATTCTCTGCGCAGCAGGTCAAGTCGCCAGCACAGTCTTCAATGCGTTCGATATCCACGCCGGCCTCAGCAACATCTACCTTAGGTATTTCTTGTACTGAGGATCAGTTTCCCTCTGCATGGTTTCCAAATTAAATTGGTAAAGCGTGGCGAAGATGCATCACACCTCATCTACCTCACCCAATGGGCAGCTCTTTGGAACGGGGAGGTCATGCACGACTGCGTGGTACACTCGTCAAGTTCTTGGGTGTCGAAGGCATCACTTCACGCCATCGAGTGGACACCCAACGAGCAAATATTCCTTGCCTGAGTCTCCTGGATAACATGCCATTAAAAATACTGACCGCTTTGTATTGTTACATATGAACCTTTCGAGTAGCAGTAAGGATACTCGTAACGAATGTGTAAAGCAATGAATACAACACAAAGAAAAACCAAGAGTATCAAGTGAATACCTAAGTACTGACTTCTATAACTTCTCACCTCGTGCTAACCCAACTTGATCTCAGCTACGAAGTAGACGGTATTGTTATGAGCACCCTTGAGGCTCAGCCTTTGCCTCTATGTAGCAAGCGAACCAACAAAAAGAGCATGAAAAGGAAAGTAAGCAATAAAGGAACAAAGGACAGACAACCGTGGACACCAGCAGCTGAGCCCAAATCCCACACACACCCACACGTCACAGAATGTCCAAGACTTCCACCTTAATATTCTGGGGGGTGATGTCAGTTCCAAATCCCGGGACGAGAATTTCGTTATTTGCAGCAACCCTCTTGTACTCTCCATCTGGCTGCTGTGCGAGGAGCAACGCATTAAACGGTTGTTCGAGGCGAGCAATCAACTGTAATGCCCGAGTATAGTCGTCAACCTGAGGCAGGGGTAATGACGAAGGTGGGGCAACTTCATCTAATCCAGCCTCAAACTCCACGTTACCATTACTCGGGCCTCGGATATGACGGATCCATGGATGCGCAAAGATGTATTTCTGTGGCACGGACAGGAGATCGTCTGTGGTCCTGAAGAACACTTGCCCACGCCCTGATACTTTAGCAAGATATAGCTTCTCACCACCTTCCCCTAGTCCCTGCATAGTGAGCTTGATGATGGAGAAGAAAACGCATGGAAGTTGTAGACGTCGGGCCGCAAAACGGGCGGGTACAAGAGAGTTAATCTGCCCATAGATATCCAGCGCTTCCTGCTGAGAAAACCTGCCACATAATTCCATAATGCAAGTTTCCATTTCTTCCCCTTGGAGTGGTGGGGGGTTGTGAGGAGATTGGCTGTAAACGGAAATGGAAGCCAGAAGACAAGTGTTGTATGACGATGACCTCCCTGACCACGCGAGGACGGTGACCTCGCCAGAGCGGGCCACGATCTCCTCGAGAAGATGTCCGAGAGCGTCGGCTCCGTCTCCATAGTGAGGCTTGATATCGGACTTGAATATGCCAATGAGAGAGTACGCGACGTCCTCCTCGACGCTCACGCGGCGCGTCGAAGCAAGACGAAGTTTCTCGCGTACCCCAAGATTGTCTGGAGAGAAAGAGATGATGGTTTCGGGGGGAATCTTGATAGAGCGTGCTAGCTCTTGCATGATCGCTACGGTTTTCTTGTGATTTGTGCTAATATTGCAGAGGTATCGTTTCCATGCGGAGTCATAGAAAAGGATGACTTTGGGCGAGAGGAGCTCTTGCAAAGTCCATCCTCTTGTCATCCATAGACTACGGGTAAGGTCCCCGAGATTTGACGGATGTGCTACACCAGCAAGGTATACAAGCGTGACAGCTGAGCCCGCGTACCACTTGTACATAGATGTTAGAGATTGATTAAGGATGGCACTTGTGCTCCTGTCGATACAACACGTATCTGACCATGCCCAATTGTGACCAAGTTTGCTGGCCTCCCTGCAGAAATCGCGCAACTTGTTATTTAAGGGGGTATCAGGAAGGTTCCACACGGATTTGGATTTGACGTCCTGGAATGACGGCTCCTCCCCCTGCCACACGTGCGAGAACATGACATATCCGAAAAACTCTTCAACCACTTGTTGGATCCGCCCGTGGTCCAGTTCTCTTGTCATGGACGAAACAAGCTGTTTGAGAATCTGACCTGCCTTGAAGATGCACATCTGCTCGGGACGGTCGCAAAGGCAACCAGTGACGACATCAATGACAACGAGGGGGCAACGTTGGAGGACTTCACGATCAACAAGATCAATAGCCTCCATCGCGTCAGATGGGGAAATATAATTGTTGCGTCGTTCTGTGAAACCGTTATTTGTGGATAATGACTGCATACAAGAGGTACATACGCCTAATCGCAGGGTCAGGGGACTCTTGGATTATGCGCAGCATAGACTCGAAGGCAGCGATCGCTTTGTCATACTGTCCGATTCCGTGAAGTGCCACATGCTGGTCCTCATAGCCCCAAGGGCAGGAGGGGTCCGCTTTCACTGCCTATATAGCAATTGTAAGGAATCGTGAGATACACAAAAGAAGCCACATATACTTCATCGCATCCTGCAGTGCACCCTCCCACAAGCTTTCCGCCGCTCGAGCTCTGCTCCGCTTCATAAAGAGACTTGCAGAACCTGAGGGCTAGAGGGACAGTGCAGCAGAGTACTGTTTTATTGCATCGACATAATTTCTAGATCCGAAAGCATTATCGCCGCCCTGCTCAAGACTCGTAATGCATTTTCCTGTGAAAGCTGGTGACGACATCAACGTGCATGTCGATCAGAGACTAACAGCTACGATACGTACTTGCAAACCAGTCTACAGTTTCCATGCTCATCTGGGTCTTCTCGGTGATTGTCCTGCCAATGCACAAGGAAATCTCTGCGGCTTCAGCTGTGCGTCCTTCATTATAGAGTTTCACATAGTCGTTTCTGAGCGGCGATGTCCGGTCCATTAAAACTCCACCCAAATATCTGCGTGGAGGGTCATTTTAGAAAGTAGTCACGGGAGAAGACTTACGAGTGAGATCATCTCTAGAGGAAGACATCGTGTATCCTTTGAGCCTCGGTTCCCTGTGTGCTCGATCAATGGTATTGCTTGTCCATAACGTTCCATCTTCAGGTATATAGCTCCAAGGACCTGCAGAATGTCTCAGCATCACATTTGGACCTCTGCATCATCGAAGCACATCCCTGGGTGTATAGGTAGGTGGCCTCGTCATCATTGTCACCCTTTGCTCTCGTGACAAGGTGTTCTATGCGAGATATTGCCTCTTCTTGAGCTCCCGATTCGAACATAAGGATTAACTGAGAAGAACGTAGATTACATGTTTGCGAGAATGATTTAGACCGCCCGCGCACCTTCAGTAGCAAGATCAATCTGTTGTTGTGCAGTTCACAATCATGGAAGGCGAGGTCAAATTCACATAGTGCACCTTCTCGATTGCCCTGGCCAAGTAGGACAACCGCCATTGCGATATAGCCGATAGGCGACGGCTGAACTTGTAGGGACTTGAGGTGCATGTAAGTCAACGTGCACATGGCATAGAAAGGAAGTAGACTCGCCTTCTTGGCATCCTCCATCGCGGGTGCCACATGTCTAATCCGTACTCGTATAAGAGCAAGGTTCGCTAGCATGTAATGGGAAGGACTTGGGGCACTGCTTATCTCCGCTGACAACAGCTCTTCGGTCCTCGACATGTCGCCCTGTGTCCATGACGTGAGGGCCTCGTCACTCACTTGTATGAGCGAAGGCTGAGAAGCATGTGGTTGCCGAGGGACCAGAGCGTTAGACGGGGCACGAGACTAGCGTAATGATTATTAGCGAAGCGAGAGCCATGAACGGGTGTTATGTACTTACACCGTGGTCGAAATACTCAGGAGGAAGGATATCTCTGAGATTGTGAATTGTGATATTCCTACCAGCTCCGCATGCAAGGTACCCCCCGCTTGGGGAGAGAGCAACAAATTTAATCTCCGCGGTGTGTGAGAGAACGCGACCGATCTGCTTGTGGGATGCGCAATCCCATAGCGAAACTGATGAGCGTGCGGAACATGCCATGAATCTACCGTTGGACACTATGGATGCCCGAGATTGAGTTTCATGGATCGACCATTGTGAAGACGAAGATTAGGAAGGTCGAAACAGGTGACTTTTCCTATCGCCGCGATAAACACCTGCCGACCATCAGATGACCAGGCCAACGGAGTGACCAACGGTGAGGTGTTGGTTGAACCCTCAAGAGCTGAATTGAACAGGATATCGCCATTCTGCGTGCTGTAGACGCGGAAACCACGATCGTAAGCGACTGCCGTCAGGGGAGAACTTGACACCGACAGCCCCATGGTCTGGGAGGGGTGGAAAGAGTTGGGTACCAGATGTGGTGCTGGATATTTGGGTGGTGCAACCATCCACAGGGGCAATTTTAGTACAGTCACTCGAAATATCGACTGCGCATATGACATGCTCGTGTGCAGTGAACTCGAGCACTTTTTCGGTCCCACGCCAGACAATTATCTTTCCTTGGCCTCCAGACACAATCCGCTGTCCATCCTGGGCAATGACAATAGAATAAATACTGCCACCCGCTTGCATGGTTGGATCCTGTTGCTGTCTGTCTTCAATCTTCCATAGGCGAATGGGACCATTGTCATGTCCTCCCATGACCTGATTTTCGTCCGTAAAAGCGACTGCATTTATATCACACTGAGATGTAATCTTGATCTGTTTTGCACCTAGTGAACTGTCAACGAATGCACCTCAGCCTTTCTGACTACAGATACGCACCCATCGTCCGACCTCGTTGCCAGCAAGCCTGCCAACAGAGCTTGTCCTGGTGTTTAGAGGGCAAAAGAATAGTGCACTGAAGTTTTAGACTTACACAGCTATTTATCTTATGGTCAAACAGGGGTGTAGGTATGCAGATCTGAGGTAATTGTCATGCCAATATCACGTTGACTCCTGCTGGTGTGCCTCCCAAGTAGCTGAACAACGCTCAAAATGTCAACTCTTCAACACCTAACACTGAGTAACGACGCTTACTGAGCACTCAAATAATTCAAGAACTGTAGCAAGTGCATGCTACAATTCGGGGATTTCAACTCTGAGGCCAGGTTGAGGTCAGGTAAACCATCATAGCTTGAGGGGCAGAGAATTTGCGAGTCGCAAGGGGTACGCAAGATGAAATGTTGGCGGACCTCCTAGTCTAACCCAAGTTGAACTTCGTGGTGGAGTTCTAGGTGTAATACTGGGACACCCTGGCAACCGATCCACGACCTGTACATACCCTCCTCCGCACAGCCAAGCTATCGACATGGGTCAGTGTGCATGATTGAAGTCAACATTTTTTCGTAATGGTCTCTCTGGGCCTGATTCAGTACTAAGAAGGCACTGTGTGTTCCATTTGTACGAAATCACACAGGGGCGAAACCTGGCAGAAACATGTCGAACGATCTGCAGATATATGGGCATGTACGACACCATCGCCGTCATTCTCAGCTGCTACCCAAGTTGTCGTATCCTTGATACACACATCTGACATGTCTTCTGGTGAATTGTTTATCCTCAAGGATGCAGGGGGTTGGATCCCAGTAGAGAGGTTCTTTGAAGGCGATTCTACTTTCAAGTGCCTCGGTCTCACTCGCACCCAACGCCTGTGGGGGTTTCTCAGCTGGTTAGCACTCCCCACCTCTCTTCTTCATGTGCTCAACTGGCTCTGCAACCTACAGCCTTGTCACAGGATTTGCATTGAGCATAACAGGTGCTATACTTCTGTCATGGCATCAATGGTTTAGCTTTGCGGGTGAGCTTCCTCTGCTTAAACGTTCCGATCTTCATTTTACATAAATATGTCTTCTCAGTCCTGTACTCTGTCGGTGGCCTTGTGTCCCTTGTAGGTACAGGGTTTGTGATCGGGGTAGGCTCCTTCGCTTCTTAATTCAGGACAGCTCAGCTATCCCCTAAACCAGTTCACTACTCAGATCCACCTCGTAACGTTTCATTCATCTGTGAATGTCCTCCATAAACTGACCATGCTCTACAAGATGTGCAAACGTGTACGTTTGATGGCCTTCATGGTCTTTGTGGGTTCTATGACCGGGGTCATAGTCAATGTCATCTACTGTGGAACTGTGGTAAGATGTTCTAACAATTCTTTCCCTAAGTGTCCTCATCATGTATGCCCCCCAATAGATCCTCTCCATAAGTGGGTCTTCATCCAATCACTGTTCGTGGAACTTCTCTTTACTCTACTGCAGTACTAGTGGTCGTCAAGTACATGGCGTATATAGCGTATTCACTATCATATATTCCGCACGTTCATTCGGCCATACTCAAGCTAGTTGGGTTGAGGCAGCATTAGCGAACCGCAACAACTACTGATCGCAGTTACCGCTAAAGTTCTTTGCCATTTTGGTCACGCATGTAATAGTATGTAGTACATTATGCTCAAGTCGGGTCGAAGTCTTGCATGGCAAATAATACAGCACTGAAGGGAAAGAATGACCCAAAGAAATGTGCAACTAACATCACTTATGTCAAGCACTGTTGGTGGAAGAATGTCACCAATTCCAATGCAGAGGGACAGCCTTTGGGATTAGGTGTCCAGCATTTTTGAATGAAGTCCCAATGCCCATCTGCAATATCCTGCGGACGATCAGGTCATAAACCTCAGGTGAAGGTGAAAATAACTTCTTTGTCACGCTCGATATAGTGGTATGGAACCCGGCCAGTGAGAACCTTTGTTGCATGATATCAAAATCTAGATTGGTGATTGGCCAGACAGCCCTCACCTGAAGCATCACACTGCCAAATGAGTATACATCGCCTTCAAATGATAAGCCGCTATTCGAGCGATCTTCACCTAGTGGAGTCCAGGAAGGGTCTGGTGCAGCCCACTGCACACCCGGCCCCACAGGTGTGGAGATACACTGTGGAATGTTGAGTTCCAGGATCAATGGAAATAAGCCATAATCCGCAATATACAGGCTTCCTTTGGTGTCAAGGAGGATATTGTTCTGTTTATTCCACTTAGATTATTCTGTTGGTTACAGTCACATGAGACCTACCCCGTTCAAATTACCATGCAGGATCCCTTGTGAGTGCACTGCGCAAACTTTGCTTAGTACCCTTCATGTCTGAAAGTGGGCATACTCAACAATAATGAAGACCTTCTGCGATCCGCTGGAGCTAAGTTCAGTGCATTAGAAGCCGTTCTCAGTGGAGTGGAAAGCTATACCAAATGGAGTCTTTGGTCTAGGCTCAGGTCCGGGTTCGCTTTCAAGTAACGTGTAAGATTCCCTCCATCTAGCCAACATGAAACTGGGGCAGTGAGAGGGCCCAAGCCATTCACAAAACCCAGAATAGGGAGTACAGCCTCATGTTTCAAGCCCATCCACTGGCAAAGTTTGCTTTGCAAAATCTGAAACAAGTAAAAATCAAACTGAGCAAGAGCAGGGTGAAACTACACTGTCGACGAACTTCAGCTTTTTGCGCAATTAAATCATCGTCATCTCGTATGTGAAGGGCTTTGACGGCAACCTGTGAGGTTGAATATTAAAATCTAGGACCCTTACAGGAGAATCTGGCAGGACGAACGTTATAGTTTTCGAACCCACCACCACATTTGACGCACTTCCAAACATCAGGGAATATTCCTAGTGCACTGGGAAGAAACTTTCTTCCAATGACCTCGTCAGTGAGATCGGCTGAAAGGTTTCTGTTGGGAAAAGAATAGATTAAGATTCACTAAAGCATCAAGAAGAATGAACAGGCAGGTGCCTACCTTATTGGAATGACCAGTGGTGATGGTCGGCTACAAGTTCAGGTGAGAAAAGAAAGCAGTTATTAGAGAGGTTGGAGTTCAAGTCAGTGCCAGTGGTCCCACCTGTAAGAAACTTGACACATAGGAAGATACACTGTAGATGAAAGTACAGACGTAAGTTAGTTGTAATACTGCGGGGAAGCATCCTAGCTCGACAAGGGGCTAGGGGAATTTACTCGCCAAGGGGTCGACTACACTACTCACCATATGGCTGGGGTATAAACAGAAGTAAATACCTCACCCACATGGGGAAATAATTTAGAGGCAAACCTGGAAGATGCGTTTGAGACCATCGAGGATGGAATCATACACTCTTTATTTTTCCAGGACCTCTATGTTACATACAAAAGGCATCACTGACTGAGCTTTCTGGACAGGATATCGATGAAGAAATGAAATATCTTAAGTACTATGACGCCGACTCACCCAGTCCTGCTTCATGCGAAGTGATCACCCTCGCAGTCTCATCCATGCCTTGTGCAACAATGGCACGCGTGTAACATTCTGTGTTGGGTTTACGAGTATGATATAATGGCAACCAAAGCGTACCACATGTACAAGAGTCTTTCTTTCCACATGGCGGTTCCTAGGACCTGTGTAGAATGAAGCTGAAGATTCGCGGGTCTTACTACATCATAAAACTTGAGAGTTCAGATTGTCATAACGCTACAATATACGATATTAGCTAGATGCCCACTGACTCTCGCGTCATCACATGGTTAACTTAGCTGTCCTCCAAACACCTTTCGCAATGAGCAATTCCTGCTATGAGTCAGGCAGAATTCCTATGCTTATCGCCCGAACCGTAATGGACGGGCGAGGAATGCTCGTATCTCACTTGTGGGGATTCTGTAACCACTCCCTGTATGGTAGGGGTTGAGAGAGGAACAATAAAAATGAGCTAACCTTGTTGGTGCATGTCAACCATATGCTACCAACTAGCATTCTACCAGCCACGAGCTTCGTAATCTGCGCACATGTCCACGGTCATTTCCACAATCGAGCAATATTTCATGCCAAGGATGATGGGACTCCGTATTGTCAAAACCGTTGCATCAATGGATGCCACAAACCTACGCCTGGCTTTCCCTTTGGTAGAGGATGCTTTGACATGTGCAAGAGCAGATCAAGTGAGTTTTCTGTGTCGACTTTGGATACGTCAATGCGAGAATTGTCTAGAAAGGTATCAATACCTACTGAAGCCTTGCCACCCCCAAGGACCTTGATATATCATCACCCGGCTCCGGCATCAGAATGGCCACAGAGAGCAACCAACCTGCGCTGAAGATAATCCGCTCACTTCTTTTTTCTTGTTTCTCAAGGGCTCGTTGGGAGAATATGAGTGCATCCGGAAGCACTGGTTGGATGAGCGACTGAGAACCAGCATTAGGCTGTTGTTGGTATGCTGGTGAAGCTGCTGGCCTGTTACATACATAAGTACCAGAGCGGTATGGTTAGGAATATGTGTCGAACTGGAGAAGCGACAGAGTTTTCGCACTCGCCCAACGACGGTACATACGGAGAGTTCCCTGAAGCCTTGGTCGAGTCAAGACACTACTAAACATTACGACACCTGCAAATGTATTCAACCTTCAATGACAATCCACGACCATCGTTGTTATACCGACAGTCAGCGACTGCCCAAGGACCGCAAGCTGCATTAATGGTACCGTCAAGATTCTATGTTATGTAGAGAGAATACACGTCCTCTTACTGGTAGGTCATCCTAGAAGGCTCGGATCAAAGTTTCATAGGCGCCCGAGCAACAGGTCGAGAATTTGCTCTCCCGAATCCCGCAAGGAAGTACGAATTGGCTCTTGCCCTCATCTCCAGTCCACTCACTAGCAGTTATCTGATATGGCAGGCATAACAGAGCATGCGATTGCCCACCCACCTCGCTTTCCACCTGAAGTATGGGATCGCATCTTCGATCTAGCCACCTACGTCCCCTACACGCTGACTCCAGAAATATTCGAAAAAGCAAGTTTCATCGGAAAACCGTACAATGACGAATACCACCCTGCACTTCGAGCGGCCCGTGCTACGAAGTACAATCTGGTTTGTGTCTGCAAAGAATGGTGGTACTTGGCAACGCCCTATCTCTACCGGACTATTTACATCGGCAGTCCTCACAGTCTACTTTCCCTTGGCAATACACTCCGGAGTTACGCAGAGAGTGAAGGAATTCATGGCACATGCTAGCCATCTTGGGTGGTGGGCACAGAGGCTGGATGTAACGATGAGTGAAGTAGGTGACACGCATCAGGATAACCCGGACTGCTATCCAGAGGACTCGGCCGATCATTTGGCTGAGGTCATCAAGTATCTACCCAATCTTACGATCGTCTCGTTCGCACTCCAGTCCTCCATTACCTACGGTCCCATGCCTCCGACTGTTGTCCATGCGCTGAGAGGCTGTGCTTCTTCGCTGCAGGTTCTTGACTGTGAAGGCGGCCTTTGGCTTCCGCTACAAGGCTTGGAGGAACTGTTGATAAATCTTCCTCATATGCGCATTCTTAATTGCCACCATCTCAGGTGGGCGCACGGTCTTATTCCTCGCTCCATCCTGTCCTCCCTCAACACACTTGGTCTATCGGAGCTGATCCCTGGAGATGACCATCCTGATGAGAGTGGGTCGCAAGAGACACATGTCTGTCTCGAAGTTATCGTGCATACCACCTGGTGTGTCCTCGACCAGTGGTCAGATTTCATGCAGCATTACGGCCGATACCTCACGTCCATTCAACTCCGCTGTGCTGGCTATCAAGATCTCGGTGGATACCTTGATATGATAAAACAATTCTGCCCAAGTATCCGCTGCTTGACGATCTTCCTACCATCTTTCCAGTGGACACACATGGACGGATCCTCTTTTCCTACTATCGAATATCTCGGACTAAGAGCAGCCAAACGACACCTCTCCTGGCATGGTAGCCACAGCTATATAATCCTATTCATGCGCCTTGCTACGCTCAAGGTTCAGATCCCTACACTTTCTGTGGTGCAACTTGTAGATCATGTGAATGTGGAGCAACTCTGCGAACACTACCCTGATCCGTCGGTCCGTCCCCACGTTGACCGGGTACTTAATGGAATGCTAAGAATGCAGGACCACGAAGGGAACCCGCTGTCAGGTGCGCATGAAGGTGTCGACATCACATTTTGCTCATTCGTCACGATACAGAGAGGCTGGCGGCTGCCGTATCAACTCTGTGAAACTAGGATGCTGTTTGACGGTTTTCCACTTGATTTACTATGCCTTGTCTCAGTGTACGGTGTTTCATGTGCGTCACGTTCGTTATTATGGCCGAAATTCTACAAGCAGTACCTTCACACCATCCGTATACGTAAGGATCTGCATTTGTGTTGTCTCTTTTCACTGAAGACAGGCTGTAACTCAAACGCTAACGAGTATGCCACATCACCCCAGTACTTGTCACGAAGTGCTTTGTATGATGCAGGTTTCCAGTTGTAGACGGTGCGGTGCATACGACCCCGGGACCCCCCGATTGGCTGGCACGTGTAGAATGCTGGATATCGCACGGACGCGAGATGCTTGACACTACGTGTTCGAGTCAGACCACCGCCAGCAACACCGACGATTCCAGATGCCCTCGACTTCTGTGTGAACACAGTAATGTTCCCAGTCAGTGTCATGCAGCATTATCTCTGCTTAACGTCATCCACGCTGAACGTGTCTAGGTGGACCCTTATGCTTTTGGAGTCTTAAGGGAGTCGGTCCAGGCGAGTGCCCAAATTAAGCCTTTCCCTGGTCACAAGTATATCCAAGTACAACTTCGTGTCGTAGTTTGGGGGATTATATGGTCACCTACAAAGAAGACTTCGAGTCGCGTGTCAAACATTCGTGTCATGCGATCGCCCGTCCATCCTCGCGCTCGACCCGATTCTCGAATGCCTTCGACGGCATTGTCCCAAAAAATATTACTGTCAACCAACGATTTCGGAATGTGCCACAGGTTTGTTTCCCATTCACTACTTTATGTCATTCGGACTACATTTCGACCTGATGCACGGCTGCTCATAGCATATATCCAAATTTATGCCCCAACCCTGCAGCACGCGACATTATATTCATTCGTGAGACAAATCGTGCCGTGCACAGGCCATGCCCAGATATCGGTTCAATGGACACGTATGCAGATGAGACGGGTTGGTTACGGTCGTTCGGATTTGTGTGCCTTGTCATTGACTTTCCCCCTTTCCGTTCACGTGAGCCGATACTGACATAGACAGAACAATCGACATCTGAGCGCACATTTGTTCGTGGGATACATTGCTGGCGGATACATGCTCGTTGGTAATGGAACACCCCGACAAGCCTGCCACGTTTGAGGGTGCTTGGATGACGTCGAAACGGGAAGAATGAAGCCTTGGAGGTGTCGCTCTCAATGTACACGTGCTCGTGGTTACACGTTCTTTTCGCATACTAACGGATGAAGCGTACCACCTACCCCAGCTTTCCCACACCGTTCGTACGCCATCTTCTGGATCCGCACAGAGGATGGTGCACGGTCAAGGAGTAATATTTACTGACAATGTGGCTTCGAAAAGCTTGAGCTTGGGAATCGCTCAGGGTTATGTAATGGATTGAATGATCATTATCGTTAGCTTGCAATGGGAAGTCGTAGTAGGGGATCAGTGTGAAAGGAGGCGATTCAATGGTGAAAACTGAGACCAGGAGGAGAGATGGAGATGCCGGATAATATGCAAGGCACCTCGCCCACTGTCGCTTTCCAGTGCACCATTCCAGGAAGGCGTCCAGGTTCCGTGATGCTCACTTGATGCTTACCGTACATCAACCGAGTAAACGCTATTGAGTTGGTGATGTGATGATGGTAGCTCAGGCACAAACACACGTAAATACCGTTATAGTTATGTAATGGAGACACACGCACTTACTTCAATGGACACTTGCTTCGCCGATCACTAGATCAATGAACGTTCATGAACGATGGTGTTTATAGGAGACACGTACAAGCTGCGAGGCGTTGGGCTGGGACAACCCTAGCGAGAGCAACATGCGACCACTCACTCGTGGACATATTTCTATTAGGTACAAAACTTTCCACTGTGTCATACTGTGCCTAGCAACGCGACACGGTCTGGGCGATGTACCTTCTCTCGACACCGTTGTGCCTTGTCGGTGCACTCACTTTTTCTGCCCTCTGCCGTCACTCGGATCCCACCAACGAAGGGTTTCAGGTTTGTACTTTTTTTTTCTTGACGGTTATCCTTTCGAAAGTGGGCTGGAGGGATGACGAGGTCATGTTGGTTATCGCGCACACCATATTTGTAGCTGATGTCATACCCTCAATGCTCGCTTGGTGATGTGCCTCCAGGACAAGGGGACGTTGCTGTAAGAAGGGGGGATGTCAGTTGACTAGGTAATCTCAATCCAACCAACATTTTAGGACCCTTGGGCTGACACCGAGATCATCCGAAGTAAGGACGAA
Source organism: Pisolithus marmoratus (assembly GCA_024613145.1). Lineage (NCBI taxonomy): Eukaryota > Fungi > Basidiomycota > Agaricomycetes > Boletales > Pisolithaceae > Pisolithus > Pisolithus marmoratus. The sequence goes on from JANFAE010000086.1 coordinate 142,856, forward strand.
AATGGCTGGTACCAGGTACCGAGGCTATATACTGGGCTGTGCCATTCATTGCAAGATCCCAATAAATACGCATGTACACGCGTGGTCTGTAACAATGCGTCTCATCTTCTGTGCGAACCAGTACCTTAACTCCGTGATCACTGACGAAGCTGGCCGTCAACTCTATACGATATCGACGTACCCTCCCTTGCAACCCAGAACAACCATTACCAAGTATGGTCCCAACGGTGGTTATATGATAGGCGTCATCACATGGCGTACACTAGGGGACACGACGATCTGGTTTGGGGCAACTGGTGTGGAGGTGGCCGCGAATACTTTGCTGGGGTCGAGTCAGTTTCCCCCGTACGTTGATTTGACAGTGTAGAGCGGGATGGGAATAACAGTTAGGACAGGAAGCGCACTTGGACTGGGCCAGATGGTGGGGCATACAGTTGGAGCCGGAGCATAAACTGTACAGTATGTTACATGCCTAGATCTATGTATGGTAACTCTGATCTTCGTTTCCAGCTCAAGGCAGAAGGGACTGACTTTCAACTCGCCAAGTACCACAAACGAAATTATGGCATTTGGTCGGCGGCGCATGGACCGTACTTGGAAGTTTCACCTTCTGTGTTCCACATGCTGGATTATATCGTCATCATATTTCTTTATGTAGAGAGGCAGAATGAGATTGAGAAAAGGGTTATGCGTGCCACTGCGCATGTGGCTGCGCACGCCTTATGTACAGTACAATAGCTCCTAATTGTATAACATCCGAACAGTATATATATATGCATGCGCGTCACTTTGCAATCCCTCGTAGTCCGTTACCGCTGACTGAGACCGGTGAGTACTACATACGTGTATCAGATGGACTACACATTGGCTACAGACCTAATGCATCCGTTATAGCATCTTTTACATCCTGGAATGGAAGTAGCCACTGAATGATGAACTACCGTACCAGTGTTTAGCGTTCTCTTCCGAACATCCGCCACACCGCCGAAAAGTTTTCCAGATTCTGGCGTGCCAGGGCGCTATTGTCTGGATGTCCATAATACTTGTCACCAAGTGCTTTGTATGATGCAAGCTTCTAGCCACAAGCAGTGCATACGACCTCCGTCCCCCGATTGATCGATTTTCAAATCCAAATAGTCTCATGGCTGGCACGTGTAGAATGCCATCGATTCATCTCCGATATCTCACAAGCGCGAGTACTTCACGCGTTCAAGCCAGACTATGGCCAGCAACACCAGACACCTCGACTTCTGGGTGAACACAGTCACATTCTCGGTGAGTATCATGCAGTCTCAACTACTCTCAACGTCATCCACACTGAACGTGTCCAGGTGGAAAATTGTCTGTTTAGAGTCCCAAGGGAGCCGTTCCAGCGAGAATCCAAATTCTTTCGCGACAAGTTTTCTTCGCTGCAAGGTGACGGCGGCGAGGTAGAAGGGCTGAGCGATGAAAAGCCCATCCGACTGGATGGTGTGAAGAAGAACGACTTTGAACAACTATTGAAGGTACTCTTTCGTAGGTTAGTAATCGAACGATCCCTCAACAGACGTGAAACTACATCACTAAGGCAACGAAATGTATTGTGTTCTTTTCAGGACGCACACTCTGTTACCAGACTTATCGCTTAACACAGAGCAGTGGACGTCCATCCTCAAGTTATCCACTGCGTGGAGTTTTCAGGAGCCTCGTCAAACAGCCATAGACGCCTTGACAAATGAAGTTTGTGCTGTGAATCGAGTCGTCCTTGCCCAAAAATATAACCTCGAGGAATTACTCTTGCCTGCCCTTAACGAGCTGGTCCAAAGGCCTAAACCAATAACTATGGAAGAAGCAGTCCAAATGGGCTTGGGCACCGGCTTCAAACTGGCCTCGTTTCGGGAGGAGGTTGCAATACAGAGGGCTAGCAAAATCAAAGGGAAGAATGGGCGAAAACTTGGAGGGAGCATGCAGAATTCCTTTGTGGCTAACTGTTCTGGAAACAGCCCTCTTCAGGTTATTGACTTCTCTGATCGAATACGTGTCGCCTTTGGTCTCTCGGTTGGACCACCCATTGGACAGACGCCTTTGAACGCGTCCCAAACAGACTCGACGGTATCGGTGCACCCAGCTGGCAGTGCCCCCTTGTAGAGCCATGTGTATATGTATACCGAATCTCGGTAGCCCTTATTGTCGTTACCGCATCGGGCGCACCAAGATAAGCTAAAAACATGGAAAGTTACGTAGGACTGGCGTCTAACCATTGAACTAGGAGATAGTAGTACCCAAAATCTGTCCTTCAACGTCCGTCTCAAATAAGTTATCATGCATATCACCCTGTGCCTTCTTGATCAGTGGTCAGATTTCATGCAGTGTACGGCCAATACTCGTGTCCACTCAGCACTGCTGTGCTGGCCATCAAGAGATCGATGGGTACCAACGGATGCCATGCATACCGGTTAGGTGCGTGGATTTTCCTCTGAATTCCCACTGAATTCCTCCTGGTAAGTTTAAACGCACAGGTTCGGGAAGAACAAAGCTCTCTGATCCATATTTTATACGGTAGTGCATTCAAGGAAAGATACGCGATGGGGCGGAGGCACGGCTTCCGTTCATCGCAGGAGTCGAACTGTATGAGTGGGTGTAAATAGTAAATACGCAAAAGCACGGGACTGCAAACTCCGCACCCACCTGACAGCGGATTCTCCTCGTCATCTTCTACACGGAAAGGATTTTTATTCAACTTCTCCATAGTATCCTCGACAGAGACCCCGAAAGAACACGTAAGTTGCTGCACGTTGAAAGGGCTCAACAGTTGGAAAACACGAAGCGTGGGTACTTCGCTCCTCAGGTATGCAAGGAATCGGAAGAGATCGTAGTAAGAGAGCGCTCCCAATTCCACTCTAAGGAATTCGATACGGGGAATAAGGTACCGGCCATTTAAGACCAAGTAGTCAAGGAAAAGAATCAAGTGGCTGATGTCGGGACAAGATTTGTGTAATAGACCGAGATCCTTGGCAATGCAGAGGGATGATCGATGAAGTATAGCACTTTACCGTCGTAAGGTACTTCCCGTAGCGAATGATGAATTGTTGCATCAAATCGTCATCCCCGTCACTAAGAATAAATTCCCGGAGACTGACACATGCCTTGGATAAGCTCCCCTCACCAGGGTGGCCGTCTCTCGGAACCAATCTCTCCACAGCGAGAGTGGTGAGCGAAGAATACTGCTCAGAATGATCCCGTCCGCCCATACCAGCTCGGAACAACGAAGGACGCGCAGATTGGGAAGGTCCCTCAAAAGCTCTTCCAGCTGATGCAGTTGAGGGAATAAGTCGTCACCCGACCAATCAAGGATACACAACGAATTTGCAGAACGCCGCAACGCGTCAAGGACACTGAGTGGCATGCTGATTGGTTCGGATCCAAAAGAACCTGACATGGCGAATGAAACGATTTCAAGTTTAGGCAGACATTTGATGACATCTGCCAAAGTTTCGATACAACTATGAGGGTCCTCGCACTCGAAGTCATCGAAGAAATTCCAGGTAATGTCCAGCCGGCGTGCCCACTGACCGGGAGACTGGGTTCCAGCGAAACCACTGCTTTCCGTTGCGTACCTCCGTAAAGTGCTGTGGAGTGCTAGCAGTTCCGGGACGGTACGGATGAACAAATGTAGCGCATTGCCATGTGTTGCCATTGTTTGCAGACGAGAAGTAGGTTTCGTTTTGTAACGAGGGCAGCGTGAATTGCTGGGTCATCTCGCTGATTTCTGAATCGTCCGAAGTAGAATGGCTTTTCATAGAATTCTGGGACCAACGTGTGTGGAACGTGGGTCGTCATTTCAAAAATGTGCTCCCATACTTCGTGCGGAATGCGAGGAGACTGGGTGGATTGGTGGTTTCCTTCTGCTGCCATTCCAGGCGAGGTTGAAAGTGGGTCGCGCAAGCGGAGGGCCGACTTGGGGTATAAAACGAAATTTTGCATGCCATTCTCTTTGTCCATTTCGGAACTTGACGAACTGTGTTTGTGCCGCGTACTGAAACAACCAGGCCTTACCATGTGTAGAAAAGGGCTGTAGGCAGCCTCAGTAGTGACTCAACTACTATATATTAGATGTACCTGTAGGCAGCTACAGGGAATCAGTAAGTATGGAAATACTAAGTAAATAGTAGACATACCCTCAGTAGTGACTCAACTACTGAGGGAACAGTACCAAAATGTACTACTAAGTGCGCTCTAAGCGCTTATGTAAGCATATAATAACTCGCACCAAAAAGGGTTATCACACAGAGGTGATTCAATCTCCAACACCATGATGGTGGTCTGACGAGTGACGACTGGTTCCTGTTCACTATGCGACGCATGCATCTCTCGAGCCCTAGTGTGCTTGCGGGTGATCTCTGGGCTGCTAATTGGTATGAGCCTGATGTATTTGTCAGTGGTACTGATATGCACCCCGCAATCTGGGGCTGAACTCATCAGGCCGTTTTTTGCAAAAAGTTCCCGCAATTTTGGGCTGATCATATAGGAGAGTTTCCCAGGTACTCCGGGAATGACATTGTTGGGGCCAACCTACGCCAGAAATTTCTGGTGTTCTTTTTTGCCATTGCGGGCGCTCTTCCCTCTTGCTCGATTTCCCCGCATAAATAAATGTGGCGAGAACATGGCCCTGTGTCGGGGATGAGACTACTAGGTGCGGTGGATGCGATGACGACAAGAGGTTTCGTCTGTGATACTTGATAAGTTGTAGACTGGATGCCTGATGCTTTGAGCCATCACAGTTGTATGGTGCTGCCAATCTGTAACATTATGATACACTTTTTTTTTTCAATGTAAAATTTTTTTGGGGTATACTGCACTTTCTTTCCACACAAAAATAATATATGTGGTGGCACAACCTTTTTTTTAGTATACTGCCCCTGACATGTCATGTAACTCACGTGACCAACTGGTGGCATTCCAAATTGGGCAAGTGGGCTTGTCATGCACAGAGCCATGATTGTGTAACTAACCCCCCACAGGGGGGTAGTTTAGAGTCTATGTGCTAGGAGCATGGGCTTGCCTCTAAAGGGGAGTTTTGCCAATGTGATGTGACTCAGGTAGTACCAGTGCATAGTACTGTGTCCCTGCCCCTCTAGTGAGAGTTGCTTGGATTTGGGTTGGGCTGGGACCTTCAGACACTACAACCAGGGCCAGGGCTCTCTCCTGGACCAGGATTTTTCTCATGTGGCACTCACTGTGTATTCAATCACATGGTGGATCATGTGACTGTGTGACCTCCTATGGTTGGAAGAATCATCATAGCAAGGGGTAGATGGGTTGACCTATCAACCAATTAAGATAGGAAAGTCATGGGAAAGGAATCACTTGGTAAGTGGCATTCCAGGATGCCACTGGTTGGTCATATGATTCACATGATATGTCAGGGGCAGTATACCAAAACAAAAAGTTGTGCACCACATATATTATTTTTTGTGTGGAAAAAAAAAGTGTGGTTACCCAAAAAAAAATTTTACATTGAAAAAAAAAAAAGTGTATCATAATGTTACAGATGCAGCACCATACAGTTGGGTCATTAATAATACCAGGGAGTAAGATGATCAGGAAACGTAGAGTACGGACAGGACAATGTGTTTTCCGAAGATTCCATACACACATCTTACAGCCAGGAGCAGTAAATGTTCGACCAGTTGTTTTCATTTCAATCTAAATCAGTCAGGAAAAGGAAACGCACGATGAAACTTGGGGCAAAGATTTCGCTGCTACTCCTGAACCGGTCGCCTTGAGCCGGATTTTCTGTACGTGTGCCATGTGATGGCGCCCCATAATGTCGTTCTCTCTTTTCTGACCATGCGCAGTTATGGCCATTTTGGAGCCAAACAGTCTGTGGTATAGTATACAGCTGTTGATCCTGCTCGTCACACAGGGCACTATTGAGGTAGTCGTCCATAGAGAATATGTGAGACGCATGACCACGGTGAGTCGGTTGCACCATCAGAGGTAGGCTGATACTTATATGCAAGTAACCACTGAGCGCAATTCGCGTCACTGCCACGCAAAGCCGAGAGCACAACCACGCCACATGATCTGCGTACGCGCCGCACTGCTACGGCTCCGAAAGATTTCCATAGCATCGCGGGAATCGACATTCCAGAATGCACTTCAATCCTCGTCTGACAGCCAAGTCTGCGGGTCCAGCTAAGATTCACCGTTGTAACCATCGCTACAACCGAGTGGGTGTGCGTCTTTAGGAGTCCAGCGGACAGCTGTGCCAGTCAGTGAGAAGTCGTTGGTTACAAACTTACAACAGTCAGTCGTCACCAGGGGCCGGAAACCAGGGAGCCAGGTATAACGATTCAAATTCTGGGCGAGACAATGAGATACGATGGAAAGGCGGAGTTAGGTCCGCGATATTACAAGAGCGATGGAAAGCAAACTGCTAAAAGCTGCTCGGTTTGTGCATGGCTCTTCAGCCCCTCCAGTAGTTCGGCTTTATAAATGGCATTGGTGTTACCACTGCCTTGCGCAGTTTGTTTCGGACGTCGACTTCTATTTCTGTGCCCTTCTTGTGCCATCCGGACAGTACATAGCCCATGGCGATGTTTTTGTTGAGTGTGGGGGACGGGATACCTGAGGTTACTTTTCCTGTGGGGCCGGTGAGGATATACCAGCAATCTAAAAATCATCAGAACATACCTATCACATCCTTTCCTGAGGGTGCAAAGATTTGGGCGCCATCTAAAAGAACGAGTCAACTCAGCTATCGGCAAATGCAGAGCTCAAGCCAAGAACTAACGTCTCGCAGGTGCTTCTTCAATCACAAGACCAACACGTCTCCGGGGAGGACCATCCTTAAGGTGCTTACGGACGCCTTCAGCACCAATGAAATCGCCAGACTCCTTTCTGTCCTTGCCTGTGCAACTATTAGTCACCACTAGCGTAAATTACTAGGCATTGGACGTACCGATTACCCACGAGAGCCCTGCCTCGACGGGGGACGTATCCTCATCGAGATCGTTGCCGTAGAGACACATACCGGCTTCCAAACGGAGGCTGTCCCGAGCGCCCAGACCAGCCAGCTGGACAGGCGATTGAGACAAGAGTTGTGCCACTTCAGCAGTTTGGGATGGAGGAATAGAGATCTGGCCACGCAATTCATATGTACCTGAACTACTTCGATGGGTCATACACACCTCAAAGCCATCCTCACCGGTATAACCTCCTCGTGCGACGTGCAGGGTGAAGCCCCCGATAGTCACATAGGCCGATTTACCAAAGGTAAGTTTGGCAAGGTCAGATGACGTAAGCTTTTGAAGGTACTCAGCAGCTTTTGGACCTAGATGACAAATCTAAGCTTCCCTGCACAGACGGGGGGTGAAAATTTGGACAGACCTTGCAACGCCACTAAGCCCCAATCCTCGAGAACCTCATGCTCGACTTTCCCGTCATTCGCGCGCTCGCTCGAGTTCCATTCGTCGAGCTTCTGACGGAACCAGGAAAGATCCCTGTCCCTTCTTCCTGCATTTGTTACCACATAGAACGCATCATCTGAGTGTTTCGTGATGACCGTGTCATCTATGATTCCGCCATTTTCGTTGAGGATAACAGACAGTGTTGAAGAGTATGGAGAGAGTGACTTCAACGACGAGGGGGTAAGCCATTCTAGAAATGCTGCTGCAGTAGCCCCGCGGAAGCTACAATTTTGCTCAGCGACGGAATGAAACATGCAACTGGGAACCTACTTCGACTGCACCATATGACCCACGTCAAACAACCCCACACTCGTGCGAACGTGATTATGACTCCCAACTGCTCAGTTCCAAATAATACTACATCGATTTGGGAGTGCAGCGGATACTAGAAGTTGATACTTGCCTTGACCGACAGATCCGTATGACAGAGGCATCGCATAGCCCGCGAAGGGTACCATTTTAGCACCGTTCTGAACATGGAAGTCATAAAGTCCAGTCTTCCTGAGCTGCCAGCATTCTCCCATCAAAAGAAACCTTTACAATAAGAAGTTCTGCCTCACCGATTCGTTCGACGTTGACAGTCCCCGCACCGGTACCCACGGAAAGTAGCCTGACACAAGACCCCGAGAGCTCGAACCCAACGCACTCTTCGAAAACAGGATCTTCATAGAACAAGCGGATGCCATGGATGTCGTGTGACGAAGGTTTGGTGTGTAGATTTTCTTCTGAATTCCCACCGAGTTCCTCCCGGCAAGCTCAAGTGCACACGCTCGGGAAGAACAAGGCTCTGAACCATATATGTAACTACGTCCGAGGACTTGCAATGCCATATGTATATGTATCAGAACCTTCTCGCTCCGAGCTCACACAAACGTTTGTCTACAGTCCTACTATGATACGGGTGTCCTTGGTAGTGGCAACTGAGTACATCCTAGCACCAGGCTACTAGATAGCACGACGTTGCCACAAGTAATGATCCGCAACAGCGTCAGACCTTAGGGTGCTTACTATCTCGGGTTTCGGGCGAAAAAGGCTGACGTGTCTGACTGACACAGCGGGTGCAAAATGTTCAGTAAAGAGAGGAGTTCCTCAAGTGCATCAGTATAGTCCAGTAGCATGATTTCTCGTACTTGCAAAGTAAGCTTTCTTACGCGCCTCGTGCATCTCTCCAGTGGCATGAACTGCACGTAACGTTAAAAAGAGGTCGAAAGCACGAGGTGGTCTAAGGGAAGACTGGAGAAACGCAAATCAAGCTGACAGGGGAAGAGCTTCTGATAGCGTATTGTCTGACCTAGCAATAGCTGGCTGCCCTCCGGGTTTACGAGGCAATAAAGTGCCCAGAAAATTGGCTTCACATCGTGTAGGTGATTAAACCTATATAGGGACTTGAAGGGTCTAAATTGGTCGTTTGATACAGGTATGCTGGAGCTTCGAGTTCATAAGCCATAAATCCGGTCTTCCTTTAAGCCCGCCTCAGAAAGCACATCGGCGGATGAGATATCTACTCATCGTACTTCTTCACGGGTGGTGCTGGAATCCAAGCATTTTGCACATTTAAACCAGCCATCTTGCTAAATTACTCACCATCTAAAACGATACCCGGGTTAATGTCACGATGCGTCCAGCCCCACCTCACTTGACAATTCAATAATTGCATGGCTAAAAACTTTATATAAGCAATCAGTTGATGTTCATGGTGCAACTATACGAACTTTCATGAGCATGCTAGAGCCCAGATGCTTCATACACTGTAGAAAGATTTCGCAACCCGTATATAGAATCCTGGTGTGGGAACAGAAGAAGTAAATGTATTCTAGTTCCTGTTGAGGCGTCGGTAACGAACTACAAACAATCCAACGAGGTGACCACTAACTGTAACGAAATCAAACGCGACCTACTCACAAAGATGTCTGCCAACAAGGGAGCTGAAACCTCGTCTTGCATGTAACACCGAACGTGGCACGCCGACAAGGGTCATCGTGGATGATATGTTGTGAGCTTCAGATTGCCTTCACTTCGTCCTAGCATAGTAGATTGGCAATGAGCAGATGAAAATGTACCTACCACTCACATCTTTGCACTTCACTCCCCACTGACCTTGCTAAACTCGAACGAGATCGCGGTGTTGTGCCATGAATCGGCATTAGGACTTGCGTCGACGCTCTTGTTCACCAGTAGCAGGTACACGTCCAAACACGTGGGTTTGGATCACTCGAGTTCACCGGTGTGTGCATGAGGTATGGTATACGACCATTGGTCATCGTATACGGTGAAGTGATGGGAAGAAAACACGGCAGTATATACTTCTTGTTGATGTTGAATGGGGCGATGGCTGACATTCGTTTAGGTCAGCAAACTGATCTGTCCGTGGCACACACGTGGATCGGTTTACGCCCACTGGACGTACACAAATTTGCAGCGGAGAACCGTGTCGCGGGTAAGTACGGCCCGCATCAAAGCGCAGCGCGGACCCCTCCACGCTCCACCATGTTTGTTATCTGGACGACCAAACACCATGATGCTACTTTCTCTAGTAACCGTACAGATGGCACTGCTACTACTCTCTACACTTTACAAGATGCTGGCACACCACGGTGAAGTGCACCATCTACTATCAGAGGCAAAGTCACCCAGGTCCTGTCGTACCGGGAACCACTCATACAAATGCTAGTGGGGGAGCTCAGGAGCAGCAAGCCCTATATATCATGTTCAACTCTAATTGAGGATGTAGGTGTATGGGTCCGTAACGACCCGTTGTTATGATTATCGATTATCGGGCTCGTTCGCCAGATTCAAGGGTCGGGCACCGACTAAGTATCAGGCGTGATTACTGAGAACGTTGTTGCCGTTGTCAAGGCGCCCAGATCACATGGCCCCGAGTAAGGGCACTGGGCGGCCTGCGGGTGCCGGCGGATTGTCTCCCGTCTGATTCGTGGAGTTCCGGTCAGCGGCGAAATGTGATGCCGTTCGAAAGGGACGGGGATTACACTATAGCACTGCGCCCATACTCGGCTCTGCTGCGCACGCTTACATATCTATCCCACTTTTAGCGTTGTGTTCATGCATGCAAATATGCAGACCCGCCCAAGACCAAATTGGGCTTCAGGATGAGACTGAACACTGGCAAGATGCGTCATTGACCATTGAACAAAACATGCATACTATGCTTGCAGTACTTACTACTCCAGCGGGTCCACGAAAAGAGAGCGGGAGTGAGCCAACGGTATAGTATGTATGTTTTCACCATGCCAAGCCCCGACAACGCCAACGTACGTACTACTTATTTACAGGATCCGGTTACTTTTAGCTTTAGAGCCTTTGCAGTGTTCGCACTGCCGAGCACCACTAGGCTCTAAAAAGGTCTCTTCCACTTCTACAAAATAGGTGCCATGGATTCCACTATTACTCTTGTAAATCCCGGCCCACCGACGTCGTACTTCTTAGACACTACGGATCCGAAGAACATTGTTGTGTATGCACACCCATGCGACCCTCTGTACCAGATCGAGACGGAAGCTAGTCAGATCAAAATCATCGATGCGCATCATCCTTCTCGAGTACTTGCGATCATACACCAAAAGGGATTGCGCCCAGATACATTGTCTTTCCCAGTACGAGGCGAGAACATTGTCGTAAACGCGCAGAAGTGGTTGAAGAAAACCAAACTGCCAGACGGAACGTAAGCTTTCAGTTTCGATTGCATATCATCTATACTGCAGTAGCCAACATTGCATTGCAGCATGGTACGTGCTATGGATACAGAGAGCGGGTCATACATATGGAAGGTGCACTCCAGCCTCTGTCAAAAGGCATGGTCTTATCCCTTGTCTTATCCCCCCTTTTCTGACATGCACTGTGTAGATTTACCAGTATGCTGATCTCGAGAGTGCAGTTGCTTGTTGTTATTGGCACCACAGTAGCGGGAAACCATCTCTCGTCCTAGAATATGGTGCGGAACCCCTACGGGATGATATCATCATTGGCTACTTCGTTCAAAGACATAAGATAACGATGGAAGAGAAGGCAATAGATGTTCTGGTTGGTGGACCATGGTAGTAGTTTCTGTCGCGCGGTAGTTGTAAGTTGGGTTCAAGAAGCTAACCCTAACCCTAACATGGGAGTTGTGAGTTGACATCGACCATCAATGGGCTCCCTCCGTTCCATCAAAATCTCTTTCGATTCTCTCGCAGGCGTAGACGGGTCAGCACGCTTCGCTTTTGGTGATGCCTGCTCAGCACTTGCATCTGTGAGTGGCCCGATCGCAGCACGACCTGCATCCGAACATCCAGCTCGCAGTACGGTCGAAGTCCACGTGCGACCGCTCTCCTCCGTACCCGGAACCACAGAAAAATTATTAGGTAGTGCACTCAAGGGAATAATCGAGAGTGCATGCCTTCTTAGCCAGCATCCACGCACGCTCATTCAAGTCGTCGTCCAGGCGTTATCGCAGCCGAGTAACGCTCTCGTGGCGGCCGAAATCAACGCATGCAGCCTTGCGCTCGTTAACGCAGGCTCGATTCCCATGCGAGGGGTGGTATGTGCTGTGGTAGTGGGCATGAGAAAGGACGGAAACCAAACGGAGTTTATCCTCGATCCTGAGGACGGGACACGACTAGGCGGCACATTCTGCCTCGCATTGCTGTTCGGCATCACTCCTGGGTCATTCCAGGGAAAAGTGCCGCCATCGGAGGTCGTGTGGATGAACTCTCGAGCCTCCAATGGGACCTCAATATCCTTGGATCCACACACACTTAAGCTAGCTACGGACCTCGCGCGCAAGGGAGCGACCGAGGTATGGATACAGATGAGGAATAGCCTGAGTGGTTTTCCGTCAGCCATTGACCAAGAGGAACAAATGGAGGTCTAGTTCAGAGCCTATCCTGCGTGTGGTGCGTCTGGCCTCTACAGTGGCTGATAGCGGCTGACTTTTCTTCAATCAAAAGTGATAATATTCGTGTAGCTGGATGTTGTGCAGAAAACTAGCACGGTGCGCGCCGCAAAAATGGAACTGTTCCCGACCTACATAACTGTGTTTTACTGATGCGCGTCGCATTATATTCCCCCTTGTGGAGACAACTTGGGCAATTTAATCATAGAGAAGGTCACATTCGCAGGTTATCCAGTTCCCTCTGAACAGCCACTCTGATCTCACCCAGCCTTGGACGTACATGGCGGTCACTGTCCCAACAACCCTCCATCAAGTTTGCAAGAGTTCGTGATACCGCAGACGGAATCGTTGGGTTTTGTCCGTTGCACTTCGCAATCTGCATAGCCAAGCCATTCATGCCATGATATGGAAGCAAGCCAGTCAGGGTCTGTCAATACTGTTAGCCCTGATGTTTGGATCTGTGCTATGCCAAAACATGCCTGCAGGATTATGCAACCCATGGAGTATATGTCGTTCTTGATGTCTGCCGCAGGCAGTGAACTATCGTTGTTTTCCATTGAATCGATGAACAGTTGGGGGTCTGTCCACCTAAGTGCACCTGGTTTGCAGGACTTGAAATAGCTTGCATGGTCGAACTCTGCCACGATTGTGGAAAGACCGAAATCAGAGATAAGTGCGTCCCCGTTCTTGTCGATTAATACATTGGACTGAAAACAGATCAGTAGCTGATTGCCGTTGTAGCCGCGTACGCACTCCAGTGAGATCGCCATGGCAAATGTTGCTGGAGTGAACTGGTGTGTATCAGCAACTAATATCATCGTAGGCCATTTTGTGACGTACGGTGTTGCAGTCCAGATATCACCTGGAGGATCTGCATTCAAAGTGAAGCTAGTGTACTTTCACCGCGACTGGTTTAAACTCTTACAATAGTAAGTTTCTTATCGTAAGAGAGAGGTCTGCGGTCACTCCCCACGTAGTTTGTCAACGTGTCATTTTCCGCCCATGGGGATACCAATGCAGGTAGGTGTCCAAACCCATTCACCGTGCCATAGAGGGGTAGGACATGCTTATGCGGGGTTAACCCTACCCATACGTATACTTCCCTTCGAAGTCGCCTGATGGCCTCCCCAGATGGTCAGCAGAACAAGTCACGCTTCAACAATAAACCTTTACTTTGTCTTTTTCTCGTTGGCTCTGACCTCCCAGTAGTCTAATGCACTTGACAGCGACCTAGCGAGTGATATCAAGTACCACGCTTTCCATGAACAAGTGGGACTTCCTGACCAGTTCCTCTCCTTCGCCATTATCCTCCCTATAAATGCATTTCCACACATCAGCATAGCCACCATGCCGGTCTGCGTATTGGCCTGTTTTCTCGACAAACGCAGTAAGGTCGGGGGGCTCCCTGCTGAATGGCACGTTACTGTATCGTCAACGTGAGTAAGGCTTCGGTTGATACACGCTAGGAACTAACATTGTCAGCGCACGTGGAAAATTTGCGCCGTACTCTTGCGTATATGTGTTCCCTGGGTGCTGAGATCATGTTGTCATATTGTCTATCAAGGTTTTGTAACTGTCTTACCTGTGGCAAACTTTGTTGCATGCCATGGTGCCAGGTGTTCAGGCCTTGGGCCCCATCCGCGACTTGTTCCCTCTGTGGAGTCGGTGGAACAGGGTTGTATTGCCCCCATTGATTATCATGTTCACGGCCAGTATCATCTACGTTTGGCGGTGGAGCTGTCCACTCCCCGCGTGGTCCAGTCGAACTTTGGACTTGTTGAGGCATGTTTCTCGGTACACGGTACTCAGGATTACGGGCATCGTGGGACTGTGTAGCCGTGGGACCCTCTCTGTACATCGCAGCTGGGATTGGTGGTTGCGGAGGTTGGTGGGGCCGCCCATCTGTCTCGTGCTGTCGTACTCCCCGATTTGTAGAGCTACCCTCCTGGCCCCTGTTCGACACAGATGGTAGGATCCAGTGTGAATAGGGAGCCTGTACTGCAATATCGTGATCGCGGGCATCTATAGAGGCTCTACCCGGGTGTCTGCGCGATACAGGGGGATTCTGGTTCTGTTGAGAGTATGGTCTCCGTGGGTCCATTGGGTGTCCTCAACTCCAGATATGTACGAGAGTTTTAAATCCCACTTGACGGATGGTCTACTGGCCATGCCGGCCAACCCCCTGAACACGAGGCTGATGCCACGGGCACGCATCTCTGAACTTAACGTTCAACTTTAGCACCCTCATCTCTATTTCCGGGTTTGTGGGGTTTTATCATGCGTAACGCTGGGCTGACGCATTAAGTTTGGACTGTTACACAGGATTGATATTGTGATGCCTATTCGATTAGAAGCTGTAGTCTGATATCTTATCTAGATATCAGCGGGTATATGTATCCTTGTGCGCCGAGATTTTTTACGGAAGCCCAGCTGGCAAGATCACTGTTAGTAGAAAGGGAGTGTGCCGTTGGCTGTCACATCATCCAACACAAGCTAAACTTACACCTATGTTGCACAGCAGCGCTGGCCAACCTTCCATCTCGAACCCTGTTGCAAACCGCTCATAACCTGTCTATGAAAGGTATGAACTCGCTTGGGACGGCGTTATAGCAGGCATGGCATGGCGACACACGTTGATCGCTCCAAGTTCAATGGCGTGTAGGGGCTGCAGGGTCTACCTAGAGAGAACACTGCATCAAACTTCTTTCACCGAATCCCTCTTACCAACTGTACCCTCACAAGCTGGCTTCCCATGTACGCTCCACGCGCCCCGATCAGCCAGAGTGTGATTTTCCTGGTGCTAGCAAGGTTCCCGGTGGCAACGCCGCTGCCTTGTCTGTGGAGGCGAAAACGTTTGCGTTCATTTCACTTACTCGAGCCTGGTGACTAAGCGGACTGGGCCAGTGGTAATGGGCATTTATGAGAGTAAAATTGAACGAACCTGAGGCCTCGGTGGATGTTATAATCTTGCGTCATCCACTGCTGCAGCACAAAGACTAAAATATATATCACAATGGGGTGATTCTATCTCCAACAGTGGCAGCTAAAATCAACACATGCTGCAGCCTTGCACTTGTTAATCTGGGCTCAATTCCCATATGAGGGGTCGTGTGTGCTGTGATAGTGGGCCAGAGAAAGGACGGAAACTAGACAGAGTTTCTCCTCGATCCTGAGGACGGGACATGACTAGATGGCACATTCTACTTCGCATTGCCGTGCAGGATCACTTCTGGGTCATTCCAGGGAAAAGTGATGCCATCGGAGGTGGTGTGGATGAACTCTCGAAATTCCGATGGGTCTCAATATCTTTGGATGCACGCAAACTTAAACTAGCCATGGACCTCGCGCGCAAGGGAGTGACTGAGGTATGAAATACAGATGAGGGACAGCCTGGGTTGTTCTCCATCAGCCCCTGAGCGAGAGTAACAGATGAAGGTCTAGATCAGAGCCCATCTTGACTGTGGTGCGTCTCTCCGATGGCCGATGGCGGCTTTTCTTCAATCAATAGTGATGATATTCGTGGAAGTGAATGTTGTGCACAAAGGCAGCACGATGCAAGCCGCAAAAATGGAACTTTCCCGACATACGTAACTGTGGTTTTACTGATGGCGCGTTGCATTATATTCCTATGACCTCTGGAGAGACAACTCGGGTAATTCAAATTATAGAGAAGGTCACATTTGCAAGCTGTCCAATTCCCTCTGAATGGCCACTTCGATCTCACCCAACCTTGGACGTGGACTGTTGCTGTTCCAGCATCTTTCCATCAAGTGCTTAAGATTTTGCGATACCGTAGACGGAATCGTCGGATTTCGCTGGGTATACTTCGCGATATATACCGCCTGGTCATTCTTGTCATGATATGGAATCAAGCTGGTCAGGACCTGTTAACATTCTTAGTCGTCATGTTTGAATCGGTGCTTTGTGCCCAAACATGCCTGTAGGATTACGCAACCCATCGAGTATATGTCGTTCTTGATGTCTGCTCTAGGCACTGAGTTATCATTTTTTTCCACACAGTCGTTGAAGAATTGGGGATCTGTCCATCGAATTGCACCTGGTCTGCAGGACCTGAAATAGGTCGTGTTGTTGAACTCGGCCAGGATCGAGGAAAGTCCGAAATCAGAGATGAGTGCATTCCCATTCTTATCAATTAATACATTTGCCTGAAAAAACGAATCAGTAGCTGAACCTATTGCAGACGAGTACTCACTCCAGTGAGATCACCGTGGCAGATGTTACTGGAGTGAACTGGTGTGTATCAGTAACTAACATCAATGCAAGTCATTTATTGACGTACGGTGGTGCAGGCCGGATATCACCTGGAGAATCTGCGTTCAAAGTCAAGCTACTAATGTACTCATCACAACGGTTTAGACCCTCACGATCTGAAGTTTCTTATCGTAAGGCAGCCGTTTGCGCCCCACGTAATTTGTCAACGTGCCATTTTCCGCCCACGGGGATACCAGAGCAGGTAGGTGTCCAAACCCATTCACCATACCATAGAGAGGCAACACATGCTTATGATGATCTAGCCGAACCCATAGGTATACCTCACCTCGAAGTCGCTTGATGACCTGCCCATGCGGTCAGCAGAATTAGGTCATGATTCAACAATAAAAGTTACTTTGTCTCTTTCTTGCTGGTTCTGACCTCCTAGTAGTCTAATACACTTGACAGCAACCTAGGAAGTGATGTTAAGCATCATGTTCTCCGTGAAGGTAATAGTGTTCTCTCACCATTTCCTCCACTACGCCATTACTACCCCTCCTGCGAAAAGTGCACTGCCACACATCAGCATAGCCACCACACCCGTCCACGTATTGGTTTCTTTTTTCGATCAACCCGGTAAGATCGGGGGGCTCCTTGCTGAATGATACATTGCTGCATCATCAAGGTAAGCAACGTGTCGATTGATACATGCTAGTACTAACGTCGTCGGTGTATGTATGTTCACTGGGCGCTGGGATCACGTTGTTGTATTGACCGTGAAGGTTTTGTTACTGTCTCACCTGTGGCAAACTTTGTAGCGTGTCGTGGTGCCGGTTATTGAGCCCTTGGGCGTTCACGACTTGTTCCCGCTGCGGAGTGGGTGGAACAGGGCTGTATGGAAGGCCATGTCTCCATTCGTCACGTGGACGGCCAGGATCTAGGTTCGACGGCGGAGTCGTCCACTCTCTGGCCAGCCCAGTTGGACTTTGGACTTGTTGAAGCCCATCTCTCGGCACACCGTACCCAGGACTGTGAACACCGTAGATCTGTGCAGCCGACGGTTCTCGTTCCCCCTCCCTGTGCATCCCACCAAGGATTGGCAGTTGTGGGTGTTGCTGGGGCCGCCCATCATTCTCGCGCTGTCGTAATGCCCGATTTGTAGAGCTACCTTCCTGATCCCTACTCGACACGGGTGGACGGATCCGCTGCGAGTGGGAAGCCTGTTCTGCAATTTCGCGACCGCTTATATCTGTAGAGACTTTGCCCCAGTCTCTACGCGGTACCAAAGGATTCTGGTTCTGTGGAGGGTATGGTCGCCGTGGGTCCATCGAGTGTGCTCAACTCCAGATGTGTCGGAGGGTTTTAAATCCCCTTGATAACTCACCTGACAGATACAGGTCTGCTTCTACGCCAGCCAATCCTCTGAACACGAGGTTAATTCCAGCGGCATGTCCGAACTTAACGTTGAATTACGGCTCTCTGGACTGTATCTCTGTTTCCAGGTTTGTGAGCTTTGTCATGGGACTATCGTGCGGTAACGCTGAGCTGACGCGATTTGGTATGGGCTGTTACACAAGATTGATATTATGATAGTATTCGATTGGAAACTGGAATCTGATATCCTGTTTAGATGCCAGTGAATATGTATATCCTTGTGCGGTGGCATCTTATGAAAGCCCAACCGGCAAGATTACTGTTAGTAGCATGGACGGTAGACAAGAAAGGGGGTATGCTGTGTTGGCATGGCTGCCGAAGGTTGGCTGTCACTGATCAGCCAACACTAGCTAGAACCTAAACTTACACCTATGTTGCACAGCAGCATTGGCCGACCTTCGATCTCGAGCCATTTGCAAAGCGCTCATAACCTCCCTACGGAGGGTACGAGCTCACTCGGGCCGGTGTTATCGTAGGCGTGGCATTACAGGTTGTACAACACACACTGATTACTTCATGTTCGATGGCGTATAGGGACTACTGGCTTTGTGCCTAGGGAGCGAAGCATGTCCATCAAACTACTTCCCTGAACCAGAGCCCAGAGATCCTTGCTTCTGCTGGAAAGTCATCTTACAACTGCGGCATCATGCACATCAGATTTCTGGGCATTTGAATCAACCTCAATTGTGACACTCGAAATACAATCATCAAGTAGGGTTTTAAGCCAAAACTCCGGATCTTGTATTGTTTTATTGAAGTTTAGTCGTTCTGAACATACTTTATTGTAAGTTTTAACCCAAATTCGGACTATAAAATATCCTTGGCCATTTGCAGGCAATCTTGATGACACGGGCCATGCACTTGATTCCATATATCAGCCTGATCATAGAGTGTTCTAGATCTCACGCTGTATGACACGCGTTAAACTCCTAGCATACATCGCCATCTCGACTGTTCCGGCCACCTGCCCGTGTTTGTTTGTGGTAAAATTATTTACGTTCAGTTGACTCACATGTGAGTCTGGTTGGGGCTGGTACCTAAGCAAAAAGGTAGCATCAGCTTGCGTAGTGTCAAAAATCACAATCCATCATTTGCGAATGCGAGTATGTGTACGGTACACACCTTTGCAAATACAAATATTAGTGATGAGAGAAATATACGAAAGTCTACTGAGCGGGCCAGAGACTCTCGTAGCCTCGCTAGATCCTACAGCCCTGTATCGTCAACTACTGCAAGAGGGCCATGACCTACAAGAACCCCGATGGTGAACTAGAAAAGCGCTGGGAGTCACGAGAACCACGAGGTTACATGTGGGTTTGGTAGTGAATGTCTAAGTCAGAGGACCCGGATATGTAACTCAACTTATCAAACCTGTTCACTCAGTCCCGCCCGCGGATTCTCTCACAATCGTCTACCATAATGTGAAAACTCGAAACTGAAGCTGTAGCCAGCGCCTCTTAGCTCCCTTGGGATGGAAGTGGGAGGTGGCGGGGAACGTCAGATGGGCGCGGGTAAGTAAATAACTAGTTTAGCCACACTTTGGCGAATAACTGATTTATAAAAAAATGTAAACACCTGGCCAGCGGATAATAATTTTAGAAGGACAGGATAAATTCAGTTGACTACGCCACAGATAGTAGCTCAGGTACAAACAGAGGTAAATACCTCACCAGCCGAGGAAAGTCAGAGTCACAGAAGACAGACGAAGCAGAACGCATCCAGATAGATCTTACACTGTTCATGCCACAACCAATCTCACAATGCTCCGGAAAGCAAGCAGCAACCACGCAAAAGTGCAGGGTATTCTGCCGAGGTAGTCAAAATTAACCGGAATTATGTAAAGGCACACCGCAGGGGCGGTTTTAGGTGGTGGCAGCCCACCAAGGGGGAAAAAACGGGGTACCGAATTGACGTGCTAAACTAACGCATGGATGGAAATAAACCACAAACTCCCATGAGGCTCCGAGCCTCGTAGGCATCATTGTACCTCTCGAAAATGTGTACTCCCTCGTAACCCATTCCTACGACCCGAACTCCTGATACGTGTTAGGATACAGGTTTTGCGTGTCGCAAGGTCTTCTAATGTCACCTCCACCATTTCACCAACGATGCAGTGAAGTAGCTTCCCTTTACGGAACCAGTTTGGTTATATAAAGGCTCAAGGGTTACGTCTGACGGATGAAGTATGGCTACCTACTTCTATGCCCTTATCCATGGTTTCTCCTCTTATGTGTCAGGTTTCTTGCGGGTGGGTTCACCCGCTGGATTGTCGACCTCTAACTGCTGACTCAAACTTGTAGCCGGTCTCTACCCCTGACCAAGACGACAAAGCAGACAGGTGGCTACTTTTCATCCCCCATCATAGTTTAGTGAACCTGATTTTATTATTGTCATAACAGTAACCCCCCAGTAGATCTCACTGCCGAGGTCTTTGGAAAAGGGCCTTTCCCCAGTTCCCTAGGAACGTTCTCAGATGTCTGGAAGTGTGTCAAACGTGGTGGTAGCTTCGAAATTTATGACGTTTGTTCTACTTGTTCTTGTTAGTGGTCACAGATTTTTTATGTTTGACCTCGCAGGTTGCCGTCAAAGCCATTCGCTTGCAAAGCGACGACGATTTAATTCCCCAAAAAGCCGAAGTTCGTTGTGTAGTTTCAAGATGCTCCTTACTTCGATATTTACTCGTTTTCAGAGGCTATGTAGCAAGGTTCGCGAGTGGATGCGTGTGAAACATGAGGCAGTACTCCCTATCCTGGGCTTTGTGCACGGCTTTGGCCCTCTCCCTTCTCCGGTTTCACCTTGGCTAGATGGAGGAAATCTTACGCGCTACTTAGCAACAAACTCAGATCTAACCTTAGATCGAAGGCTCCATTTGGTATATCTTCACATTTTGCTGAGAGCAGACTCTGACACACTGAACTTAGCTCCAGCGGATTGCAAAAGGTCTTCGTTACCGTTGAGTATGCCCCCCTTGGACGTGGAACATGTTACTAATCACAGTCTACGTAGTGCATTTGCTAGGGATCTTACATGGTGATTTGAACGGGGTAAGTCTCACGTGACTGTAACCAACAAGGTAGTTTAAGCGAAACAACAGGGAAATATCCTCCTTGACACCCAAGGAAGCCCGTATATTGTGGATTATGGTTTGTTGCCGTTGATCCTCGACTTCAGGATTTCGCCATACCTCTCCACACCCGTGGGGCGTGCTGTGCGGTGGGTTGCACCAGATATCTTCCAGACTCCACCAGATGGAGATGGTACAAAAGCCAATTTCACATTTGAAGGCGACGTGTACTCTTTTGGTAGTCTAATGCTACAGGTTGGTGTTTGTCTGTGGTCAATGCCTGTCCCGTTTTAATATTGTGCAACCAAGGTTTTAACTGGTCAGGTTCCATACCACTATATCGAGCGTGACGAACAGGTTATATACACCATTGCCCGAGGCTTGCGACCCGAACGTCCGTCATCGCAGGATATTGCAGACGTGCACTGGAATTTCATTCAAAGGTGTTGGGCTACTAATCCTGAAGATCGCCCTACTGCTGGGGAACTGGTATCATTTCTTGGTTAGTACCTAACAAGAGTTTGTTCAGTTATTTGCATGAATTTTCCCCTTCGCCTCCTATAGCATTCTGTTATCTAGCATGTACCCCTATAGTATTCCGGGGCGACGTATACTTTGACTTGAGCGTAATCGCATTACTGCCATTGGATGCGTTGGCATACCGGAATGATAATAATTATAAGGTTAGTGGCTTTAACCCTTACGTTCATAGCACATTGCGCCACCGGAGCTATAAGTAGGGCAGCACTAGGCTTCATCCAGAAGGGATATCTATCGACGCCGCAGACCCGCTGGGTTCTGTGGAGAAGATTCTATCAGACGCTTGAGTAATTAATGCGACCGTAATGTGGGCAAATTACAGTGTTACCCATCGCGCCGAGCCAACCCTGTAATGGCATAACGTCACATTTGGCAGCCATCACACATGCACAGCATATCAGCCAACTTCGTATCACTAGACCGCAACAACCCGCAACGGTTCCATAGTTCTGTGCCCACCCGTCTTTTAGCCTTCACAGTTCACCCAGGTCATCCCCTGAACCTGAGGGCCGCGAGGAGCTGTATTTTGTCCAGAATGAATACGGTTGAAGTACTCTCCGGGAAATGGTTGAGGTGTCGCAAGCCATGCATTGTCAGTAAGTACTACGCTTCGCGACATGTGACGTAGCGCCCCGTGGTAGTTCGGACTGTTGAATCGGCATCGAAATTATATTTGGTACGTACACATTGGTCCAGTTTAGTACCCAAGGCATTAATACTACTTGCCGGTAAGTAGATCCACATACGTGATCGCAATAAAATGAATTCCGACACCCTTGGTTGCACCCACAGCAAAAATTTCTTTTCCACACAAGAAGTTGGCCAACTTCCACACATACAGGTACACACAGTACCTCGAGTATTCCGCGTGGAATCAGCGAGTTTCCCACTGGAAACATGCTCCCTGTAGTGGCGCGTGACAACCAATACGCTTATGAAGCAACCCTACTAGGAGACCCAAACTCTATCTTTTGGTCCCTTGGCTCGGATGATGTTGGTTACCGCGCTGTAGCTTGGCAGTAAGCACACCAATAGTTACAGTTGTTACTTATTTCAGCACTGAATTTCCATTTGGTACGTATAATCACAAACAAGCCTCACTCCATAACGCCATCGTAGCAATCTGATCTTTATAGCGACAACTAGCAATGCCCTTGCTGCATTCAACGCTGCTGGCGAAGATCTGTTCAGTGGAAGTTCTTGCGTATTGAAGCCCGTCGCAATTCTGGAGGAGCATCCACAACGACAACGACCCCACCATGACATTTGATGTCTATGATGACTCGGACATGTATTTTTTAGACACGCGCCACCGAAACCACACCGCCCCCCCGGGACTGGCGAGTCCACGCACGACACTACCCCCCCTTCTGTGCTCTGTTCTTGGGAGTGCGTTTGTGGAGGCGCTAGATACGAGAAAACCAATGGCAAGATTGTATTACCAAGTTTGTGGACTTCGTGGACGTCGCTCTCATGTGTTTATGGTCTATGTGCACTTGTCAACCTCATGTACGGACTTCTAAGTCTGTTTGCCTAATGACACCTCTCAGTGCAGGTGTTACATGTAGTACACCGAGACCGTACGCACTCTTCCAGCATCGTTGTCACTCATGGATCGTGAGAGGCTGACATGCAGCAAACAAACTGAACAATGTCCAATCATTATTTCACAAGGTGAGATTTGTGCTTGGTCTTTCTTTTCCTGTACAGTTGGACCTTCGGTGTAACCCCACGACGTGGTAAAATCAGTTGATTCATTGCAAAGATTCCAACTACGTGACCCTCTCTCGTTGTCAGTGGACACAGTTGGGCCAGGGTAACTGTGAAAGACCATACACAACACGTCGACGCTGGAGGCTAGAAGCGATGTCAATCCAGCATACCTTGGTGCGTAACAAGTCGGGAACGCAAGGTAGCATTTATCTTTGCCTCTAACACTGATCAGTACTAGATGAAATTCCCTTGGATGGGCAGCAAGGTCTGCGAGGACAAATTCGTCCATCGAGTTATCAGTGGCGGAATTAGACTGGTGGCATTCAGCTTCCAGCAGAGGCCAAACCATGAGTCGATCCCTGGAAGTCTTGTCCCGTTGTAATTTCATAAGCACGTTCCTGCTTTTTTCGACCGGTAACCCCCTGCTGAGGCCATCAGGCCGTGTCTTTGGGCCGAGCTAGGCCAGGAAGACACTACTTGTAACTTAAGCAAATGAATAAATGTCACTCTTGCAAGTGACACCTATTCTTTTGGCTTGGCTGCATAATCTTGCTAGTGGTTTTTTTTGACCACGATGACTTATGTAACTGCTAAGGCTCGTGGTAGGCTTTGACGGGGAATGTACCTTCGGGAATACGAAAATCTCCCAATCAACTTACTCAAGGGGACCACCTGCCTCCCAATGCAGTCTCAGTTTCCGCCTATCGCATCATTTTTTGGTCGGCTTGATGAAAGCATGTTGGAGCAATGATGCACGATGTCCAGGCTCTGCACTGACAATAATTCCTGCAGCTCCAAGCATGGGCCATGTCCAGAGCTGCATGAAACATCGTCGGCTGAAAGTCGAATCCACGTTTGTAATAATCTCTTTCTCCAGTGCATGTTTCACTAGGTTTCTCATGAGTTGGACGGAGGATAGAATGACTCTGATTATATCCGTTGTTAGGAACAATGTCTTACGTAAGACACGGCTCCCGGTGTCCCATGATGGGCGCCTGTTCAATGAAAGCCAAGGCCCAAGGGACCTGAGTTGATACAGCAGTTGACGGTTTTGCGTTGGCGCTTGGCCACCACCACTCACCCACGCAACCTCTCCCTGTCCATCCCCGTCCCTTTGTCTGAAGTTACAAGGCAGCCGTCGAGCCAGACTCAACTATAGTCACTTGTCATTGGCTCTGACGCCAGACGTTCCCTCAAAGTCGGGCGCCCCTGCGGCGTATACGTGTACTACATATGTCTACCCTGAAATTAATTCTCTCGAGAGGGGATCCTTTGCAGACCGACTTTCTCACCACGGACAATAGAGTCTCGTACACCTCTGAGACCTTTACCTACCCCCGACCGTTGCACGGCAGCAGGGCCACGACCACCGTTACCCGTAGAGACCCGGTCGGCGGCCTATTACAAGTCGGCGTCATAGAATGGCCTGCTAATCCTGACGACAGGCCCCAGGTAGTCATCGGAACGAGATCGGTGGAGATGACGAAGACAGGCTTGTACACGTCGTGAGTGTGGGCTACCTGCCGCCAATTTGATCTCTGTTCCAAGTACAGATACTTTTTGCTCTTCTTAGCCCTGAAAAGTTCCAGGCTCGGGATGGCCGCATATACGAGTGGCAGATAAGCAACTATCGAGCACAGGTGGGGATATTCCCGATCATCATCTTGTGGCTTGAGAACGCATCACACTGAGATCAGCTTTACTATGTAGCTCGTACCTCTGCACGCTGGCAACAACGCCGCTTACGTAGCCACCTTCTTACAAAGTCCACAGGGCTTCTTCAGGGCCTGGAACCGCAAACCATCTGCATCGCTCTTCGTACCCCCGGAAGGCGTTCACATCCTTGACGACATCGTCGTAACGTTCATATATTTCGAGAGCCAGTGGCGAGATCGCGAGAGATTCAGAGCACGCACTTGGGATCTCCCTGTAGCCGCCGCGTAACCTCTTTTCTTCCAAATGAATTTCGAAACTTCAATCGGTTGCACGCAGTTCAGCATGCTGGTGCAAAACGAGGCTTGGTTCATCCAAGATCATACTTAGCACGACAGTTGATGGTGTACTTTAGAATTCAAAGGCATTGTAAGATAGGGATCCAAAGGGTTTAATGTACGCCCCGAAGTGTTTGGGTACTGTAATGTAGATGAGATGTGGTTACTAGGTGAAATTATGTGGAAGATCCTTCCCGCGAGATCACTTTGCCTTGAACAAATTGCCAATCTGTCTCCGTAGATTATCCCTTCCCAACTTCTTTTCCAACTCCTGCGGTGCCATGGTTCGCAGTAGTGCACCGATATCAGAATATTCTTCCTGCCCATGATCCTGGGGAGGTTCGCCAGGCGTGACTGGAACCTGGGAGACCCGGTGGCTTTCCACACTTATCCCCTCTTCGTCCACTCCGTCAATTACAAGCATCTGCTCGACCTGTCCACGCTCTCCTTCATCGTTTTCGTCCTTATTGCTCTGGATGGCGTTGATATTCCCATGGACACCAACGGGTGATCTTGAGACCCGACCCATACTGCGGCATTTCCACTCCGCTGCTCTTGTTGTCTCGGGGGGCGAATACTCCGATGTTTCAACGGAAGGAGAAACAGGGACGTAGTCCAGTTCCGTGGTAGACGGCCTGCTTCTAGGCTGGGACCCCCTGTGGCTTCTTCGACGGCTAAGAGACTGTCGCGCACTGGTATCTTTTACATCACCATTCTCTTTCCTATACCGTGGCTCCAGTTCGTAGTATTCATCTGTGTCCGCGCGATTGCAAGGGTCTCGACGGTGACCCATCCTCTTGAGTGCACTCTCTGCCCATTCTTCCGCCGCCTCTCTCATACCCTCAAGCACTCTATCCGTCTCTCTCAGACTCCCTGCACGTTTATACACTGCAATCACGACATCGAGTGCGAGCCCGTGATTAACCGACATAGCGGATAAGATCGACGTCAGTCCTTGAGCAGCTGCAAGAGGAACATCAGGTGGATGTGGGGTAAGTAAAATATCGGGGGGCCCGCTGTGTCCGTGATTGCGCAGTGGTGGTGTAGCATTAGCCGGTGGTGCCTGGAAAGGTAGGTGTAGGGATGGGGTGAATGTGAAAGCTGACGTAGGAAATGGGTGTGCCGGTGCAGTATTGACGTTGGAAAGGGTTGGTGTGCACTCCGAATGGCTTTGACGGTGTGGTCGTGCGAAAAAGGGAGAACTATATCGCGAGTTTGGCCACATGGATGGGCGGGCGGACGCGTTTCGGCTAAGGGATGTGAGGTGAGCGGGAAGGGATCGACGTGCGTGGATTCTACTTGCGGGTCGAGAAGGCCCGTGTGACGTAGAGGCTGAGAAGGCGGTCAAGTCGACACTCGGTACTTGTTCGAGCCTAGAGCCATTGAGCGGCTTGAGGCTCACGCGTCCAAGAGAGGAGGGCTGCATCCTTGCAGTTGGAGACGGCGTGGGTGCTCGTGGAGGAGTAACCTTGGCTTCTGCATTTGGTTCTGGTTCGGGACCTGGGGCAGCACTTCGTGATGGCGGGCGTAGTGCGCGCTCGGCTGGGGCGTGAGGACCATTGTGAGGGCGATGTGTACTCTGGTCGTGTTTGCTCCGATTATTGTCTACTTCTTGCCGTTCAACCGCCCTGACACTCGCATCTGGCTGGCTAGTTTTCTGGATTTGACTGAAAGGGTGATGTTGTTCAACCATATGACAAGGGCGATTCGTATCAGCACGTTTTTTCCCTTTCGCTAGTCGTACAGGTGGCCATGTCTCGCCTGTGCCACTCTGCTCACTTCCGTCGTCCCTGCCACTGTGGGGATACTGTTTTGGTGTGCGGCCTCTCTGATCGACCAAACATGACCTGCCAACGGTGTCCACAATTCGTGGAGGAGCACGTATAGGAGTTTGGACTGGTGGAGTTATGGTGTTCACCACGACGGTCTGCGGAGTAGGTGGTGTAGAAGCGAAGGGACTCGAGGGCTCGCGGTGGCGTTTTTGCAGAGCACGACGGGTTGGAGCACTGGGAATTTCCCTCTGAGGTAGCGCCGCGGACGGTGAGGTTTGAGCCGCGGAGATGGCGGGAGAGTTTGCCTCAGTGGGGCGTTCCTTCTCGTCATGTTGTGGGGTCTCTGATGGGCCCTTGTCGTTCTTATTTCCATTTGTCACGGTACGAGGTCCCGGAGACGAAACAGCCTTACGTTGTGGAGAAGATCGGACCGACTGCTGGTGAGGCTCACGTGGAGGACTGTACTTAGAGCTTAACATTATGAGTTTGACGGTATATGAACACTTACCTCGTCCGCGATGTTGCTATTCGGAAATCGGAGCGTTCTGACTTCGATTTTCTGTCCGTGGAATCTGGGATTGGGGATGGGGGGCGACGTTCGCTAGTCTCTGTAGCCTTTGCGCTGGTATAGGCTTTGGCTACCCTTGGTCGTTTGGCTGGGGACTGCTGCATCTCCGGGGATATATCTCGAACCACTCGTTTACGAGGAATATCTGAGGCTCGCGACGTGTTGACAACTCGGGGTGGCTTTATTCGCTTTGTTCCCGGACGTTCATCGTCTGAATCGGTGGAACGGATCCCATGTCTCTGCTGATACCTTAATATCTTTGGATCAAAGTACTTCGCATTCTTCTTATACCGTTCCCGCCATGACTGCCAAGTATGGTGTCTCGCCCATGGCCAGTGTCCTTCAGCCTGCCGTACTCATCGTAAGTGTCGCATATCTATGTGGCGAGGGTAACTACTGGAGCAACTCTGTGAGCGTACGTACGTTTTCCACAAGATCCTTATACACGCTGTTCCCCGCACGGCCTTGCTTACCCGGGCAATACTTGGCGAGATATTTCATCAAATACATATCATGTTCTTCAGAGAACGGAACGCGAACGCTGCAAAAAAAAAGCCCCAATCAGATCGTCTTCCACAGGTCATAGAAAAAAGATCGACAAACTGCGTGCTCATGCTGCTGAGATATGCAGACACCTGACGCTGGGTCCCGAGTGTTGGGAGTTCCACGCCGCGTCGCGTCACTCGCGTTGGATCATTTAATGACACTTACTACAGTCCATAGATGGTGAGGCGTTCCCACCAGCCAATACACGGAATCGGTGATATATAATAAAATTTGCAAGGTAGTGTCGGGCCTTACACAGTGGCGGTTTCAATGTTTTCACACACTCTTAAGGAGTACTAGTAATGGTATTCAAAGTTCATGCAACAAGTTGCTGAGTTCGAGCAAATTCCATGCAAACGTGTGTGAGCACTCGGCAAAATTTAAGCAGAGTTTAAAGCATGCCTGCATTGCAAAGTGTAAGATGTTCCACCTGCCTCCAACCCCAATCAAAGATTATCATGGCATCTGGTGTGCCCCCTTCTATGGCAGGTAGGGGCAACCCCAGTCTCCTGCCATCTCCCAATTCAACTGGGCCACTGCACTGCCCAAGCCCAGGGTTTCTGTAGCTGAGCTACCTTCCCCAACTGGTTCTACTCCTCAGACAAAATGTACAGGTGGTAAGCATGCTCAAGACCCTTCAAGAGGAAGTGAAACTGTTCAGTGAGAGTGGCTACCATCACCAAAGTTACATATAGTCTGCTTTGTCTGTACTGTGCTGGATGTGACTGAAGTCATCTGACACAATTGGAAAGTGTCTGACATGAATTAGCAACATCAAAGGCTTATGGAAGTCTGAGTCAGAATAGCAGATGCTGTCAGAGAGTGTTCAGAGGATACAGACTATGCAGACAATGCAGATACTAATGCTCCAGATTACTGGTAGTACAGCCTTACTATTAAGTGGTCCTACAGCACAATTCAATCAACATGGCCATGGCATACTGGCTGCCAGGTAGATCACCTATGTTCTGTAGACTACTTGCAGAAAATATGCTCCATATGTAACTTGCCTTGAATTCAAGCATGTGCATGATTTTATCCACCATGACATTAAGCCATCAAACTTCCTTACCAAAGTTGATGTGAATGATATGAGTTCTATCATGATTTACTTGATTGACTTTGGGCATGCACACACCTGTAGGGATCACAAGACTTGTCATCATGTCCATTTTCGAGAACACATGCCTTTCATAGGCACCAAACCCTTCACTTCTGTAAATGCACATTCCAGCATAGAGCTTTCATGTCATGATGACATTGAATTGCTTGCTTATACCCTCATCTACTTGTTGAATGGTTTGCTGCCTTGGGATCACAGTGTGGACTCATGTGAGATCTAAAGGAGGCTGTTGGTTTGCAGAGGGAACCTGTAGGTAACCTCAGTAGTCTGGCAAGCTACTTTATTATTACAGCAGTTTGCAAAAGTTCATGGAAAACCCAAAAATCAGTTTTGACAGCTGATAAGGACCCTGGATGCAGCCCTAGTCACATTTGGTAGATAGTGTTATTAGTCAGTGTTGGTAACCAAATACACCAAAAATACTTGTTGTTGAATGCTCCTACCCTACTGCTGATTGATCAAACAGAAAACAAAACTCCTCTCATGCCTCACAAAGGCATCTCAGATGACCTAAAATGTCATGTCCTGGTCCTCTACTATGAGGGCTACACCATCAAGGATATCTGCCACATCCTCAGTATCAAGAAATCCTTAGTTTACAAGGTCCTCAACCAGTATTGGGAAATTGGTTCCATCAGAAATCCTCACAGATACTCATGCATGGTGGGTTGCCCTTGTTCCCTTAGCCAAGATGACTGTGCCTTCCTTTCTGCTGTCATTGACCACTGGAGGTCAATCTACTTGGATGAGTTGCAGAGTGAGCTATGGCTCAAGCATGATGTCCAGGTCACTCTTTTGACACTCTCCCACACCCTCCAGCATCTAGGCATTACTTGCAAGGTCATTTCTGCCCATGCCTACAAATGGAATGAGCTACTATGAGCTATGTACATGAACTGGATTGCTGAAGAATTGCCTGATGCCAACATGCTGATGTTTGTTGATGAGGCTGTGAAGGATGAGTGCACAGTATTCAGGAGATATGGGCATTTGTTGCATCAGTTGGAGGTGCTTCATCCATGGAACATGTTACTCTATCATTCCTGTTCTTATGCTTGATGGCATCATTGCCTATGACATTATAGAAGGTCCTGTCAATATGGAGCGATTTCTCAAATTCCTCAAAGAACAAGTGGTGAGTTTAGAGTCTTATAGTAGTCTTCTTATCATTTTCCAATCTGCACAGATGCCCTTCACCAATCCTTACCCTGGCCCTTGCAGTGTCCTTGTAATGGACAACTGCCACATCCACCATGGTGATGAAGTCCATTGTCTAGTGGAAGAGGAAAATCATAAGTCCATGCCAACATAAATAATGAAAAGTGTTGATTGTTTTTGTAGTTTGTAAACTCATCTATCTACCAGCATACTCACCAGATTACAACCCAATCAAGCAAGCTTTCTCTGCCATCAAAAGTTACCTCCACCATCATTCTGGTGACTCCCCATTGCTGTCCATAGTCTGTGCATGTCAGAGCATCATGCCTGACAAGGCCGAGGGTTATTTCAGAGCTTCTGGGTACATAGTCTGATGTACTTATCTTCTTGTGCCACTGTCCCAATCTCAGTTGTGTAGAAAAGGGCTGTAGGCAGCCTCAGTAGTGACTCAACGGCTATGTATATTAGATGTACCTGTAGGCAGCTACAGGGAATCAGTAAGTAGTCTACTATAAGGAATGTATGTGCTTACCCTCAGTAGTGAGCCAACTACTGAGGATACAGTACCAAAATGTACTACAAAGTGCACTCTAAGCACTTATGTAAGTGAGTAATAACTCGCACCAAAAAGGGTTATCACACAGAGGTGATTCAATCTCCAACACACCCCCTGAAGCTCCACTGTGTAGAGTAGTAGCTCAATCATGGGAGTTATCGATAAGATAATTGATTTTTCCCTTGCCCTATCAGCTCAGGTATTTATACTGTGTGTGAACAATATTCTAGAATAGTCTACTATAATAGAGAATATTCTGTTACCTTGGAGCACCTTGTACAGGGTGCCAGTATCTACTCTGTGATACCAACACTCCCCCTCAAGCTGGGGTCATACCCATCTCTTGGGTATGCCTCTCATGCTTGTCCCTAGGTAGCACTTTGGTAAATATGTCAGCAGTTTGGTATCTGTCAGAACAATGACAAATCTTGACCTTCTTTTGGTTGATCTTCTCATGCATGTAATGATGAGATATGTTGAAGTGTTTCATCTGGGCATGGAACTGGGGATTGTATGCTAAGGCTTGCACTCCCTTGCTATCTGTCATTATCTTAGTCAGCTCTGTTTGCCTGTACCCTAGTTCTGCATATAGTTTCCATAGCCATATGCATTCTTGAGTACATTTAGCTAGCATGGCATATTCCACTTGTTGTTGACAGTGTGATTAAGGTTTGCTTCTTTGAGCCCCAAACAATGGCTCCCCCTTGAGCCAAGAATACATAACCCATGACAGATGTGCAGTTCTCAGTATTGGCAAAGCTCATGTCTATGTACCCTTGAAATATTTGGGTAGTAGTACTGCCTTCCTTTGCTCTATACATTATACTGTAGTCCTTTGTCCCTTGTAGGTACCTTAATATTCATTTGGCTGCTACCCAGTGTCTTAAGTCTGGGTTTGATGTGAATGAGGCCAGTCTATTTATGGCATAGGCGATGTCAGGCCATGTAGCAACTGTGGCATACATCAAAGATCTGATCAAGGAAGCATACTTACATATTTTGGTTAGTCACTTCCTCCTGTTCCTGCTCTGGGAACATCTGAACCTTTGTGTCTGCAGGTGTCTTCACACTGTTTGCACTCTCTAATCCCTGTGCCCATAGTATAGATTCTATGTACCAGGTTTGACTTATTAATAAAGTTCCTTTTGCCCAGTCTCTTGTAATCTCTATACCAACAATTTTCTTCAGGTCTCCAAGGTCAGTAACTTTGAACATAGATTGCAGTTGTGCTTTTAGTGATGTCATAAGCCCCTGTCCCAATGTGAACAGTAAGAGATCATCAACCCATACAGTGATGATTTCTATTCCCTCTGCTGCCTGCCAGATGTATGCACAGGGATCTGACCATAGGCATTTAAACCCTCCTTGCACTAACTGTCTATTAAGCTTGAGGTTCCACTCTCTTCCAGACTGCTTCAACCCATATAATGTTTTTATTAGCCAGCACACGCATTGTGTACCATCCTCGAAGCCTTTGGGTTGTTTCATATAGACTTCTTCTTTTAGCTTACCATTTAGGTAAGCCCCCTTTACATCCATCTGTTGGATCTCCCAGTCCTGGGAACCACTAATGCTATTATTGCCCTTATTGTCTCCAGCCTCACTACCACTGAGAAGGTATCCATATAGTCCATCCCCAGTATTTGTGAGTACCCTTTAGCTACCAGGTGCACCTTATATTTTTCCAGTCTGCCTTCTTTATTATATTTCTGAATGAGTACCCATTTGTTGGACACTGGCATCCTACCCTTTGGTAAGTCTGTCAGTTCCCATGTCCCCATTCAGTGTAGCTGATCTATTTCTGTTTTGACAGCATTTTCCCACTCCATCCATTTGGGTGAGTCGTGCACCTCCTTCAGTGATCTTGGGTTGTCAGGTAAGGCACTGTTTTCATTTAGTGCCACATACACTAACACTGCCTGCTCTGTAGGGCTTTCCTCAAGTCCTCCCTCATCAGGGTCTTGAAACAATTCTGGTGAGTCTTACTTTCATTTTCTGACAACTCCAGCATAGGATCATTAAGTGCCTGGTAGTCCTTGACTACCTTGGGCCTCTTACTTCTCTGGTAAGTGTCTCTTTCATCATCTGTCTGTTTTTGTTTACTGATGCATTCTTGATCTCTTTTAGCTTTGTTTCTCTTATTCTTGGTATCCTGCATGTCCCTGTCAGCCACATCCTCAGGCTCTGACTCCCCCTCACATGGCATACCATCTGTCAAGGTGGGTGGAACATTGGGCAAACTGACAGGATCTTTGAGGAACTGAAAACTGTGAGAAGTCTTGATGGATCTGGTGTGGGCATCATAAAAATGGACAGCACATGGGCCATCCAGGAACCCAATGAAGGTGAGTCATGTGGACTTGGCATTGAGTTTGTTGAGACTGATGCCTTTGTTCATGATCCATACAGGACACCTGAATTCTTGAAGATGCAAGACATTGGGATGGCACCCTGTCCACTTCTCATATGGAGTCATGCCAACCAGTGCCTGGGTGTGTGAGTGGTTTCAAACATATGTGGCATGGGTAATTGCCTTGGGCCATAGGAATGCAGGAACATTTCCTGTGATCCTCATGGCATGAGCAAGTTCACCCAAGGTACAATTGAACTGTTCAGTGACACCATTTTGTGCAGGGGAATAAGGTGCAGTGGCCTGCAGGTCAATACTTGTCTCATGGCACCAGGTAAGAAGTTTGCTATTGACATATTCCTTTCCATTATCAGCATGGATGACCTTCATCCAGCATCCCAGCTGGTGTTCAAGGTATGTAATGTATTCTTTTAGTGAATACATTGAATGCACTATTATTAGTATTAGTACTACTACTGCTAGATGTCCAGTTCCCATCTGTGTGTAGTACCTGTTCATCATCCTGTATGTCACATGTAGGCAATTCTGTGATTGAGGCAAAATTAGCCTGCCCAGGTTTAGCCTTTTTAGGCGACCTGCCATGCTTTTTCCAGCAGTCATCTTCTGTGTGACCTAACTTCTGACAGTAGCCACATTTGGGTTTCCCCTTATGATGGCACTTTTTTTTTTTTTTTTTTGTTTTGATTAAAGTGCTTGAGGGTGGCCAGCCCTATTTTGCACTATACAAGTGTGATTTCTAAACTAGGCCCCCCTGCAGGCCACCTGCCTCTACCAGTGTGTGAATGCCCTACTGGCAGGGTCATAGACCCCCCAGTAGTCCTCCATTCCTGCCAGCTGTTTTAGACACACCACCTTTAGGGTAGAGGAGGCTTACATCTGATGCTGAACAATGAATCTGGGAATACAGTAGTACAATTGCCCTGAGGGCTGGAGTTGGTGAAAGTAGGATCATGCTCTGTTGCTCTCCACTCAGCCTTCTGTTTCACATGCATGCTTGGGTTCCCTCTGTTGCTGAATTCTTGAGGTGTTGTGAGGCCGACTGGAGGGTGGGGTGAGGGTCTTGCAACCTGGCATGCTCTTGAGTTTTGCACATACTTTCAGCTTTGTACTGGAGCTGTTTGATCTCATTTTCTTGGTCATTAGCATACCTGGAGTGAGCATTACTACTGCTGTGGCTGAAGGGTAGGTACTACACCAAATGTAAGGCTGAGCCTTTTGGTGGCATTAACATAGCATATCACTTCTGCTTGAGCCTCTTCATTTGCAAGGAGGTAGGGTAAGGACATGGCCTTTCTGCATAGTGTTCACATTAATATGTGATGTTCTCTGTTGTACCTTGGGCACTGGAAAAGAAAGTGGTGTACATTCTCCAGGGTGGTCCCTCTGCACTGGAGGCAAAGTGGGGTATCACTATGGTTGATGCAATGCAGATGTTGGTTGAGTGGGGTGTGACCAGTGTGGAGCTGCAGGTACAAGCTGGTTTGCTTTTTGCTGAGCTTACCTGTTAGCTTGAGAAAAGATTTCAATGGGAGTTGGTCATTGATGTTGGACATCTGCTGGTACCTTGGTGAGCATTTCCAGTCCCGCTTCCATATGGATGCTAGCTTTGTGTTGTGTTGCTGTTTGAGTGCTGACATGCTCAGAGGTAGGGGGCTGCAAAGTGTGATGGGGAGTTCCTGTGGTGAGCTAGAAGCCTCTCTACTTTCCACTGCTTTCTTGGCTTCTTTGTCAGCCTGCTTGTTGCCTTCCACCTCCCTGTGACCAGCTATCCATCTTAGTGTTATGCTTTCCCTTGTTAGGTGCTCTCTCTTGGTGAGTCTATGCAGCATATTTCTGAAATTCAACAGTAGATAGTGGCCCAGTTTGGAGGACAGGTGCTCACTCGATTGTATTACAGCTTGGTTGTCCACCATGATGGATGCTGGGTAGGTTACCTCAGGGTTGGTAGCAAGGAGGTGTGCCGCTAGGAGTAGTGCTGTGGCCTCAGCTTCGAAGATGGTGTGTTCAGAGTCTGGTCCTAGGTGGTAGCAAAGTGTGGCTACTTGCACTGAGTCCACATACAGTACTGCAGCTGTGCCCACTGACCCATTGATGGACAAGCCATCTGTGAACACCAGCATACTGTCTGATAGGCTGTTGAACGCCTCGAGTGCTGTGTCCTTGTTTGCTGCTATTGAGGTACTGTGGAGAGCCATGGTGCTCGGGGGGAGCGGGCACAGTTTGATGGTCTCAACGTTGAAAGGCAAGACTCCAGTGTCATGTGCTAGTCAGTGTAGTGCTGATCTGTGTTTGTGGATGTCTCTTCTGGCAGCTTTGTGGAGTGCAGAGTGGAGTGGGTGTTTGTCTGGCAGAGAGGCTAATCTTAGCACCATGTTGTAGAGTGTCTTCTGAATTGTTAGTGACACTGGGGGCAGAAATGTGTGAGCAAACAGAGAATTGGAGGGGGTAGTACACATAGTGCCTGTTGCTGCCAGGGCAGCTGCATGCTGCACCATTGTGATCTTTCTGATTGTGCCTTGTGATCCTTGTTTCAAGGTGTTGTGGGTTGGCATGTACGGTGGTTTGAGCCAAATGCCTGCTGCATAGGTTATCTTGGGTAAGACTACTGCTATGTACAGTTGTCGCATCAGCTTGAGCAGGATTCCCCATGTTGTTGCAGATAGCTGGCATAGCATGATGGCATGCTTCATTCCTTTTGTGATTGTGTTTGCCATGTGGGCCTTCCATCTGAGTTCTTGATCAAGTTGAATGCCTAGGAACTGGTGAGTTGGGGATGGGTCAATTTGGGTTCTGCAGATGGTTATTGGGGTTCTCTGTTTCGATCTGCTAAGAGTAAAGTCCATTAATGTGAACTTGTTCATCTCAAATTGGGAGTTGTGAGTGTCCAACCACTCGAAGGCACCACCTTCTCTTTCCAACATGTCATTGAGGGTCATGTGGGTGTCCATGAATGAGTCACCTATCGCTAATATTGCTGTGTCATCAGCAAAGGCAAGGGTTAGTTCATTCTTGCCTTCCACTATGTCCACTAGGTCAGCACTGTAGATGATATATAGGACCATCGACAGTGGGTCTCCTTGGCCTATGCCATTTGTAATGGAGAACCACATTGACTCATAGTTGTCAAAGCAGAGCTTCATTTTTCTATCCCTGAGTAGCCTGCTGGTGTAGTTGACGATTTCTTTGGGGAGTCACCACATCTTCATGTTGTGGAGTAGGCAGTCAGTTACTGCATTGGGGAAGGCACCTTCAATGTCCAAGAACAGGACTGATACCACCTTGTGTTGCCTCCAAGCATTGCAT
Organism: Pisolithus marmoratus; assembly: GCA_024613145.1. Taxonomy (NCBI): domain Eukaryota; kingdom Fungi; phylum Basidiomycota; class Agaricomycetes; order Boletales; family Pisolithaceae; genus Pisolithus; species Pisolithus marmoratus. Next base: position 179,546 of record JANFAE010000086.1, read on the forward strand.
ATGGTGTTCTCCAGGAGTAGAATGGAGTCTTCTGTTGATCTGCCTGGTCAACCCCCAAAGTGAGTGGGCAGGAGGAGATTGTGAGCTTCTAGGATGTAGGAAGTTCTGTTGGTGACTATTGCTGATAGCAGTTTGGCTGTCATGTTGAGCAGCACAATGGGGCAGTACACTTTTGGCACGGAGTAATCCAGCTTGCCTGGTTTGCATATTATGACTGTGATTGACTCATGCCATGGCTTGTAGTAAGTCTTGAACATGAACACTGTGTTAAAAAGATGGAGTAAGTAATCTGACAGGACTGGACAACATTGGAATACTATGTTGGCCACTCTGTCTGGGCCTGGGGCTTTATATGGGCTGAGTTTCTTGATTGCTCTGCTCAGTTGTTTGTGCATAATTTTGTGCCACCTTGCCACTGCTTCCAGGTACTCTGGGTTGTTGGGGACTGATGATCTATCCAGTGGGGGTGGGAACAGCATCCTTGCTAGTAATTGGCTTTTGTCCTCGTTTGAGCTGGCTACTATCTTGTTGCCTGCTCCATCAGTCACCCTCAGGGTCAGTACTCTGGCTTTGCTGCCATTGCCTGCCAGGTTGGCTATGTAGTTGTTTGTGGTCCATAGGTTGCTGTTGTCCATTTCATCTAGCCATTCCTTCCAGTGTTCCTTTTTTGCATTCTTGATGGCCTTGTCATACTCCTTGGCCTTTTCCTTGCATGAGCTGTGGCACAGGTGGTCAGTGATGGCTCTGAATCAGTAGGAGGTTTTACTTAGCATTTTTAGCTCTTTATGTAGTTTCATTAAGTCCTTGTTCCACCATCACTTTTGATGCAGGTGGGGTCTTGATTTTGGGACCTCAGTCTCAATCATGTTACATAAAGCTCTGTCCAGGCCTCTGGCCAGCCTTTGAAATTCATCTTCGCTGCCTAAAACTCTTGGGGGACCTAGGGCATCCAACTCATTTTGAAGCTTGTGCTTGAAGCTATCCCAATCTACTGCTTGGTAGTTCAGCGTTGGAGTTCTGGATGAGTTGGTTAGTTCGACATTAATGCATGTGAGAATTGGAAGGTGGTCCGTATTGGGTCCCCAGTTTTCTGGGCTTGTGTCACATGATATTAAGTTGTTCATTGTTGACTCCATGCAGAAGATGTTATCAGGTCTTGTCCAGTTCCTGGTGCTTGTTGCTTGAAGCGTTGGCATGCCTTTGGGCAGTGCTTGCATTAGTCCATAGTCAGCTAGTAGGTCGAGTATCTTCTGGGATGCTTCCAGGGATGCTGGCATGAAGAGGTGATTGTTCCTTTCCTTGTCCCATAGCAGATGGTGCCTATTGAAGTCACCTAGCCATACTAGATGGTCATCGACTCTTGGTCTGATGACAGCAATGTTTCGAGTCAGGAAGTTTTCTATTGCCTCCAATGTGCAACCATGGGTGCAGTCGTTGTATGTGTTGATCACTGTGCATGACCCTCCAGATGTTCTGATCTTGATGACCACTATGTCTGCTGATGGAAAATCGATCTGCTCCCAAGAGTTAGTGCTGATCCTTGTACTGATGAACATTATCACTTGAGGCTTCTTGCCCCATGCCAACTTGTTTGTTGGGTATATGACTCTCCAATGAATGTTGGCCCTCATGTTGCCCAGTGTGTCTGTTGGGGGCTCTTGCAGTGCTACAATGTCCCAGTTGTCTGCTAAGGGTCCATTAGTCAGTGAGAATAATGCAATGTGAGAATTATTAAGATTTTGTTGCCATATACGAAGTTGAGTTATGCCACTGCCTTGTTTGGTTCTCTCAGGCATCAGGTGTGGCTGTCAAGGGGTGGCATCTGCTGTCATTAAAGCATCGCTGTTTTGAGTGGATGGCTGGTGGGCCATTTGGGGTGGGAAGTTGATTTGTGATTGCATGTAGCAGCTGGTCATTGGAGGTCCCCCCTGTTGTCTTGGTTGTCCTCTGTGTGGAGCCAGTTGGCATATTGTCATTGCTTCACTGAGTGTTGTTTGGCAGAACGTGCTTCTTGTATTGTCTTGGCTTGAGTTTGTGTTCATTGGTTTGGTAGGGATTAAGGGTGATGTTGGATGTGGGGGGAGTAGAACTTGTGTCCATGCTTCGCTGGTTGGGAAGTAGGGCATTGAGTTTTCTGGGGTTCATTTGTCCATTGCATTGCATTTCTTGATGAAGTCCGGGCATTGGTGGTCTGTGCTGGAATGAGTGTCAGTCTCACAGTTAACACAGAATTTGGTATGGGGTGAACTGCACTGTGCAGTCCGGTGTGGCATGGCACATGTGCCACACATGTCCTCATGGTGAGCACATTCCCTGGCCATGTGTCCTAGGCATTGGCATTTGAGGCACCTCATAGGTTCCTTCTTGTCTTTATGTGGATGAAGTCATTCCATGTTGACATAGATGCCTTCTTTCAGAAGTTTGTTGGCCATTTCTGGGGACATTAGTGACAGTAGGACATGTGCTACCCTTTGTTTGCTGTTGTGTTTTGTTGGATCCTTGATCCATTGTGCATGGTCTATGGAGCCTTTGGGAATGTCATTCTTGCTTTCAATGCTGCAGAGGGTCTCCAGGCTTGTTATTTCAATGGATATGGGGAAGAATGGTACAATGATATTGTAGGCATGTTCCTTGATGTTGATGTTGTTGCCAAGTTTCTCTAGGAACATTAGTTTGTTGATTGGATCTTTTACCCATGCCACTGCCTCTTGGCTGTTGAGCTCGATTACAATGCCATTGTTGTGTAGGCGGGTGATGGATTTCAACTGGATCCTGGGGCTCTCAGTTGACTCTACCACAGTCAATGCTTGTTTCATTAGATTGATGAGGTCATCCTTTGTGGTGTTGCTGTTGATTCTTGGGTGGTCATGGGCTGGGTCTAGCAAAATTTGTCATTCTTTGATGGCCAAGTGTGCCCTAGCAATGCCTACTGGTGAGTTGATGCTCATTACTGCTGGGTGCATGCCCTCTTGGATGTGGGACAAAAGGGCATTCCAGTATGGGGTTGGTGTCAGCATAGGCTGCAGAGTGGTGGAGACCAAGCTCTTTAGTTCTGCTACTGCTTCCTTGACAGTTGCAATCTTGGCATGCAGAGTTTGTAGTTGATGATCTGTTGGAGCATGGTTAGCATCATTGTCCTGGTCAGACACGTACCTTGTTTTCCCATTCAGTTCCTTGATGCTAGTGTTCAGCTTGGCATTAATGTTGTTCAGAGAGTCAGCTGCAGTGAGGACCTTGGCGATCTGAGGTGAGATGGCTGCTACCACTGAGTTTTTGAGCTTCAACATGACATTTTCAGTGATTGCCACTGCTGCAGTTGAGATGGAGATATCTTGCACCAGATAGGCTGCTGCCCATATTGCTGAGTGAGCCAAAGGGGTCACCCCTTTCATCTGGGATATATAGAACAGGGCATGCGAGATGTGTTCTGGAGTCACTTCTTCGCCCATTATGGTGAACTGATTCTTGTCCAGGAACTGCCTGCCTGCATCCTTGTCATGGATGCTTTCTCCTGGAGCATTAATGATGTCTGCTAAGGGTTGCAGGCTGCTTCTGGTTGAGGGACGAGAGGTGTTTTGGCTTGGAGTGATGCTGGGGTTTGGTGCTTGTGGTCCTGCCCTTGAGGGTGGGCACCCTGGCTGTGACATCATGGTGGTTGTAGTACTACTGCTTGAAGGCTTTTTAGCATTCAAAGAGGTCTATTAATCACTACTATATGCCATTGATGAGTGTGGCAGGCTCTGCTCTTCACAATTCTGAACACCAGTTTTTGGGGTCCTAGTCAGGGTGCCAAGTGGAGTGGGGTCAAGAAGCAATCTTATGATGGCACTTGTCAGTAGTGTGGTTGTTGCATCCACAGATACTGCAGGACTTAGTAGGCTCCTTCTGCTTGTTATTTACTTTCCTTTGAGTAAATAATGTTTGATCTTGCAGAGTACCCTGCCTGTGTTTGTATTTGTCCACTAGTACTGCTGTGAGTTCTTTGACCATGACTGAATCAACACCTTTCCCAGCTGATTGGCCTGCCATATAAGATGTGGTAAATGTCATCCAAGACTCCATCATGTTTAATAATAGAATGTCTTTGAACTCATCATTGGGGATGGGTTTCCCCATAGCTGACAAGTCATTCCGCATACATTTGAGTTTATTAATATGCATCATGATATTGTCACCCTTGGGACACTTAGTGTTCAATAGTTCTCTCTTAGCTATGAGAGCAGTTTGAATGCCACATGTCTGATGAGCCATTTTTAGGTTTTCCCACATCTGCACTGCTGTCTCAGCATGTATCACATGGTCCATTTGTTGGTCATTGATATTGGTTAATATGAGGGTCTGCATGATTAAGTCTTCTTCTTCCCATGCTGCAATCTCAGCACTGTTGGTAGAGTTGTTCTCTGGTTTCAGGCAGCTCCCCTCAGCATACTTAAAGACTCTATGCAGGCATAGGAATTTCTGCATTTGAATTCTCCATGCATGCCAGTTACTGTCTTTAAGCATATCTACCACTGCAAGCATTTCACAATTTTTCTGCAGAAAACATCCTGAAAAAATTGAAGAAAGTGATACTCTTTTTTGACAGCTGTTTTCAAAGAGAAAAGGCAAAGATAATATTTTCTTTTCTTTGCATGACTTTCCACAAAACATTAATTGATGGTAATACACATTAGTGTAGAAGCTAATCAGCACTACCATCAATTCATGTTTTTGCACAGAAAAGACAAAGAAAACCAAATATTATATTTGCATTTTTTCTGTGAACACAGCCCAAATAAAAGAGTATCTCTTCTTTCAATTTTTTCAACATATTTTGGCATGAAAAATTGTGAAATGCTTGCAGTGTACTTTGTATGATGAGATGATGCCAAGGTTCCAAACCCTACTACTGGCTCCATTAGCATTGTTTGTATTTGTTGTTACATTAACAAATTCTTCAGTGCTTCCTGACATAGTGACATGAAGTTTTGTTTAGATAGTGATATTAGATAATTCAATAGAGGATTTGTTTATAGCAGTGAGCTGGGGCTCATAACCTGTAGAGTAGTAGCTCAATTGTGGGAGTTATTGATAAGATAATTGATTTTTCCCTTGCCCTATCGGCTTGGGTATTTATACTGTGTGTGAACAATATTCTAGAATAGTCTACTATAATAGAGAATATTCTGTTACCTTGGAGTGCCTTGTACAGGGTGCCAGTATCTACTCTGTGATACCAACACACTGTGTGATAAGTAGAAATACAGAAATATAACTCAAATGAATGTATACCCAATAATTCAATAAAAATGAGTGTGTATTCTGCTCCAAGTGAGCTTCGAGTCTGTGTGTACAACGAGTGTTGTTTGGTTGTGTTGACGCACTGCATTGTGGCAACTTCCCATTTTGGAAATGCACTTGTAGTGCATGTGCTCTGGCCTTGTCACTGCAGGCAAAGGCCATTAGGACTGCCCAATTGTCTGAGTTTCAAACTCACCTGTGATGAAAAATCTGAGGTTGGACACATAGGTAATTCATACTACATTGAAATTTCCCCATACAGTTAATGTTATGGCATGTCTACATGGTTGAGATCGCAACAGGTTAGAAGTATGGTACATGAACCCTACTGAAAGACCTTAAGCTTCTCAAGTCATTTGTGAAACATAGGACTCTGTTCGATCATGTGGTGTGACATTGGATGATTGTGACATGACTTTCCAAAATGAGGTTCAAACTTCGAGTTGCACTTGCAAAAAGCAGATCCTTTCAATGGCCTTTGCACTTCACATGCCACAGCCCTCACTGGGCTGTCTTCTAATTCCACTGCCATCTGAAGTATTCGTTACAATGTCTGATGCTCCAGATCAAAGACAAAATGTAAAGTATTGAACTGGCTTTGCAGCATGTCAAGTCAAGCCTCAGTTGTGAAGTGTCAAGTGTGCTCCTCAGCTGTGCTGCCTCCATGTAGTATGAAAAGTAGTCATCATGTAGACCTTTGACTGATGTTGTTCAGGTCATTTGAAGTGCAGCTCTCCTTGAGGTTGCACCTGCACTCAATTATCATACTTCTTGTTCTCAATGTCTCACTGCCATCTGTGCAAGGTGCAATGTTTGCAGCATGGTGCTGGTCCTTGACCTGACCTCACTGCAGCCCATGAAGCTCCATCACTGGTAGTGCTAATGACATGGAGCTGACAGACCATTCTGATGATTTGAGCAAATGCAGCAAAATTCCACAGAGTATGCATTCTCGAATCTTTACTAGTACTACAATCTTGACAACAGTGTGAAACTCTCATTCATTACAAGTGAGTTGAATCTTGTGCAACAATGAAATGCAACCAGATATCCAAGCTTACAAGCACAAACAAAATCATGAGTACAATGGTCATGAGAATGTCATACAGGTGAAAGTTCAGCCAGGCAGGCTTGGATGCCTTGACCTCAGCAAGGTGTTCTCTCCAAGGAATGAGAACATCATGGCCAAGAAACTGCACAGGCTGTGGTGGCTATGAGCACTGATGATTAACATCAAGGGGGTAAGGAATCCCACCTCCAGATTTGCATTGATCAATATTTGATGTGTGCTCTTAATTTTTGTGAAAAGGGAGGTACATCCACCATTGATGTTGCTTAACCTAGGATCAGACAAGGGATTGTGGAAACAAAAGCAGCAAGAGATGCAACTACCTCATGGACAAGACCTATCTGATGATTAGCTTCAAAAGAGGCAGATGAATGTAACAGACCAAAGCAGTATGGCCATACTCACTTTGCAGGGTAATCTTCAATGTAGCCTGGTTGAGCCTCATGCTTTCCAGAGAGGGAGCCAGGGAAATAGTAAGCACAAGGGCATTGGTGGAAAGTTGCAATGGGCTGCCTTTATACATACATGCCAGATACACTTCTGTACAACATTATTTCTCTGCCAGTCGAGAGACAAAGGATGCCATGTTCCATGTGTTGGTGATAGGATTGTGCATGATTACTATAGGACATAAATGTGATGAGTATAAAGGTGGCAATTGGCCATTGAATGTGACTAACATATGTGATAGTACAAAAAGCTGGACATCCAATCCTTAGAACATGTGTAGTAAATCAGCCTTTCTTTTGGTTATTATGCACTTTCCCCTGTTGGAAATAGCAGTATCGGTTATCTGGGGGTGGTATGGGCTTATCTTGATAAGCTTATCTATGACGTCATATGTGTGTACATGTATTGGTAGTATGTAGATAATGCAAGTGTATAAAGCCAGGGACGATAGAGACAAGGTCTCTATTGAATTATCCCTGATCTTGGCCCCATCTCTAGCAACACCCGCTGAGCTGTCCCTGAGTTAAACCAATATTCTTAACATAATTCGATCACCCTACTATGTTGTCCTATCAGCAATGCCTAAACCAAGGTCAGGTCGATGCTGTGGACGAGTCCCAACACCTCCTAGAACAAATGGTACTCAACCACCCCACGTTCAACAATGTCACACCCAGGACAATTGTGAACTGGGTGGTAACCCTGTTTCAGTTCCTCTTGGTGTTCCTGGATGCTGTCATCTGGGAGATATCGGCCCACATCAGTGATGTCGAGGCAGACGCCCTTGCTTCTGGGGGAGCACCCTCGAATGTTGCCATGGCAGCCCGAAGTGGACCCGCACCTAGCACCACTGCCCAGCCCACCAAGAGCCCCCAGTGTGCCAAGTGCCACGCCCGTCATCACAGCACAGAAGAGTGCCTGACAAAAGACCCCACCACGATGAGGAAGAGAGTAGCAGGGAACCAGAGGAAAAAGAAGGACACACGTAAGCCGCCCCCTCTCCCTGTCTCCCACCCTCTCTACCCCTTCATCGCCGCCACCACCACCTCTCCCCCTACCCCTCAAGATGTCGCCTTGGCAGTGGACACCGAGGAGCTACAGAGGAGACGCTGCCAGTCAGCCTGTGATAGGAAGAAGCATCGCACTGCCACAGCTACCCCAGGCAGCTGAGCTCTGCTCGCTTCTGGGGGAGTGTTGGAAATAGCGGTATCGGTTATCTGGGGGTGGTACGGGCTTATCTTGATAAGCTTATCTATGACGTCGTATGTGTGTACATGTATCGGTAGTATGTAGATAATGCAAGTGTATAAAGCCAGGGATGATAGAGACAAGGTCTCTATCGAATTATCCCTGATCTTGGCCCTGTCTCTAGCGACACCTGCTGAGCTGTCCCTGAGTTAAACCAATATTCTTAACATCCCCTTGTATGTCAACCTTGTCTTTTTTGTAATCCATGTAGGTCCTAACCCATCAGCAACATAAAGGTGATAACCTGACAATACAGGGTGGTGATGTCCATCCACAACATTGGCTATCCAGCAGCCCTCATCTCTCACCCATATCTGAATCCTTTGATTACCATCATAGTGATGAATATAGAGATCACCACTCTTTGCATGGGGACAAGGTGGGGGATGAGGTAATGGTAATTCACAGCTCATCAAATAGCATCCCACTACAGTGTCCAGATTATGAATCTTTTACTCCTGACATTCAGGAACAATGCTCCCCACTGTTGTGAGAAAATTCTCATGCTCCCAGTGCTTGGAAACCATAGCTGCAATGCTGGCACCACCATAGTTGTCAGAGTCTGGTGTCACCATCATTAGCAGGAATTGCTGGCAGTGGATAGGGACAACCTGCAAATATGTAAAGTGAAACAATGACTACAAAACAAAGCTTACATCTTCATCTAACAGTTCCATGATGGTGGAGGGTTTGGCTTGGACAGTGGCAGGCCTGGCTCAGACAGTGGCAGCTTTGGCTTGGACATGCTTGCATAGTGGAAAAGACTGTTTGTGAATTGGAATGGCCTGCAAAACATACATAAGCATATGACATCTACAGTTAGCCAGAAATGCAATATACATCTGTTTCTACCTGAGTATATGGGTGATATGGTGATATCTTGTGTTGTCATGACTTGATGGTACTCTCAGGTGCTGTTTTCATGTAGGAAGATGAAAATTGTGAGAAAAGTGGAGGAAACACACTCAGTGGGTGTGACCAGGCCTTTATTGCAGTGGACCTTGGCAGCACAATGTAAGTCGGGTAATCCCTAAATCTAATCCCATGACAGTGAGCATGAAATCGCACTCAATGCCAAACAGATGACAGACTGTTGACCAACAGCCACTCGCTTTTCTGGATGGCTGGTAGGTAAGGAGATGTGTGCAGAAATAGTAGCAAGTGAGAAATTGAAAGTCTTGTACACCCTGAGGTCGATGTGAGTCACACAAAAAAGTGCAGTGGAATGGCATGCAAGTATAATCATCATAACATATTTTCTCACACAGTTTTACCTAGGGTTTTTTTCTCATTTCCATTACAATCATATGGAATATCTTATGGTGTGGATATGCAAGTTACATGTAGTAGTAGTGAATAGCCACTGTAAGGAGAATACTTATCACAACCACCAAGAAAAAATCAAGCAGACATTGCAAGTGCAGCAGTCCTGATTTTGCAGTTGCCTTAGCCAAAATGTTCTCACTGTCATCAGCTTGGGATACTATGCCCTAGGTGCTGTTGTCAGACTCCATGCAAAACACAGGGAACAGACTCACCTTGGTCAACCATATTCAAAGACATATCTTTCCACCTGCATTGTCAGATGACCCACTGGCAATGAGATGTTTATTGAATTGAGGTGAGTGGTACTGTGATAGACATTGCAGGTTAAAAAGGACTTGAGTGACAGACACTGATGACATGACATACATGGACAACTTGCACTGCATGGAATTCTGTGGGTTTGTGAATGGTAGACTCAATTATATGAGCAGTTTTGTGCACCTTGAGCATGGCATAGGGCCTGAACCAACTGGCCAGAGTTCACATCCCATATCAGTACTTGTCCATTGTCACTTCCAGTGATTGCCTTCTTCCTGTCCAAGTCAAATTGGACATGGCATATATGATTCTGTCTGATTTGTATCTGGAGATGCTGAATGTACTTCAAGGAGCATGGGGAACAATCCATAAGCTGGTAGATGTCAATGCCATGAATGAGATTCCAGACAAGAAGGATTTTGGAGCCTTCATGGTATGCAGTGCTCCCGCTAGATAAACACTCAGTTAGTGTCAAACCACATATACTAGAAGTTCAGAGTACATGCATGTCCTCAACTTGTGATGGAACAACTGGTACCATGGCATGATGTTCCAGGCAATGCTTAGTTATGTCTGGGTTCAGTCTGAGTCTTAGACATACCATTCCACTTACAGCTCTTGTGAATCCAGGAAAGCTACTATGATGCAGTGGGCTTGCTGGATGAAGTGAGCTGATATTGGAAGGGCAGGTAGGTGTGGATGTGAAAGGGATGGATGAGCTTGGACAAGACAAAGGGTCACTACTGTTCTGTGTCAATGCAAATAACATGACTTGTGATAGTCAGCTCACCTGCATTTTTCCTCTGTATTTGGTACAGGACAATCCTCCCTTGCATCATTAAAAGTAAAAGGTTATGAGTATGATCCAGCTCTATGAACTCAATTGCAGTGGCAAATACTGTCTCCATATGAAGCCATTCAAATGCTCCCTGTCAACATACATGATATGCATGTCAATGTTGAATACCACAAACTGACATACCAACCCAATGGTGAAATGCCATATCACCAGTGTGCCATTAGCACCTGCAGACATCAAGTAGCAAACATTGTGGGAGTCATCTCAAAGCCACTTGAGGGCAATCACTGGACCTTGCTTTGGCTTCAAGCATTGGTGAAGATTTCCATCTTCCACTGACCAGACAATCACATGTCCATCATCACCTGTTTCACTGTTACTAACAGTTGGATACCAATGAGTCCATAACCTACCACCACTTGCAATATGAGTCCCATCTTCTGTGAATGTAAGACAGTTAATTGGGCCACGATGCCCTTTGAGAGACCACCACAGGCCATATTCACCCATAATGGCTGATAGCATGAGTGATGTGGTAAATAGTCACAAATATTGACTTGCAAATCTTTGACAGCTTACCAAATGAGCATGGGAGGTATCTGATCACAGGTGAAGTAAGGTTAACAACACAGTTTGACATTTCTCTCCATGATACAAACATGTACTATGATGTAGGCATATTCCTTTGTCCCTGTATCTCATCCTCAGCAGATCCTCTCACCCCATGTCATGCTTTCTCTTCTTGTGAGAGACCACATTCTGGTGATCATGGTGCCCATCTCCAATTGTGGAGAGGGCCAACAGTGCAGCTGCCACAGGTTGAACATTGGGATTAGTAGGGGATAAGCCTTCTTGCACAGGCACTGGCATAAGTAGGCATATCAGTGAATTGTCCCTAGGAAAGTGGTCAGAGAAATGGCCATAGAGAAATATTCATGGTTACCTGTTGACATATGTTATGGCAGGAGAACAACCTTGGTCCTCTGGAGAAGTTGCTGAGGAATGCCTGATTAGTAGGCAGTCAGTTCCAATAGGCAATAAACAGACAGCAATAAATGCACATGTGTGGCATTTCTTCAGAGGATGTTGCTGCTACTTGATTAACATGCTTGCATTCCTCAGGAGGGCCCCTGTCACCAGGACAACAGCACCTAAGCATGACAATGCCACTATACAGTGACTCAAAAAACCCTTTCAATGTTTTGCTGTTTTGTATTGATGGTGATGCCAAAAATCAGGGAAATTTGTAAAAATCTTGAAAGTATTCATCCAGATAGCCCTAGGTCATGGCTTCAAAAGGGTACCTTACCTAAGTTGTTTGGCTTTGTTTTGGTTGAGATATTGTATGTTTAATCAGGACAACTCATTGAAAGGGTTTTTTTGCTGATGAAATGGCAGCATATTCATGGCAATTGGACAGCATAATTTATGGTTTGGAGCCTGAATTTTTGGTGGTCATGCATGCTAGTGATTAAATAATATATCACATAATCAATTTGATGGTTTGTCAGCATGTAAACAAGGTCAACCATTGAACTGAAGTCATCAATCCTCTACCCTATACCATCACTCAATGAGGACTATTCTCTCAGGGAAATGTCAGCAAATTATGGTGTTAATGGCATTGCCATGAGTGGGATGTATGTCCAGTACCATTGGTCTTTTGAAATAGTTGCTAAAATTCATCCCTGTACCATTTCTGCTACCAATGCCTGAGGGGCCCTGACAGTAATCAGTATTGGGAGAGATGAAAATGCCATGGAAGTCATTCTGGCACTTCAAGACATGAAGAATGAACTAATCCCCTCTCAACTGGTGCATTTCTATACAAGACAAGGTGGCACCAAGGGTGGGTGAGGCAATGCTCTCCTCTGCACACCATGAGCCAAGCAGGGTCAGCCAGACTATGCCCTGTGCTGGACTATGGATGACCAGGAAAGGATTTTTTTTGGTCATAGGTGATCAGTGGCAACTTGTAAGGACAGATGGAAGGGAAAAAATTTGCACCCTGGCAGCCCAATAGGTTATTCCACCCAGAACCCCTGGAAAGTAAAGAAGGGTTTTACTTACCCAACCTTGCTACCAGCTTTTCTTGTATAGAAATGCACCAGCTGAGAGGGGATTAGTTCATTCTTCATTTCTTGAAGTGCCAGAATGACTTCCATGGCATTTTCATCTCTCCCGATACTGATTACTGTCAGGGCCCCTCAGGCATTGGTAGCAGAAATGGTACAGGGATGAATTTTGGCAACTATTTCAAAAGACCAATGGTACTGGACATACATCCCACTCATGGCAATGCCATTAACACCATAATTTGCTGACATTTCCCTGAGAGAATAGTCCTCATTGAGTGATGGTATAGGGTAGAGGATTGATGACTTCAGTTCAATGGTTGACCTTGTTTACATGCTGACAAACCATCAAATTGATTATGTGATATATTATTTAATCACTAGCATGCATGACTGCCAAAAATTCAGGCTCCAAACTATAAAATATGCTGTCCAATTGCCATGAATATGCTGCCATTTCATCAGCAAAACAACCCTTTCAATGAGTTGTCCTGATTAAACATACAATATCTCAACCAAAATAAAGCCAAACAACTTAGATAAGGTACCATTTTGAAGCCATGACCTAGGGCTATCTGGATGAATACTCTCAAGATTTTTACGAATTTCCCTGATTTTTGGCATCACCATCAATACAAAACAGCAAAACATTGAAAGGGTTTTTAGAGTCACTGTACATGTAAATAAACTTACTCTTGGATTAAGCCTTCCCCAGTTCCCCTCCTGGTTCCCAGTGGTATCTGTGCAGGATCTTGAACTTGATGAATGCATCAAGCAGCATCTCAGCACTGAATGGATGAATGCTGTTTGTGTCAACTTGGTCATGACAGTATACCATGTACTTGAAGCACCAAAAAACAGCTGAGGTTGCAAATGAGAGCATGAACATCCTGTCACCCACAGAGACTTGTACAGCATTTCCCTGATTGATTGTGTTAGTGAACTGTGACAGGCATGTGCAAACATATTAATACTTGATCATTCCATGTCAGGGGAAATGCATGTTCAGTTTGAGTGGGTTGCAGAGAATGAGCAAAGTTGACAATAGACAATTTAATGAGGAACCATGCTGGGAAGTACACAAATAGGTAGATAATCACACAGATGAATAATTGATAAAATGCAACTCATGGAAGTGACCAATATACTGGGGTGCAACCAGCATCACTGATGCTGCCACCTTTGGCATAGTAGGTATGGGAGTTGTAGCCCACATCTGACAGATGTTGGCACTGTTTGTTGCAAGCATATTATTGCTCAGTTGCAAGACATTAGTGGCATTGCTCAGCACTGGGGGGGGGGCAAGCAGACATGACTGGACAATAAAGATATGGGGGCATCTTAGACAGGATGGGTGGGGGTTACTGGTTATTCATTGGTATGATAGAGGCAATGATATACTTGCTACATGACAAAGGCAAAGGAAATAGGGGCCAATTTTACAGATTAAGGCATGTTGTCTTTCAGTGATATGCCTTTGTGGCCCATCTCACCATCTCAACATTAATGAGATTTGACAGGCACCACTGCCAGACTGGCCTGGTTGTTCCAGCACCATTTCTCATTTGTTATAATGTGACCATGTCCATGCCAGGTTTACTTCTCATTCATCACAATTGGAGTGCATTCACCTATGGACTACTGCCCATATTATCCCCCAATCATGCTCAGGAAGACTTTTGACAAGGATCATAGTCCAAGTCCTTCTGCCTCAGACATCACTCTTCATCAAGTGTTTGACTTCGAGGTGATTCATTTGGTAGACAAGAACAATGAATCACCAAACCTGGCTGACTCCAATATCCTCATTCCATGGCCATGGGGCTCCTTGTCAAAACCCAATCATGGAGGGTACACATTGTGCCATGCACTTGGGTGGGATGACAAGACTTATAAGGAAGTTCAGGTATGCCTCTTTCTTCCCCCAGAAATCTTGTATTGTTATTAAATGTGCTTAGGAAGGGTTGCATGGTGTATGTGAAAGCTACCTAGACATAAGTATGACTTTTCCCAAGCAGACATCAGACACAGTTTCTAAGTTCCTACAAGCAGTTAGTATCGGTTTCTTTGATGCTGATATCACTGTGACGATATTTGGTCATCAGGCTCAGGAGCAATTCCCAATCCTTGATAAATATGTTGATCTATGGCCTGCAAGTGACTTTGCCATGATGTACCTCAAGAACAAAGTCAGCAGTGACAGGGCTAAAATGAAGGCAGGAATGGATAAGTAAAGTGGCAGTTTTGGGGTAGGATTCAATGATTTGATCCAAATAAACTGCCCAAGACATACAAAGGATTTTGGTGGAAATGTGAATGATCAGTCACAGATGGATTATCAAAACATGAATATGCTGTACAACATCTAATTACATTGTGAAATTATAGTCTCTGTCCTGGATCCAGAGTTCATGTCTCTGCCATTGACTCAGCTTTGCAAGCCAGGCTGCATCATAACAGCTATGAGGAAGGCCAGGGGGTGCAGTGGCCTCCTCATCCACCTTATCACTATGAGGGTGAACCTGGAGCTGAGTCCCCAACTTCTTGCACTTTCCAATTGGAACAGAAGCATTGATCACTGTGACATCATCCATGTTCCACAAGAGGGAGCCAAGCTGATGACTATGCCATGCTGGATACATGCATGTATAGGATATTGTTCTTGTGTTTTCATCCTCAGATTCATCAGAGCTCATGCCTTGGCTTCCAAGATCTTTCACCAAGGCTAGGTGTCGCTTAAGTGACATGTCATTTGCTATGGTATCAAGGCATAATTTGAACAACTTTAGTGGGAAGTGAGCACAGGCAAAGGTGCACCATTTAAGAAGCTTACATGTATTTTGTGGGAACTGCGAGCTCATCTCTGCAATCAGAGGTCCTTCTGTTGCTTGGCCCTCCCCTGGTCTTCTTCTTCAGCAAGTAGTACCCTGAAATGAGACTTGATAGTTGTGAGATGGGACATAAACCCTTCATATATAACTTCATGTTTTTGGTAGCATGCAGGGATATTGGCTCTTGCATACCAAGAGTGATTGGTAATTTTATTGAGGAAATCATCAGTGAAAATGCATGCCACATCTTTATTGAAAGGTGAATTCTGAGGATGTGAACAGTTGACCATGAAGTTGGCTGGTGTGATCACCAGGCAGCCAGGAGTCTCTTTGTCATAGTCATCTACCTCATCCTGGGAGAGGGAACACTTGACTGTGCAGAGATGCCAATAACTGGTGATTCCTAGTAAAGTAAGAGTGTGCATATGAATGCAATTATGGGGGATAACTGAGGCTTGTACAAAGTATGTTGGCTGCCAATGGAAACTTACCATGAATGCATGATGTTCTTGTTTATCTTGTCTAGTGGGCAGGGAGCCAGGATTGGAGGGAATAAATTTATACTGTTTGCAGGTCTTGTGCAACTGCACATTGCTCAGTTGGGCAGCACTTGCAGTTTCAGACACATTCAACTGCTGGTGGAGATCATTAACCTCCTTCATTAGGGCATCATGACTCATCATTTGTGATGCTTGAATGGAATGGAGCAGGGTGTCCAACCCTTGGGAGAAATATGACAGTAAGGGGGCCAATGGATCACTGGATCCAGAATGGTTTGGGTTCCCCTGTGGTGGCCAATCATTGGAGAATGCATTCGGTGCACAAGTATTGGGATCTGCTGCACCAGGCTGAATGCCCAACACCAAAGATGATGGGACCCCTAGACAAGGGAGGTTCACATTCACATTCAACACATGAATGTTTGGACTTGCTATAACTGGCTGGGTACCAGGCACTGAAGATGATGAGACACTTGGACCTGGGAGGTCCAGGCTTACAACTACTGATGGCCATGTCAGGAGCATCAGATCCTGGAAATGAAACTCTTCCTGTTGAAGCTGAGCCTGTGAAATGGATAGGGCCATGGCTCTTTTCTTCCCTTTACTACATGTAGCATCAGGACCACACTGCTGAGCATCCAGTATTGCCTAGAAAAAGTTTAGTACTCAGCAAGAATGAGATGGAAGTAGTAACATTGCAAACCTGAATACTGGCTGGTTGCTGTGCCTGGGAGGGATGGCCTGGCCTCTGGGTAGTGTCACTTGATGGTGTCATTGACCATCAAGCATCAGGTGGAACTGATGAAGGGAGATGACCATGCTGTTGAGCATCCATATTGCCTAGACAATCTTTAGCAACCAGTGGAGGGTGAGAAGAAACTATCTAACCTGTATACTGGTGGGCTGCTGTAATGGTTGATGATTGCTTGATGGTGTTACCAACCCTTGCACATCTGAAGACACAGCAGGTGATTGTCCTCGAGAAACTAGAATACTGGTGGGCTGCTGTAATGGTTGATGATTGCTTGATGGTGTTACCAACCCTTGCACATCTGAAGACACAGCAGGTGATTGTCCTCGAGAAACTAGAGGAGTTTGTGCACATGATGAATACACCATTGGCATTGACCCTCTGGATGATCCTGAATCACTCAGAGTTGCAGCTGTAGGTCCAGGCTAAAACAATCAGTATTATGTTACTCTTATTACCTAGAAGAGATGACTCACTGAATCAGTGGTCTTCAGGGGCTTGTGAGACATAATCCCCTTAAGGGTGTTGAGCAGGTTAACTTGGGATGCATGGGCTGCATGCTCTTCAGCCTCCCATCTGGTTGATCTGGTGGATTTTTGGTTTGACTTGTCTTCTCATGGAGCGACTGAAGTAACATCTGCCTTCAAAGACTTAGCAGCATGATGACCTTGCACCCAGTCATCTTCAGAGGGCCATTTCAAAATTGGGGGATGTTCTTGGGCAACCTTGCTCAGAGTTCTCCATTGGTCATCCATAGGCAGGGGATGTTCTTGGGCAACCTCGCTCAGAGTTCTCCATTGGTCATCCATGGGCAGGGGATGTTCTTGGGCAACCTTGCTCCATTGGTCATCCATAGGTTCAGGTTCTGCAGAATTGTCCATTAGGCCTGATGAGAGCCACAAGAGTAAATGAATGAATTTGCAATGAGTGCATCTTTCATACTACAGGTGAACAAAGGCCATCTTTCAACTACATTCCCCTATGCAGCACAGAGCAGCTGATGATGGCTACTGACAATAATGTGGGGAAGAAAGTTAGCATGACAAAGGTGCCCCCTGATGACACTTACCCTGACTCAAACTTTACCACATTTACCCTATCATATCCAGGCAACTTCGATGTGAATCTGTGAAGAGTTGCAATGGTATGTCCTCATGTCTGCATGGCAAGGGTTGGCATGGTTAAACTCTGCTGAATGCATGAGTTTTGCGATGGTATGCCCTTTGTGTTAAGCAATATCTTGTCCTCATGTATGGATAGCAGGCAAGTGTGTGAATTTCATGAAGAGTTGTGATGGTACGACTTTGTGTTGAGCAATATCTTATCTTTGCCTTGTGTAATGTTAGCATGATTAAACTCCACCAGATGTCAAATGCATGAAGCAGATACCTTTGTGTTGACATGAATGTGTGAATTTGTGAAGAGCTATTGTGATTAAACTCCACTGAATGTGTGAATTTGTGAAGAGCAGTAATGATACTGTACAGTGAGTGAAAAAATGTGTGCAATGTTTGGCTGATTTGTACTAAGTCCAGTGTAGCACCATGAGGCATGGGAATCCTGCTTAGCCTTGGTGAGATAGATGGTAGCACTGACCCCCAGCTACAAAATGGTCCCAGGGTCATGTGATTTGGTGCAGTAGTCCTTGAGATATGTCAATTATAAAACAGGTACATCATTGCACACGTTTATTCACTTTTGAAAAGTGAGGGGTATCTAAGGGATATCAGTACTTGGTATAGCCTCCTTTTGCTTTAAGCACTGCCTCAACCCTCCTAGGCATGCTCTCAATCAACTTCTGACACTCCTCAGCTGGTATATCGTTCCATTCCACCTGAGTCCTCTCCCACAACTCCAATATCCCCTTGGGAGGGTGCTCATACTCTGCAAGCCTCCTCTTGAGGTAACCCCAGGCATGTTCTATGGGGTTAAGGTCAGGGGACTGTGCAGGCCATACCATGGTCCTAAAATCCTGCTCTTCTAGCCACTCCTTGACCTGCTTGCAGGTGTGCTTGGGGTCATTGTCCTGCTGGAAGATGATGTCAGGAGGATGGAGACCATAATATTCAAGGGACTCTTGTAGTTCATCCTTCAAAATTTGAAGGTATAGGTCCCCATCCATCCTACCATCAATCTTGGTAGCATATCCAACACCCTCCCAAGTCATACAGCCCCACATCATCAGAGAACCTCCTCCAAACTTCAGTGTCCCCTCTACTAGCCTATCACTCAGCTTCTCCCCTGGCTTTTTCCATGCCCATTTGCACCCATCTGACCCCAGGCGATTAATTTTAGTCTCATCAGACCATACCACCCTCTTCCAGTCCTCCAAAGTCCAATCTTTGTGGACATAGGCAAAGTCTAACCTTGCCTTGCAATGCTTGGCAGAGAGGATAGGTCATTTTCGCTTTACCACAGCCTTCATACCAGTCTTTTTCAGGTGCTGGCAGACAGTATTTGGGTGGAGGGGTTGGTTGATAATATTGGTGAGGGTTTTGGTCACCTGCACAGCATTTTCTGCCTTCTGAGTTGAGATGAGGTGGATGGCATGGCGGACATTAGCAGGGGAGAGCTTGGATGGACGACCTCCAGTGGACTTTTGCAGGCTGGAATGCTCCTTGGAACGAAGTCTAGATATGGTGGAGCAATGTAGGCCAGTACTAGAGGCAATAGAAGCAGGAGAATGACCAGAATCAAGCATAGTCAGGATAGTATTCCTTTGGGTGGCAGAGAGAGATCTCATGGTGGTAAAGGTTGGGAATAAAGAAGTGTGTGAACATATTCAAACTGAGACATAATGTTTATGTGTGTATCTTTGTTTGTAGGACCAAACAACCACAATTATTCCTTTATTTCCCCCAGATTCTACTGCCAAACCAAAAGTGAATAAATGTGTGCAATGATGTACCTGTTTTATAATTGACATATCTCAGGGACTACTGCACCAAATCACATGACCCTGGGACCATTTTGTAGCTGGGGGTCAGTGCTACCATCCATCTCACCAAGGCTAAGCAGGATTCCCACGCCTCATGGTACTACACTGGACTTAGTACAAATCAGCCAAACATTGCACATGTTTTTTCACTCACTGTACATCCTTTGTATTGAGTGATCATGATCATGGTATGACAACCATATCAGGAAGATTGACAATGATCTAGTGATGAGAGATGGCCTATAAATACAGCAGCATGTCTGGCATCTAGCATTGGCTTACCAGTCAATACCCCAATGCCTGCTGTCTGATCTTATATGCAAACTCCAAGGTGTTCCCCATGCAGCTCCAAACCAAAGCCTATGCTGCCTCCATCGGATCCATCGATGATTACAATGGGCTGCTGTTCCGATGACTTGCCCCAGAAAATTGCACAAACTCTTGAGTTCTTCAAAGGAGAAGTGGTGTGCTCTTGGGAGGTGCATCTCATCCCCAGACCTAGAGATGATACTAAGTCATCTACAGGAAGCCAGAGCTGCTGAGGAAGCACAAGCAGCTGCTGAGGAAGCTAAGACTGATGCTAAGGAAGTGGAGGAGAAAGTGCACAAAAGGATGCAGCTGGTAGGAATTGACCACTTATGCATGCATGTATTCAACTTATCCTATCCTGCTCTAGTTCACTACTATCCATGTGAAAGCAGTGAAGTGTCACATGTGCAGGAGATGTATTGACTGCCCATTCATGTGAGTTCCTGCTCACATTGTTCCTGGCATGATGGTTGATGTGCTGCCCTCAGAGTGGTCGAGTGCAGCCATACCTTTTGTTATGGTTGTTTGAGGAAATGGATCCACAGGTGTCTATTGGAACAGGTCAGGTGGTGGGACATCCCTGCTCATTTGAAAGAGGCACAAATGACTGCTGCAAAACTCAAGGAGTTGTTTGAAGAGAAGCACATATACATGACTTGGTATACCTGTCCCATCATCACCTGCCAAGTTTTTGTGGAATGCAAGCCTATTGAGGTGGACATTGCCAGGCACATGATTGATGTGGTGAACCATATTCTGGGAGCCCCTACATGCCAAATCAATTCAAACTTACTCCTGCAGCATCCAGCTGATGTTTGGGCAGACACCTTCTATGAAGAAGATAAGGTAAGTTCCTCACTATATACTACCACATTATGCTCACTACTGGAAGGCCTAAGATATGCAGTGGACAGCTGTTTGATATGCCCATCCACACTGATGTAATAACTCAACCTGCCTGAACATGTTGTATATCTTGTTCCATACCCTCCATAATTCATAAATAAATACATACATGTGTCATCATTATCTACTTTCAACTATGATTGTAAACCTTTGATAAGTTTACAGTAAATTGAATCAATGATTCACTTTGCAATGCGACAGATTGGCAGTGATTTCCATTTGTAATACCATACCACTCTCCGAGCTGTAATTCATTGTGATGGGGTCAAAAGTTTGATGTAGGTGTCATGTGTACAGTTGTGCAGATGGGATGTATCTGGACCCTTGGATGCAAGTCCCTACCCCTGGCCACCTTCTACCTGTGTCAACTGTGCATCAACATCAGTGCAATGACAGGATATGGCAGTCTGCAAAACAGTGTGACAACATTCAACTAGACCTATGTGTGGCTACAACTCCACCACAAGACCATAGAGATGATGTTGTATCTTCTAGGATGCTTCAGACTGTGCAGGGAAACCAGCCTGCACCTATCTCTGAGCATTTTCAATTAAGGGGGGACAACAAAGGTATGTTGAATCATCCTGATACAATTCTCATCTTATTGGAATGTTCAGCTAGTGAATGCGAGTGCTTGCAGCAGTACTGTCACATGTTTCAATCAACTGTGTTGTCCTTTGTTCCATCTCACCTGAAGTTCTTGCCAAATCATGCTGCCACAGTTGGGGTGCAGCCTCTACTTGATCCAATGGATACACAGGGCTCACATCCTTTCATGGTCCACCAACAGTTCATGCAGAAGTTACTCAAATTAGTTACAGGCATTGTTAGTAATGGAGATGATGAAATCACCATGACAAGGAAGAAGCTTGTGCTAGACATTCAAGAGCACCAACATAACCTTGGTCATCTTCTAGAGTATGAATGGCTATGCCAGCATGCAGACACCACAATGGATGGAATGGCTGGGACATCTCTACCAATTGTCATAAATACAGGTATGTGCAACTTCACATAGGCTTCAAGTTGGCTGAATCTCTGTCTAGACCATTTATACAATGGTGGTCTTGGTGCCCTTGCAAATACCTCTTTACTGGTGCTATTAAGTGTCATAGGGGCAAGTGTTCTACATGTTCTTGCTGGACTTTCACAAGAACATGCCAACTTCCTTCTTCTGATATTTCAAGCCATATTTGTGTTGACCTTTGGGAGGTTCATCGATGATTTCCTACATAAAATAGGCAGTTGTCCACAACTACATGTACAAGACAAAATCCAGTCAATTGCCTCCTCCTGGCCCACAGATATATGGAGCAGCATCAAACTCCTATCCATTGATCCTGACTTGCACCAGTACATCTGCTGTCCACATTGTTTTTCTCTTTACAGACCATTTCCCAAGGGTCAGACCATGGATTATTGAAATGTTCCTGAAATATGCAGTCACTGTGTGATGCCTTTGAGCATGTCTTGTGGAGTGCAGCTCTTTGGAAAAGATGGAGCTCCCAATCATCGCTTTTGGTATCAATCCCTTGATGTGTGGATTGCCCATTTCCTGTCACAAGTGGAGGTCATGACATTGTTATGTTCCTCCACCAGTCCTGTTTCAGATCACATGTGTGACACATGGGATGGGTCAGTTTTTTGGGAGTTTCGAGGTCCCAATGGTGGTCTCTTTTTCACTTTGGATGACCTGCAAAGTCCAGAAATTCATCTGAGTTTCAGTCTCTTTGTTGACTGGTTCAATTCTTTTGGAAACAAACAAGT
Source organism: Pisolithus marmoratus (assembly GCA_024613145.1). Lineage (NCBI taxonomy): Eukaryota > Fungi > Basidiomycota > Agaricomycetes > Boletales > Pisolithaceae > Pisolithus > Pisolithus marmoratus. The sequence continues at coordinate 202,053 of JANFAE010000086.1, forward strand.
GGGAAGCATATGTCCTTCAGAGTGATTTACATGGTTTGCCATAATTTACCTGTTCACATGTGCTACCAACTTGAAAATGTCTACATTGCTGGCATAATCCCTGGGCCACAAGAGCCCTCGTACTACTTCCTGAATCATGTGTTCCAACCACTCATTGACAATTTAATCCATTGTTGGTCTCCTGGGTTACAGATAACTTGCACTGCCCTACACACATTTGGTTGCCTTGTGTGTGGTGCAGTGGTGCTTCTCATTTGTGATCTGCCTGCTGCATGAAAAACTGCAGGGTTGGCTGGGCTCGGAAGAGCATGTGGCAAGTTCTGTTCATTCTGCCAACAAGACAGCTCAGATTTCAAGAACACAAACATTTCTACTTGACCATGGCGATCTTGGCAAGAACACCTTTCAATTGCTAGAATGTGGAAAGATGCAGAAACAGATAGCATTCAACAGCAAATATATGACACCTTCAGCATCCAGTGGACTGAGCTACTATGGCTACCCTACTGGGATCCAACACATGTTATAGTTGTCAAAGCAATGCATAATTTCTTTCTTGGTGACCTGCAGCATCACTGCCAGAAGGTATTTGGTATGGATGCTGAGGAGAAATTGGATGTTGCTCATACCCAACCTCACATGCCTGCTGAGCAACAACAGGAGCTGGATTCTGGAATTGAAGCCATCCAAAAAGGGTCAGTAACTGCTCTATTGCAGTTGAGGAGGGGGTATGTTGTCGCACTTGTGGAAGCAAATAGTGTTCTACCTGAAATCAAGATCAGTAGCCAGCCTTTGCACAAGCTCAGTAAGGCTGATCAGATGATCAGAAAGATGGCCTATGCTCAAGCACTTGTCAATTGGGTAACCTGCTACCATGCTTCCCCACATCATTTGCCTGACACTTCTCTAGTTCAAACAACACAACCAACTGGAAATACATTGTCTGCCCATTTTTCCCCACCCTATTGTTGATTTGTCCACAGCATGGTCCAGTGCACCATCCACAATGATTCTTGATCAGTCAGTGCTGTCTGAAGTATGGGAAGACATGCAGAAGACCACCTTGCCATTGTGTATCACTCGTGTGCCCCACAATCTTGGTAGCCATGGTCATGCCAAACTCAAGGCTGACCAGTGGCATACAGCTTGTTTAGTCAATCTGGTGATTATGCTTTGCAGGCTATGGGGTGGTGTTAATGCAAGCCAGAAGAACCAAGTTCTTCTATGGAACTACCTATCATTGGTAATGGCAGTCCACTGGGCAACCACTTGCACCATGTCCAAGTATCACATTGAAGTCATCAAACAGTTTTTGACATATTACATTCATAGTACACTGGAGATTTTCAGTGTGTGAGCACTGGTTTACAACAACCACATGTCTTTACATGTGCCTGAATGCTTATGTGCATATGGCCCTGCCCATGGATGGTGGGCATTTCCTTTCGAATGATATAATGGCATCCTCCAATGCATCAATACCAATTTGAAGATTGGTGAGTATTTCCTTAGAACAGCAAGTTCAGCACTCACAAACAACAGGTGAGATGGAACATACTATGCTGAAAGCCTTCTGCAGGGGAAGCAACGTAAGATTGATGCTCAGCAAAAACAACCTGCCTGACTCCTTGCAAGTTCTTACAATGGCCTTCATGCACTTCTTCCCATCAATGTCATCCACCCTGCAGACCGATGTCAACCACTTGGACTCACATGGCATGAACAGCGATGTCACTGAAATCACAGACAGTGTGGATATGTTACTGCTTTCTTCCACTATGTACAAAAGTCTCCTTGACTGCCTTAACAAAGGTATGGTTCCCCACATGTACCTGTCATATCAAGAGCAGCTCTGCCCTCACACCTGGGTTATCCAACCTCATGTGCAAGAGAGACACTCCATGAAATATCAGGGAGTGACTTTCACCTGCTCCTCAAAGCATCTTGGTAATAGTCACATTTTGTTTCACTTCCCCAATGAAACCCAACAATGTGCAGGAGAAATCCAATGCATCTTCTTACACCAAAGACACAGACCTTCCAGTGCCCTTGTGGCTGAAAATTTTTATGTTGTGTGACAATATTGAGAGCTCTCCGATGCACAAGCAGCATATGATCCCTACCGAAAATTCCCACTCCTGTTTGTATGGCTTTGTCACAGTGAGCTCATGGCAGAAGAACAAGTGGTGAAGGTGCTTGGCCATGGTCAGCTTTCCATCCTTGCCAAGGAGGTGAGCAATGTCAGATTTTGGGGCTTTGGTCTTCTGGGAGTCTTTCGACCTGGACTTCCATTTGGCATCAGCTGATGGAGCAGAGGATGATGATGATGATTTATTCTTATTGTTGGGGGTTCCTGACTGGGGCCTGTCAGAAGACTTGGTGGCACAGGTTACCTTGGCCTTGCATTCCCAATAGCAGGCATTGATGGTTTGGGCAAGTTCACACATTTCATAGAGGGAGGCAGGCTTACCAACCCATGTGATCTCATCCTTGATGCAGTCAGGGAGGCCAGTGTAGAATCAATGACAGAGGGCACCATCACCATAGTCCTTGACCTGAGAAGCCCAGCAGTTGAATTCAACAACATACTTTGTGACATGTGAGGTGTCCTTCATAGCAAGGTTCTCCAGCTGCTGGACTGCATCAGTGACTGCATCATGTGGGCTGAAATTGGCAGTCAGTTCACTGAGGAACTCTTGATAATCATCCATCCAGAGGGGATGGTTCAGAGGGTTGCCTGGATTCAGGAGGTCAGGTTTGAACCAGGCCAGTGCCATACCCTTCAGGTATGACTGAGCAAAAGTGACCTTGGCTCAGTTGGATTGGAAAGCACATGGGCAGTCTTGGAAGTTCAGCTCACACTGAATGAGAAACTCCCAAAGTTTTTTTGGGTCAGAGCCATCAAAGGTATCAGGCTCATGGACCTTAGTTTTTGGAGTGGAATTGCCCAAGTGCTGATTAGAGTGGGCTAAATCATGGATGGCCCATGCAAGTGCCAGGAGAGGGTCTTCAGGTGGCTCAGCCAGGTCTTCAGGGATACCCCTGTCACCACTGCCCCCACCATCAGAACCATTGCCTGGGTCATTATCAGGGTCATCAAGATTGCCATGGCAGTGTGGTGGTGTATGGAAGATGGAATATTGGCAGTCAAAAGTACCAGCCTGAGAGGCACTATCCTGTGCCTGGGGTTCAGGTTGACTGCAATGTCAGGCCAAGAAGGACTGGAATTGCTGAACAATGGAAGGGAGTCATCAAGGGTTAGGGAGTGTGGTGGCAAGCCTGTCCATGGTCTCCCTCTGGGTGTGTGCCCAAGTGTGCATAGTTTAATTAGTGATAGGTCAAAGAATGAACTTGTACAAGTGTGAGTATGAATATACTGTCAAGACCAGATCCTCTCCAAGGCTGGAAGTGAAGACTGTGGGGTGCAGATCTTAGGGGGACCACAGTGTAAGGGTTCTGGAGTACTGCAGGGGTGAGGATGCTGGGATCAGTGGGGAACTGGCCAGCAGGACAGAGGGGCAGAGGAGGGTGTTGGGTTCAGCTTGTGTGCTGCCCCCTTGTACAAGTTGGGCCCTCATATTTCAGAGGAGAGTGGAGTACTGACAGATGGAGGGATTCAGAAGGGGACTTGGAGGAGTTATCTTAGCTGATATTCATACTGAGGTTACAAGACTGTACACTACCAGTATTTATAGGTTGCAACACAGTTGGGCCAGTAAGGTATCAGAAAGGGAACTGACAAACAGAGGTATAGAAAATTTCCAGGAGTACAGATGTCAGAAAACTTCAGAGCAGAGAGATAACTGGTAATGGAGAATGGAAGGGATGAAGGATCTTATCTACAAATGGAAGGTAAACCAAGGACTCAAGATGGAGCACCCATCAGCAACCAATCAGCATAAAAGGTGAAACCTAAAACAGTGCTTGGCCAATATGGAGTGTCCTTGCAGTGCAAGAACTAGACCATGCCCCTTTGGCCTGGCCATCCCTAAGAGGAAAGTACCCTGTATCTTTGACAACTTGGGTTGCATGACTAATCTGAGTGTGGCCACTAATGAAGACCATGGTATGGACCTGTAGGGAGGTCCATGGTCTGGTTATACATGGGCTTGGGTGGGAACAAATCAGAGGGTGTGCATAGGGCAAGTAGGGATATCCTGGATGGTATGGGAGCATGGGAGTTAGGTGACTGAGGCATGGTCATGACAGTGAACATATTCAAACTCAGACATAATGTTTATGTGTGTATCTTTTTTTGTAGGACCAAACAGCCACAATTATTCCTTCATTTCACTCTGATTCTACTGCCAGGCCAAAAGTGAATAAACATGTCAGTGTGCCCTCCCAATGATTACTCATTCAGGAGGAAATTCTTGTGGGGATTACCACATTCAATAATAAAAGCAATATATAAGGCTTGCAGAATATCTGCTGAGCACTCCACAATTGAAGAAATACTTGAAGAAGTACAGCACATGGAAACAGTGCAGAAAGCAATAAATCAACATATGAGGGTGAGCCACACCAGCTCTGCAGGGAAAACCTCCCAGGGATGAAGTGGTTCACACTCACATGGAAACAAGAGCACAATAGGCTTGACTGTGAATGGTGGGTTCAGGTACTTCATGGGGGGAGAGTATGCTTTGTCATTGGGGGGCTGGTTCCCTAGGAAAAAGCACTGGCCATGAAGGAAAAGGTGGGCTGTCCCACCACAATGATAGGGGCAACAAACCCTGATAGCAAGAGCAAGGAAACTCACAAGCAAGGGGGAATCAGCCCCAAAAATTTATGCTGGGATAATATGTTCCAACTGTTCTGAGGAGGGCCATATGGCCCCAGACTGTCCTTGCCCCTGAAAGGATAAAGATAAGGCCATAACAAGGCTGTGACTATATGCAGTTGATGTCCAGGAAGACATAGGAAATGATGGTGCTCCTGAAGAGTGAGAACACATTGAATCTGATGAAGTTGTAGTTGTTGAGAATGACAACAATGAGGATGATGATGTGGGAAATGACTCTGATGCAGAAAATCTTGTAGGTGAGGATGTTGACCACAGCTATGAAAACTATTCTGAAATAGATGATGATGATGAACTTGTCACATACTTAGGTGCAATCCACCATGAAGATGAGTTGCCTGATAGTGAGGAAATAATATCATGTGCCATGATATGTATTGAAGAGGACAAATCCTCAGAGGGGACCCTCATAGCATCTGAAGAATGTAGCTCTCCTGAAACTGACAATGTCAGCAAAAACAAGGACTATGAGATAATACATAGCAGATGCCAATCCAGAATGATGGGAGTGGTCCCACCTATACAGAGCAGTCCATGAAGGGAGGTGTGATGAATGTTGACACCAAGTGCACCATGTAGCAGAAGGGCTACTGAGCAAATGATAGGTCCATCTACAAGGAGCTATAAGCTCCAGTGTCAAGATATATCCTGATGTTGTGATGACAAGCACACCCTGGGGGGAGGCATGGATTGGCAAAGATGGGAGGATAGAGCATCACCCTGACTCTACCCCTGATGAAGAGAGCATATGAAATGTGTCTCTAAGAGTCATGGATAATGCTATGGACCTTGACACTGACCAAGACAATATGTAGGTCTCAAAACATAGGGGAAAACCCTACTCAGGATTGATGGGTATGGTCATACATACATCCATCTATGGAGCCACACATAAAAGCCAATGATGTCTGGCATTCCAAGGACATATTACTACTATATTATCCATATGACACCTATCTGTGGTCTGTTATTTGGTTGTGGCCTTCTTTGGCTTTTGGATGTTTCCCACCCTATTGCTATCTGTGGTCAGTTGTTTGGTTGCATCCATTTTTGGCTGCTATGCTATTGCTGTAGTGCATCTGCACCATCATGCTATGCCCATGTTCCCAGGCATTGTTTGTCATGTCAATGCTGATCATCATTTCATGAGGTGATGTGGCCCATGCTTTGGTTTTGGGCTGAAGATTCAAAGGCTCTCCCATGCTATTGGTGTGGTGCACCTAGATTCGAAGGCTCTCCTGCACTATCAGTGTGGTGTAGCCCACATTGTTTGTCATGTCAATGCTGATCATTATTTCCTGAGGTGATGTGGTCCATTATTCTTCTTTCCCTTTTGCAGCTGTCATGTGCTGTCAGTAGGGCTCCTGTGCTGTCATGCTATGCCTGTGTATGCAGGCATTGTCTATCATGCCAATGCCAATCATCATTTAATCAGATGATGTCATATGGCATTATACCTTGGTGGGCATAGTGGTGGGAGTAATATATTTTTCATCTCCTGTTGTCCTTTGTTCTGTTTTCTGTCTGTTTCCCACTACTGGTGTCTGCCACCATTGTATTTGGGTTTTTCATGCTTGCCAATGGAGATCATGTGAAGACATTTAGGACTGGTTCATCTGCAGTGATGTATCATTGCATCTACAAAACTACTATTCAGTGCACTTCTGGTGCGGTCTTCCCTGCAATGCTTCATGTATACAGCCCTTTTAATGACATTGCACTTCCTGACAATACCATGGCTTTTGTCTCTGCAAAGATGGCCATACCTGCTGCCATACCCCAGGAGCCAATTCTTCTTGAAGGTATTTGTGTCATAGCTGTACCTGGTGATCCTAGCATGGACAGCTATGAACACAATGTTCCTGATTTCCCCTATCCCATGGTTGTTGGTTTGGGGTTGGTAATTGCTCCAGCCAGGACATTGCTGGATGGCACATCCAAGGGATTTGATGTGTTTTCTACCAATTATGTGCATGACACTAGGATGACTTCTAACATCAGGTGTGTTGCTTCTCTCTATTGTGTTCACAGGTAGGTTGCTTATAATGGCTGGTAGTTGTGTCTTTGACTCTGCATGTCCACACTGGAGCAAGACTCCAGTACAAATCAGAACTCTGTCATCTTTCATGTTGGTCATTTTTCAGATGCTGCATCAATGGGTGGGCTTCAGGTCAATCTTGAAAGCATTGTGCTGAACATCAGTATGGTGGAATCCAAGTTGGCTTTGGGTATGCCAACCTCTGCTGTGTCCAAGAAGTGCAAGTTTATGGCTGTAGCTCCTAAAGAAGGGTATGTTCATTCTCATCATATGTTTACATGTTTTTACATGTGTCAAAGAGATCATGTGAAAATGCTGCCTGAGGTTGGTAGGGGTGACAAAGGTCCCTCTTCCTCTGCTGTGGCATCCAACACCAATGATTACTGCAATTTAGCATCATCTTCCATGGTGACACATCCAAGTCTGCAGTCCACATCACATTCCATAACTCCCACCAATGATTCCCCCCTGAAAACTGCAGCTGCCATGTCTGTGACGAGAGGTAAGGGGAAGGCCAAGCAGGCATAATTCCATATGTATCTTAATTTGTCATTTGCAAAAGATCTTAATATGATGTACTCTCCACAATCCATCGATCAGCTGTCAATCTTTTGTCCTTATGATTTCTTCTCTGGCATAAGGTGTGACATCATCTTACATCATTTTTGCAGTTTTATACAACCTCCCTCTTCTATGCAGATTATGAATGTCATATGACCATGTCTGCTCTCATGATGTTTGGATTCTTTGGTGTACATATCTGATGGTTGTCAAGTATGGTCTCTCAAACCTGGCTCAATGCCTAACAGCTGTTATGTCTGTTATAATGCTGCCATTCATGCATCCATGGGTGGTTCCCTATGAATGCAAATTATGTATCATCATGTGTCTATTCAGTGACATTGTTGTTCCTGATCACACCATAGTCTTCATTGTTGGCAAGGCTTTTTTGCCCTCAGCTGCCCTCTGTGAACATGCTCTTCTGGATGCCATCTACTTCATCCCACTGCCTGGAGATGTTTCCTGTGATGCATATGAATTACTTCTGCCCCAGTGCACAGTTCCTTTTGTCATCAGCCTTGGCAGGGTGACATCTTCCTTTGCTGCTGCTACAGATGGCCACAACAGTCTCATCTCTGTGACATGTTCAGAATATGTTTGGGATGGAAAGATGTCATCAAAATTGATGTACATCCTTTCTGCAACAAACTTTGCTTTTTTTTTCACAAATCCATATCAGCTGTAGCTTCAGTAATGATCTCCTTCCTGGCTATTGTATATTGTCATTCCCATGAAACTCACTCATACAGTTTTTTTGGTTCTATCAAGGATGTCACATCTAGTGGGGGGATGACTGTTGATGTCAAAAGTATTGTTATGGACATAGATCATGTATCAAGCCTTGGGAAATGCAAGAGTCCTGCAACAGCAGACAAGTATGTTGCCAGTAGTTTGGGTCATTGGATGCTTCATATTCATTTCATGGCACTTAGTTCTCCTTTCTCTGCAACATCCTCATTGTTTGCTTCAAATGTGATGAATATCTCCAACTACATGATGCATCCATCATCTCATATCACACATCCCCTATGAAATGTAGGCATGGAGGTGGAACATGCCACTGAGGATGAGGATATTGATGGTAGCTCCAAGAGTGAAACATACTTTTTCTTGCCATAATAAACATTGGCATTGTTATCTTCTCAAGAATACAGTTTGTTACTACTATGTCCAACACCTCTTTTATGTATTTATCAGTGTGATATGCAAATGTTCTCAATGTTTATGCTTGGGTGGCTATTAGAACCTTAGTAAACAACACACTACATGATATATGTCACAAGCAACAATCACTGTTGCATGTTATATCAAGTAAGTCATCATTCATACTATCAAAGAACATGCCTCCTAATCCACCATCTTAAGGACATACATGTCATTCTCTCTCTCTCTCTCTCTCTCTCTCTCTCTCTCTATGTACCTACCTGTTGAACAATGACTGGCAGTCACATAGCCAATGTTGTTCAGTGGTCACCCATTATGACTACAGACAAGTTCTCATCCAAAAAGAGCAAAATCTGAAAGTGCATCCATAGCATCTCATCATGCTGTTTTCATTACAGTGTGTATACCATCATTGTTTCATGCATGTGTGGAGTGAATCTCCACTGACCACAAAACAGTATTCACCAGGCTGTTTTCCATTCCATGACTGTACTCAGCACAGTCAGCTGTACTCTGTTTTCAGCTCAATGATCTCAAGTTCATGCTCACCACTACTCTGCTGTGCAATGATGTACATATTTAAACATATTGCCTTTGAAATATACTTCTAATGATGCTATACACTGATCAATCTGGCATCTGTAACTTTTACCTGAAGACAACTACCCCCATGACATTTGTTCTCCTATCACTGCAGTGACATTGTTGAGTATCTTCTGCACTGTGAAATTTCCTCATAGCAATCGCTGAACAAGTCTCCTTATGATGACCCATCTACCAAGCATGAATCCCAAGAATGTAGTGTGTACTCTCAAAGGTACATACAATGTACTCTGCAGAAAAACCCACTTTTTTACTCTGTTACAGATGTTGTCTGAACTTATGTCCATGTGGCAGGTGGGTCCCCTTGTGTTGCCATGACTAACATGGGGAGCAGTTCATAATGGATGCCAACACAAATGCCCCCACTGCCATATTTCCCTACTTACAGGAGAACATCCCAGCTTTTGTTGTGTCCAAACAGATCCCAATTTCAAGACATCCCTCCCCTTCCACCACTACCACCTCAGATAGAACAACTTACACATGACCCACAAATCTCACCCTTATCTCAAATTCTCAAATTCATATTTTCATTCACTTCTCAGGAGACCATGCACCCATTTCCAAATGAGATGACCCTACTGGTGAATTCCACACTGGTTTCTTGGCAGCCTGTCTCTGCAGGAGGTGGAGGTGATCAGCACTGGCATGGTGCTCATTTTGGTAACATGGGTGGATTAGGATCACTTGGTGCATGGCCATCCATATCCAAAGTCTGCTGATGCATTGCTGGGCCAGTGCTGAGATTAAGATATGGTTGGCACAACTCATGGCAGGGCCCATGCATCACAAAGTGTGAGACCATGCAACTCATGGCCAGGCCTGTCCTGAAATTAGGATATGGTGGGCACAATCCATGGATGGGCCTGTCAATGATGTAGGGTGAGTCTGCACAACTCACAGGCAGGCCTGTCCATGCCTGTCCATGATAAGCTGTAAGACTGTGCAACTCATAGCTGAGCCTGTCTGTGATATGAGGTGTGGCTGTGAAACTTGCAAAGTTGGTGTGGAAGGAGGTGGAAGCTTGGAGAGCTCTCTCAGAGGCTTTGTATAAGTGGAATTAGGGGATATGTATACCAGCATTAGGGTGTCTCAAAGTTTCTTTTGAAGTACCCAAATTTCTGACATGCAAAATAACATACTTCAAGCTCCAACTTATATTCAAGTGCTGACTGATTTTTGTAATTACCAAATATAGAATGTCCTACTATCATATCAAGAGGCAGCAATTGTGATCCACATGGCCACAATGCCATGCCAGAGCAGATGCCAAGTGCTGTTGAATGACCTGGCCAGTGCCCACAGAGAGCTCCAGCTTATCAGGTTTCAAGACCTCATCTGTACTGCCATTGTAGAGATCACTAATAAAGGGGTAGGGAAAAGGGCTCTAAAGGCTAGTTAGACCACTAGGGACCCTGCTGGAGATAGGAACTAGTAGAGAAAGTGAAATGAAAAGAAACTAGAACACTCAGCTGAAAACCTGACACAAACTGCTCAATCCCCCACCACTCTAGGACTCCCCTAGAGCTGTCCTGACTTCACTCTCAAAGGCAGAAAACAGAAAAGACTGCCACAGGCTGGTCACACCAGCCTGTGCTCTCCAGCCTCCATAGCAGTGATTGTTTTGTAGCTACTACAAACTTGAGTTCAAGTCCAACTTCACTTACTAATCAGCCACTTGCCTCACACCTAAGTCCCAACCCAAGGTACAAAATGGGGATCAAACCCCTTAGAAAAATCAAACAAACCCTCAACCACTCTCTTACCACTCAATATCCTACTAGGGAGTTCTCTCTCCCTAATCTGAGGGGGTCTTCAAATCTTGACTGTCCCCAGTCACTTCCCCCACCAAGGGACTTAGGTTGAGGGAAGGAGGAGGGGAGGACAGGGCCTCACCACTTGTCCAACATCAAATTGAGGGCTCAGAATGAGGCACAAAGCCTTTTCAAAGGGGTTGAGGGTCATGAGCAAGTTGGCACTGCTCTCAAAGGGCTTGAGAGTCTCAGGCAGACTCAAAAGTGGCTCAAAGGAAGGCTCGAAGCATGTTTGAAGGCAGACAAGGGTCTTGAGTCTCAATATATACCTAAAACAAACTATCAGACTTGTATGCATGGACTTCTGCACTTGAGGTGCCCTTGGTAACTCGACAGTGTCCTTTAGACAGTCAACTACAAGTAGAACATATATAAAACACAAAGCAAAAGCAAACCTATCCCCCCTTTTTGAGGGGGGGTGATGAAAACAGTAGACTGGCACCAGCTGTGGTAGTGGCACTTGGCTGGGCTGCCCTTGAGGGCTATCTCAAAGCTTTGAATCATATACTGTAAAATTCATCAGTAATGTATGTACCTCTCATGCCTGGTGTGCTCTCATCCTCATAGTGCCCTTAAGGCTATAGCTTAGCTTGCCCAAGCTAATATGTGTACTAAAATAAAATGAACACAAGATGGTGCACCAAGTTCCCATTACCTATCTCCACTGTGCTCCCCTCCTCTCCTTTGGTGGCTGAAACTACCATGACAGTGGCCAAAGGGTCACTTTGAGACCACTGATCCCCTTGAGGGTTCGCTTGAGCCTTGGGCTCATGATCACAGGCTCCTCTCACATATCTACACTTTCCATTTCTCAAACCCTTGAAGGGGTTTATTGAGCTCTGATTATCCTAACATCACACAGTAGTAAGTCAAATGAAACAAAACAGAGAGGGAACACTTGGGCCTTCAAGCTCAAAAGGCAAGCTCACTTTGAAATCTACTGGGGGGGGCACTTGCTTCCCCATTTCTTTGCTCCTTCCTGATGTCCTAGACCCTCATAGATACTTGCACCAGGTTCATGCAGACTGTAAAAGTATAATCAACAAAGAAAAAATAAAAGAAAACCAGTGGGGGTGCTTCGAGGCTTTGACTTGTCATCCCAAGGCTCCAATTCTTCATTTCAAGGCTTTGACTTGTCACTTTGAGGCCAGACATCCCCCCCCAAAAGTACAACCTAGGAATGGGGTGCTCTCATCCTCCTTGCATCCTCACCCTACCATCTGGTGACCTTCCATGAAATATGGGCCCTTGAATGAGAGTAAGGGTATAATGGGACAGAGCAAGGTTGCCCAAATCGAAGTGAGACTCCAGGGAGTGTCTTCTAGAAGAGACTGAGAGTGCTCCACTGGAGTACACCTGTAATTATACCACCATAAGTGAGATATCCACAAATGAAATTAAAATACTTGAGCCTTCAAGCTTGTTGCTTGATATTGAGGGTACTGCTGCTCATAAATCCCTATAACCAAGCTTTGAGGGAGTCTCATGCTCATTGCTCTCCTCAAAAAACTTTTGGCACTCTAAACCAATATAACAGTGAGTAAAAACATGTAAGATGATACTTGGGTCTTGTTCTGAGTGCCAGGTGGGGCCCTGGGCTTTGCATTGGCTTGATCCCCAGCCTTGCAGTCTCAAATACTTGATGTAGCACCCCATAGAGCCTAGGGTACAGGAACCATAAGTCCACTGCACATAAATTAGAGTCAGAATATGAGTGAAGGAGCCCATAGTTCGAGTGAGGGCCTGCTTGCATCCTTTGAGTTTCTCCTTTGAAGCAGGGAGGTGCCTGCTTTGCCAAACACTGCATCTGAAGTGACCTGATACTTAAGGCAGTCTTCTCAGTCAGTTTTCGAGTGCTGGAAGTCACCACAAATGTTAGAGGTATTTGTCTGGTATAATGGTAAACCTAACCATATAAATGTGTTCCATTCTTTTCTGTTTCTTTTTGCATCCTGGTGAACATGCTTGCAACACGTTGTAGCTAGGCAATTTGATACTTAAACCATTCATTACAAATCGGGCACCTCAGTCTTCGTATCCCAAGACTGGGGTGAGCCAGCGAGTCTTTACAACCACGGACCACATACTCACTAATAATAGTTGCTCGTTTGTCCCCAGGTAGATATACCAATCGAGTCTTCGTATCCCAAGACTGAGTCGCTCGTTTGTCCCCAGCCATTTTCGTCACTACTGTTACAGGTTATGAGCTCTCCTGCCACTGGCTCTGTTACTTCATCTGGCATCTATGCCATTCCAAAACTCACTGAGAAAAACTGGGTAGAGTTCAAAACAAAGACTGTCATGTCCCTCAGAGCATGAGGTCTCGCCTGCCACCTGGATGGCACTGTGATTACTCCCCAGCCACTTCCAGTCGACAATGGAAAAATAAAGACTGCTGACAAATCACACAATGCGACTGACGACAAAATTGAAGCACATGCAGTTTTGCTCGACAATTTTTCTCAGAAAGAAGCTCTCACGATTCAACAACTGTACGCTACCATTCCAAACAGCATTTTGATCCAGGTCCAGAAACACTCTAGTGTCGCCAATATCTGGAAGGCTGTTTGTGCTATTTATGAAGCCAAAAGTGACCTGATGCAGGTAGATGTCTGAGCATGGTTGCAGAACATGAAATGTGGCAACAAAGATGATGTAAAGGAGCATCTCACTACTATGATGATGCTGTGAGAGGAACTTGCAGGCATGGGTGCCCCGATAGATGATCATGATTTTACTGCCATGATCATGAACTTGCTACCCGAGTCTTTTCAAACCCTTTTGCACATGACTACAGCTGTGATTTGAGCCTCTGGTGGCACTGTCTCTCTGCAGTCCATCATATCTGTTGTCTTCGAGGAGGCTGACCATCGAGGTATTGGGAAAAATGAGCCATCTGGCAGTGACTCAGCGCTGACTACATCCTCGAAGAGTGGCAGGCACAATCGAAGGTCAAAGGACTCAGACAAGAAATGTTATAATTGTAGTCGGGTTGGACACCTGGCTAAGGATTGCTGGCGAAAAGGGGGAGGAAAGGAAGGCCAAGGACCTCATCAGAAGTCAGCGCAGACTGCTGCTGCAGCTACGACTACTCAGGATTTCGCATTCATGTCTGCTACCCTCAATAGTGAAGCTGCCATACTCTCAGTACCTGCAGAGCGATGTGGAGCAATTGTTGACTCTGGCACTACATCACACTTTTGTCCTGATCGCTCGAAGTTCAAAACATTCACACCAATTACTCCCAAACCTATCAGCATTGCTGATGGGCGCACCATCCATGCTATTGGATGGGGCGATGTCATGGTTGAACTGCCAAAGGGTAACGAGCGAGTCACTGTGACACTCAAGGATGCACTACTTGCCCCAGACATCGCATTCACCCTCATATCTACTACCCACATTGCAAATGCCAACTACTCAGTTCGAATGACCAAGGGGTGGTGTGAAATTTGGTCACCCAACTCGTCACAGCTTGTCGCTCATATCCCAGAAGTCAATGGTCTTTACTGCACTGCCATAGCCATTGAAACTGCTGCAGTGGTAACCTCTCGACAGTCGAAGATGACACTTAGGCACCTGCATGAGTGCATGGGTCACATGTCATTTGATGCCACTAGGTCTATGGTGTGGAAAGGGATGGTTGAAGGTGTCGAGATCATCTCCCATCCTGGCAATGACTTCTGTGAAACCTGTGTAAAGGCAAAAATAACTCGAGTCCATTTTCCTACTGAGTCTACCACCCATGCTACAAAATATGGTGAACACATTCACACAGATGTGTGGGGACCTGCCCGAGTACACTCTCTGTGAGGAAAATGCTACTATGTCTCATTTACTGATGACTACTCTCATGAAACTACCCTTGCCTTCATACAAAAGAAGAGCACAGTACTCAGGGCTGTTCAAAGCCACATTCAGTACATTACCAATCAGCGGGATGATGCCAAAGTCAAGTACATCCGATGTGATCGAGGTGGCAAATACCTAAGCAATGAGGCCAAGAACTATTTTTCCAGTAAAGGGATCCAGCTCGAGTTGACGGTACATGACTCACCCCAGCAGAATGGCATCATGGAACAAGCTAATCGCACCCTTGTCGAGCATGCACGCACATTACTTATCGGTGCTGACCTTCCTTGTAACCTCTGGGCAGAGGCTGTCAATCATGCTGCATACCTTAAGAACCGGTCACCCACTAGTGCCCTTGTCAACAAAACACCTTATGAAGTGGTTCATAGGCGTAAGCCTGATCTATCTGATATCCACCGATTTGGATGCAAGGTGTTTGTTCGACTCGAGAATGCTGGAAAGCTTGATGAACAAGCTAAGGAGGCCAAGTTTATAGGCTATGACAATCAAAGCAAAGGATACAGGATTTATTGGCCTGAGACATGGCGTGTTTCTGTCGAGCGAAACATTTGTTTTGCCCCAGATGATGGTGAACATGCTCTGTCAGGTGACGAGGTTGTTCAGTTTGAGGGGGAGACTGGGGAAGTTGACCTTCGAACAACCCCCATCACTGTTCCTGCTCCATCACCTACCAATGTTCCATTACCTCTGTCTTCGGCATCTACACCACTCTCATCCCCTCTGCACACTCCACCTTCATGACCAACTGAGATTGCTCCTGCACTGCCATTGCTTGTGAAGGCACCTGAACCTCATACCACTCACGGAAATAAGCACCCACCAGGTTTCTATGCCCAAAAACAGTTCGAGTGCATCAATGCAACATGGGAAACCGAAATCATGGATGATGATGAATATTCTAATGACACTAGTTTCGCAACTGCTGCTGTATATGCTGCAACTGATGAGCCATCTGTTAGTGAAGCACTTCGAGGACCAAATGCAGACAGGTGGCGTGCCACAATGGAAGAAGAAATTGCTGCAGTCGAAAGGATGGGTACATGGGAACTCATCGATCCACCCCCCAATGCAAATATTATCGACTCGCACTTCATCTTGAAGGCCAAACATGATGAAGGTGGTAATATATCATGCTACAAGGCATGTCTGGTTGCAAATGGACATCAACAACGTGAGGGCATCGACTACAATGAAACATTTGCAGCTGTTGCAAAGCTTCCATCCGTCCGAGCTGTCCTTGCCAATGCTGCATCCCAGGGTTGGGAAATTCACCAAATCGACATCAAGAATGCCTACCTTAATGCCAAACTCACTGAAACCATCTACATGCAACCACCACCCGGTTATCTCCAACCCAGACAGGAGGGAAAGGTCTGCAGGCTGCTTAAGTGTCTTTATGGCACCAAACAAGCTGGTTTCGAATGGTACCAAACACTCTGTGAGTTCTTTGGTGAAATTGGATTCATATGGTCATCAGTCGATCATGCAGTGTTTTACAAACACGGTGTGGAGTCATCATCAGTTGTGTCTGTCTCAACAGATGACATGGCTCTTACTGGAAATACAATTGAGGTGATTGTTTGGATAAAGGATAGGTTCAAGGAAAGGTTCAACATCTCTGATCTGGGCAAGATAAAATGGTTGCTCAGCCATGAAATCAAATATGATAAGGCTGCTCACACCATGTCCATTTCACAGTGAGCACATATAGACTCACTGGTCGAACGTTTCAACCTAACCAGTGCAACTCCCATGGATTTTTTGCTTTATTTGCATTATTTGGCACACCCATGGAACCCAGAACCATGCTAACAATGGATCATTCACCCTCGACTCCACGCCAGCTAGCAGAAATGAAGGACGTACCATATAAGGAGCTCGTTGGATCTTTTGCATGGTCTGCCCTTGGTTTGCGACCTGATATTTCATTCCCCACATCTATACTCTCCCAGTTCTTACAGAATCCTGGTCATGCACATTGGGAGGCAGCAAAACGAGTTGTCTGCTACTTGAAAGCCACACACGAGTATGCACTGCACCTCACAGATCCCAATGAAGGCATCATAGCCTATGTCGATGTGGACTGGGGTTCACAGCCTCATCACCATTCCATTTCAGGTCATATTGTATCATTTGCAGGCATGCTGATTGCCTGGGGCTCACGAAAACAAAACATAGTCGCACTCTCATCCACCGAAGCTGAATATGTCGCCATGACAAATGCTCTCAAGGATATCATCTGGCTCTGCAACTTGTTCAGTGAGATTCGTGCCCCCATTACCATACCAACTCCCCTCCTATGCGACAATCAAGGTGCCACCACACTTACTGCCAACAACAAGTTTCACCCACGCACTAAACACATTGACATCAGATATCATTTCATCCATGAGGCTGTAGATGAGGACAAGGTGCAACCTACTTATTGTCCCATGGAGTTGATGGTCACCAACATTCTCACAAAACTGTTACCACGTCCAAAGCTACAAAAACTCATTGAGATGATAGGACTGCTTTAGACTTGAGGGGAAGTGTTAGAGGTATTTGTCTGGTATAATGGTAAACCTAACTGTATAAATGTGTTCCGTTCTTTTCCATTTCTTTTTGCATCCTGGCAAACATGCTCGCAACATGTTGTAGCTAGGCAATTTGATACTTAAACCGTTCATTACAAATCGGGCACCTCAGTCTTCGTATCCCAAGACTGAGGTGAGCCAGCGAGTCTTTACAACCATGGACCACATACTCACTAATAACAGTCACTCGTTTGTCCCCAGGTAGATATACCAATTGAGTCTTCATATCCCAAGACTGAGTCGCTCGTTTGTCCCCAGCCATTTTCATCACTACTGTTACAACAAACTCAAGAACAGGACTCCACCCACTAGAGTGGGGAGTCTGGACCTGTAGTGTCAGTATTTCACCTGTAGGACACTGTACCTTGTCTCCATGTACTTCATAGCTTTTAAATAAACAGTTCTCAGACTTGGGGAACAAACTGGGATGGATTTTCATTGGTGTATCATTGCAGGCATGGAAAGCGAGTGAATGCATGGCCTTGACACATAGCATCATGGCACGGGACTGCTTAGTCAGCTGACTAAGCATGCTTGGACTTGTAGCACAATTCTCTACTCCAAGACTTGGAATCCATCCCTGCTGCAAATATATCAATAAAACTGTCACACCATATGACCTACCTTTGCATTGAGTTATCCAAAACCCAGGTATGATATCCATTATCCTCTGACTGATTGCTTTTAGGCTTTTTCTTTGTGTTTTCTCTTCTGGTGGCTTCCTTCGAGCCACCACCCTCAATTGCCACTCAACCTCGACTTTTGGCTCCTTTTCTTTGATTCTATCACTTCCTGGTTGCTTTGAGACCTCGCACAGGTCTTCCTTTGGTGCTGGTGGGGGTTTCTAGGCTTTGAGGGCATGTGCTTCTGCCTTGAATGGTCACTCCTCTGCACTTGGCTTGTCTTTGGCCTCTTGAGGTTCAATGAGGGGGTTCTGGGGTGGAATCTCAGTGTGGGGAAATGGGAGAGAGTGAGAATACTCAGTTTGGGGGACTGGTAAGTCTCCCATTACTTTGGTTGCTTTGAGCTTGACTGATACCCTCATCTCTAGCAACTTTCCTTTGCTTTTCTCCTTCAATTTCTCTCATAGATGATTCCTTTGTACCTCAGCCATTAGTGACTGCCCAGCAATATATGAAGTGACCTGTTCATGTTCAAAGCTGGATTTGTTTTGACCTTTGACAATGGGTGAGCAGCTCAGCTCCACCACAGCTGCCTTGATACCTTCCACTTCGAGAGCCTGACCTCTTGAGTAATGATCTGGTGCTTTCGAGAGTTTCGAGGAGTCCTGAAAATTGTGAGTTAGTGAGAGATCTTCGAGTGACATGGAACATGAAAACTGTGAGGCTCTCAAGCCTCACCTCACTGGCATCTCCCTCTCATCAAATTCCTTGTGAGCTGTCATAGGTCTCAGCTCTTGCTCCCTGACTTTGTACTGGGCCTCAAGCCCTCCACTGGTCCCTTGCCATGCATGCTTCTCTTGACTCCCAGCAATATCCCTTCTCAAGCAACCTTTCTGCCTCTCAGGTCACCTGGCATGTGGGCCATGCATTGTATGCATGCTGTCTTCGATTGTTCCACTCAAGCCTTCAAAGGATCTCACCTCAAAACTCTCTATCAAAGCCTTTGAGATATAGATCATCCTTCTTGATGCTTGAAAGTTGGTCCATAACTTGAAGGGTGTCATGACCTTGGTAAAACATAACTGGTATTCAAGTGAGGCATCAAATGAGTCGATCTTAACCTGCTTTTGCTCATCCACTAGGTCATAGAGATCATGCTTTGAATACCAAGCTGGGGGAAACCTGAAGTGTGAGTAGAGTCAAGACACATCTGTAATGAAGTCAGCCCAATCTCTTTCTGCATACAGTAGCCCTCTCCATCACTCAAACTTGTCAATGCCAAGGTACCAGATGGCCCATCAAGCCCACTCATGATCTTCAAAGCAGCTGGCTTGCATGCAGAGGTCTCAAACATCCTCAAGATACCATAATAAGTCATCTGGGTGGCCTGAGAACCTGGGAGCATCTTTGTCACTCCCTCAAGGCATTCCTTCAAGGGGCCAAGGAGCACTTCATAGGTGCTCTACAACCAGTTGGCTTTCAAAGCTCAAACTTGACCCTCAAAACCTATCTTCATGCTTTGACTGACTCTTGTAACTCTCATAGTGCCTGTAGTAACTCATGATAAGTAAATTAAAAGAAGAAAACAATGTAGCTGTGTCTGGAAAATCTATTCTCACAACTCAGCTTCTCTTGTTTCACTTCAAGGGTTGCTTTGGTGCCTCAAAACTGTCTATAACTTGTCCCTCAAACTTCTAAAACTGTAGATTAACTTCTAAAATGAAATTAGGGATACTTAGCTTGGCTCCTAACCACACCAAACTGTCAGTAGAGATGTCCTCCTCTCCAAGGACTAGGATCCCCTCCAGGTGGGCTCCAGATGTAGAGATCACTAATAAATGGAAGGGAAAATTGGTCTGAAGGGTAGTTTGACCAGTAGGGACCCTGCTGAAGAGAGGAACTAGTAGATAGAATGAAAAGAAAAAGAACTGGAACACTCAGCTGAAAACCTAACACAAACTCTGCTCAATCCCACCACTCTAGGACTCCCCTAGAGCTGTCCTGACTTCACTCTCAAAGGCAGAAAGCAGAAAAGACTGCCACAGGCTGGTCACACCAGCCTGTGCTCCCCAGCCTCTATAGTGGTGATTGTTTTGTAGCTACTACAAACTTGAGTCCAAGTGCAACTTTGCTTACTAATCAGCCACTCACCTCACACTTAAGTCCCAACCCAAGGTACAAAATGGGGATCAAACCCCTTAGAAAAATCAAACAAACCCTCACCCACTCTCTTACCACTCAATATCCTACTAGGGAGTTCTCTCTCCCTACACTGTCAACCAACTAGACTCTTCTGGCAGTGATATGGATACCAATTCTCTGCTTTCTGACTCTAGTTCTAGCACATCCAACATGTCCTCTGCCTCCTCCCTTTCTGATTTCATGGTGGACACCCTGATGTCTTTACTGGAAACATCTGAAGCCAGTTTCATAGCTGGACTGACCCTCAATCACCAGATCCTGACATTTGAAAACACCATCATTGCTCTAACAGATGAGGTGGAAAAATCATGTTACTTGGCTGCTCATGCTAAGGCTCCCCATGCTCCACAGATCCAGCTTCTCAAAGAGTGGTGTCTCAGTAATGATCTCAAGAAGTTCCATTGTAAACTTCATGTGGATCCCAATGTGTTTGCCTGCCTCATCACCAAGTTAGAAAATCACCTGATCTTTAGCAACAACTCCAACAATCCTCAGCTTCCTGTTTCAGTCCAGCTGGTGGTCTTTTTAAATGGAATCAGCCACTATGGAAATGGGGCCACTATGGAAGATGTTGCTGAGTGGGCCAGCATCTCCATTGGAATGGTCTACAACTGCTACCATTGGGTCATGATTGTGCTGCTCCAACTTCATGATGATGTAATCCACTTTGACCCAATGGAACCAGAAGACCAGCAGGAATGGGAGCAGGTGAAGCAGTGGGTCAAAAGTCACAGCTGTCCAGAGTGGAGGGGGGGGGTTTATGTGTGTTGATGGGTCACCCTTCAATCTCTTCCAGAAGCTGGGTTGCCATGGTGAGGGGTTTTATGACTGTAAGTCATGCTATTCACTATCTGCCCAGGTATGTTCTAGTCTATGGGTTGGGCATGACATGCTGAATGTTGTGAAGGTCATCATACTTCCCCACAATCTCAGGATTGTCAACTACATTTTCACATACATCAAATTCAAACTTTGAAACCTGTTATTATGAATGGTACTTCTAATTCCAGTTCCACAATTAAATTCCTATGGGACCCATGTGCTGCACAAAGTACATAGGTGTGGAAGGAGGTGGAAGCTCAGAGAGCTGTCTCAGGGGCTTAGGATAAGCCAACCTAGGGGCTATGTGTAGTGGTACCATGTGTGTAAGCTGAATGAAATGCCATAATAAATCAGACAATGGCCCACCTGCACCCATTGTTTCATCAATTACAAAAGCCTTCATATAATGGCTATCCTGGTGCCTGCAGCATGTACCTGCTGCTGGATATGGCTAACATCCCACAAGGATGGAGGTTGCAACTAACAAACCAGGTTTCTGTTTACATGCAAAACCATTTTTGTGGAGAGGTGTTCAAGGGGCCCATTCACTTCCACACATATCCATTCCTGTCCCATTGGCATATTGTGCAGATCATGCTCTGTGGACAATCATACAAGCATATCACCATCCAGGTGAGTTAGTGACACAGGTCCCTGGAATTGTTTGGCTCATTGTCAAGAAGTCATAGACAATACAGTTTGGTGAGGAATGATGTGGGATGGCATCACTGCAATGCAGGGTAATCACAACTGCAACTATAGTGCTTGATACAGATGGCACAACAAGGCTGTGGTATCTTCTGGGAGCTATCAGCTGCACATATCAAGTGAGTGGGATGGAAACTCAGATGCTGAGCAGCTTGGGTTAAGCACTAGATGTAGAAAGATATTTGGAATTTGCTCCATGCACTATGAGAACCATTGGCAGAAAGCCTCAGTGGTTCAGACCAGTGAGGGGTGGTGAAATGGCTTGATATTATTCTGCCAAATGGTAGACTCCATTGGTAGCCTAGACCTCTTGCCCACATGGTTTCAACAAGGTCATGGTGTATGTTCTCTTTCTTTATGCAGGTTATTCAGCATTGAAGCCTCACACAGCTGCCAAAATCCCAGCCCAAGGTATCAAGTTTATTAAAGGATGGCAGGGAGAAAAATGGAGCTTGTGGATGGGTAGATCAAGCGAGCAATTTCCATGCTCTCTTATTTAGAATACTCAGCATCATTCATCTGCAAATGTATGCTGTGGGCCATGATGTTCTTGTCCAGCTGAATGAAAAAGCTAAATGTCAGCAAGATATGGATATGCAGTCCATCCTTCCAATATGGAATTCCATATATAATAACATGTCTATCATGGTAAACTGTGCAACTCCATACCATACTGACATCAATGGTCAGGAACCATGGCTAGACATGTTGGTCATGGTGGGGAACTATATGCTGCTCAACTTCATTATTCCAACCTTGAACCTCTGCCTTGAATACAACCCAGGTACAATTATAGCAATGTCAGATTCAGCATTAGAACATGGGGTAGAATACCATGAAGGAAATCACACATGCCTTGCATATTATATGCAGGAGAATGTCCATCAATCTGTAGGCATTCCACTTTGTCAAAAACCTAATATCATGGACTTAAAACCATAGAGGACTTGTAATTTGTATATACCATGATAAAACAAATTTGGTATATGTATATGTCATCCATTCCATGGGCCAAGTACTTTGTTTAAAATGAACCACTGGCAGAATAGATGATCAATTTCACCATCAATCCTCACTACTTCATTTGTAATCTTTATCAAAGTGGCCATATAATGACCAAATTGGTTGTGCAGCCATGTATCAATTGGTTGCTCAATGATGGTTCATTCAATGGCTGTTCATGCTAGAAAATGGTCAACAGATTGAACTCTGGACATCTACTTGACATTACCTGGAAGTATTCCATGGCAGTTTGGAAGATGTGTGCACCCCTCAATTGCTAATGGTCAGCATAATACTGTAATGAGTCATGTAGCCACCATGGACAGGCAAATCTGGCATATTTATCAGGCTGCTGCAGCCTCCAGCTGGAATGAAGGTGTTGATGCTATCTAATAAGCAGAAAGCATCCATGGGAATCTGTTGCAGCTCATTTTGAAATGCCTTTTCATCATCTTTCCACTTCACATATGCATGGTAACATGCAGGAAGTGGAGGAGGGGGGCTTTGCCTGCAAACCAATAGAAGCAACAGGTTGTTGAGTTCTTTCTGTACCCACAAATATCAATTAATTGCAGAACTAATGACAGTGTAATAAATGACACACCAGGTCCATGGAGAGATTCTGGAACCACTGCTCAGGCCAGTCTGATACTTGTACCATGTGTAATAAATGAATTGCTACACACTTGATGCAGCATCCCATGTAGACAATTCCCATCTCAATGAGGGATTGTTGACATGGATAATGCAGACCAGTGGAATATGGCTCCACATTGTAAGCCTTTTGCAGATGGTGGATGACTTCTAGTAGATCAATCATATCCACAATATACTTGCCTTCCTCCATGTTGGTGACTCTCATTTTGGCAGTGTCCTGAATATCCCCTGCAATCCATTTCTTTGCATGCACAATGTAGCAGTTGAGCTTCATGTTGTGTGGAAAGGTTGATCACACTGTATCATTGGTGTGCCATGATCAGAATCTCACCAGCACATGCAACACTAGAAAGGTTATCAGAACTGGTTAGTAACCTGACCATGAAGTACCTGCCATCATCTGAGGTGTGCCAGGAGGCCAATGCCATTTGCTGCATATCATCAAGTTCAGCCATCATAGGTAAGGCCTCTAAAGCATTACTGTGGGCTACCTGCATTAAAGGAAAATGCTTTTATAACTTACATGTAAGGTAGTGGACATTTGAACTCTACCATAATCACATGATAAGCATGACAAATGCTCTGTTAATTCAATAACAACTCATAGAAGTTGCATCTCAACAATTGCCTGCACTTAATTGTAGACAGTGCCACAGCCAATATGACAAAATAGTTTGGTTCATCTATACAAGGGAATTGCAAATGTAATTAATTTTGTGAGCTACAACATACACCCAGTGTGTGACTTTGAATACAAACAATCCAAACATGGAATGTGCTAAGCATGACTACAGTATTGTATCCAGTCCAACAGATGGTACAAAAGTGGTGAAGTGACACAGGAAATCTACATTCAAGGAAAGGGAAGTGCTTGAATAAGGGCCTTAATGGTCAACCAGCTGCCTGGGCAGTCAAGAAAATACCATGATCACCATGTTCTCCCAGCAAGTATACTACTTGAATTTGATAACACTCAGACTGCCATTCAACTAACAAATTAATTGATGCTCTTCAATCTTTGTGTATTTCCATATAATGCATTTAAATCCTATTATTGTAATTAACTTCTATACCCAGACTGAAATACTATAATTTTTGTGAATGTTATCAGTGTCCAGGTCATTTCAACTCACTTGTCAAGGAGTTAACAGCACAGGTCACTGTGTGTGACACATCATGTGATTATGGTAGAGTTCAAATGTCCACTGCCTTAGAACCATCAGCCAGAAATTCACAGATATTTTCCCTTTCAGGATCACCAAAATCAATCTCCTGTCCATAATCTGCTGCATTTCCCATTTCTTCAAATGGAACAGAATCAAGGACTTCTGCAATTAATGTAGGTGGCTCAGTTTCAACTTCCTCAGATACTTCCACATCAGATTCATCTGGGGGTGATGGGATCCTCATGACCCACATTCTCATCAAGATTTCCAGCTCAGAATCATCCTCTTGGTCAACTGACAGTGCCATATATTAAATGCAAGCCATATTCATTTTTGATTGAGAGTATGCTTACCAGAGGGAGAAGGTCACTCAGGCACAGCTGTGATTGTTGTCTGCTCAAAAGGATCAGAATGCAGGGCTGCAGTGGGTGATAGAGTGCTCATATTCCCAGTTTTCTTGGATAGTTCCATGTCTGAGTCATCTGGGGGTGAGGGGACCCTTTTGGCCTGAATTCTCTTTGCAGTCTCCACATCAGAATCATTGTCACATTCAGAAGACACTGCCCCATATCAAGCACAAGCTATACTTTAAGCTTGATTGAGTATGCTTACCTGAGGGACTGATTGGCTGAGGCTCTGCCAACACTTTCATCTGCTCAAAGAGATCAGAGTCAGGTGACTGCCACAGTGAGGGCCACATGTCATGTGGCATCCAATTGATCATGTCCATTTCCTGAGTGAGGCCTTCTGCAGATGAGGAGGTCCTCTCTGCCTGCACTTCTTGCAAAGTATCCATGTCATGCTCAGGCATCCACAGGGAAACCTTCACAGTCCACAACTTCTCATACATCTCTCTACAATCACTCTTCTCAGAGGAGGGAGAAGGTAAATCCACACCATAGATTTGGAAGGCTTCCATACTGTAGCTGTGCTGTGAGTGGAAGTAGCCCTTCACAGCAAATTTGATGGAAGCAAATCTTCAGCTCAGGCCAAGTAGCCACCCAATTCCTGCCAATGTTCAATGGGCAAAATTTTGACTATGAAACACTGAGTGGAAGACTAGTATAGAGGTATATGAATTGTACCTCAGTGGTAGAAATGAACTTGGCACTCCAGTTGGTTCAACATTTACAGTGATGGGAAAATTGATGGATGAATATGTATATGTACAAGGTCCTTCCTGATATAGGTGATTTGATCATGGGAGTAAATGGCTTACAGCAGAGAGAAATTTTTTGAGGCATCACAGGCAATGAATATTATGCCATGTCCTCCCATGATATGATCTGCAAATGGATGGATTACCATACATGATGGTGCCATCATGATTGGTGATGACTGTAGTATCAGACCTATACAACAACTCAGTCATGCATGGTAGTGGCAAATGTCTAATTCACATTACCTATACAACAACTAAGGTAACAGGTGAGCACATGTACACATATAGGGAGAAAGGAAAATCACTATGCCTATCTCAGTCATGTGCAGTAGCAGCAAATGTCTGAGGTGGCTTTACTATTGTATAGAACTAGATATACTAAGTGAACACAAGAGCAAGACATGAGGGTTGAACCTGGTGTCATACAACAAGGCAGTCCCTAGCATGGGACCTTACAACATTATGAGCATGAGGAAAAACATTGGAACAAAGGAACAATTCTCCACACTGTACAGTAGTGTGTGAGTGGTGAAAAACAGAGTATTGTGATATTGTATACCCATGATCAGAAGGTAATTCTCACAATAAAAGAAAAGGTGGCATTAATTGACAAAACCAAGACTATGAATGACTTGCCAAATTCTAACATGTAGTACTGGCAGGTAAGTTGACATCTGACCTTTGAAGACCACCATTCAGCATCCTTGATTGCAATGATCTTAAGGCAACTATGGACACTTCATCACATGGGTGAGATGATTGAGAATGATTAAAGTACTGCTTGGTATGTTAACATTCATGCCTGTGAAGTCTACCCATGGAACTCTGCATCCACAATTGAAATTTGTAGTGACACTGCTTTGGATGTAAAGTGCACTGATTGAATTCTATATCTGTGATTGGTGTTGGAGATTGAATCACCCCTGTGTGATGTCCATTTTGATATGCTTTTTCATTGATTACATAAGCACTTAGAGCGTACACTTTAGAGTACATTTTGGTACTGTTCCCTCAGTAGTTGAGTCACTACTGAGGCTGCCTACAGCCCTTTTCTACAATTGGAAGAGATGCTGTATGAATGGCTATGGACTAAGGAGCATGTGAGGTCCATCATTTTCTTTTGTTGACCTTGCTTCCAATGGCAATGTTATTCTTCCATGAATTCTTTGGAGGTGGAGAAGCCACATTGGCATCTGGTGTTGGAAAAAAATTTGCTGCATTGCAATGATGTATTATTTTTATGTGATGATAATGAGATTGTGATCAGATTATTATAAGGTGGTGGAGTTGTAATTGTATCACAGCACAATTGCAACATCTTCAACAGGTGCATACCTCCCTTCAACATTCTGCTGACCCATTTCCATCCTTTCTGTGCATACTACTCACTGTTTATATTGTTCTATACACATTCTATCCATACTGTCAACTATGCCCACACAAAAACAGACTGTAGCCTGCAAGTACTGTGGAAAGTTTTTCAAATTGACTGGAATGGGACCTCATTGTAAATCATGCATGAAGAAAAATCACAGAGAGCAGGAGGATCTCACATATCTTGGGTTACTTTGTGAATGTAGCACTCCATCTATGGTTCATGTTGATTTTTTAGTTCATTGTTCTACTTGCAGCAGCTGTTTCATTGACAAGTGGCTCACATGAGCTTGTATCTGCTGAGGCTGGTGACTCACTGGTGGCAGCCCTCCAGCTGAGCACTGATGCATACAACAATGGTAAGTTTGATTGCTTTACTGTATATTCAAACTGATCTTCCCTTGTATAGATAATATCAATGATGCTTAGCTCACACACCTTGACCCAGAGCTGACACATATGAATGATGCAGCTGATGATTTAGAAGAAAACTGTAAGTATTCATATATGGTAGTGATAGGCTTCTGAACAGTGATGCCATTACAGACAAGGCAGTGTAGAAAATGGGAATTCTCTAGGCATACAAGTAACATTCCATGCACCATGTCTCTACTCATGGCCATACCTGTATGAGTTCAGAGTTCCTCTGGACTTGCCTTGTGCCTTCCTGCATGGCCTCATGTTCAAAGAATCCCATATGAGAATTCCATCACCTGCTCCATGCCACATCAACTCCCTGATTGCCTCACCACCTTCTCCCCAAAATTCCAAAACCAGTCATACAGACTCAAGCCAGGGGTCTAGGCCTTGGTCCAGTTTGGCCAATCACCATGTGCCACACTCCAACCCCCATACAGGTTCTGAGCACCCATCAACAAAGATTTACAGGAGACAGCTGATCAAGAGGATAAGAGAGCATTAGCAAGAGCTTATGCCCAGGTTGAGGAATTAAAGAATGCAATCAAAAAGAAGACTGTACATTTTGATGGTGTAGAAATTCCAGGTCATTGCCTGCACAACAATCCCACTCCTACAAGCACCCTGGCCCCAGCTAGGCCTTCAGCAAGCCCTGGGTCGAGTTCTTCAAGCTCCATAGAAGACATGCATGTGGGGAAAACATTGGCAAAAGATGATGCTGTAGGTTCTGGAAAATCAAGGGCACAAGCCCAGTCTGCCCCACAATTCCATTACCAAAGCAGATTAGATGAGGTAGCTGCCACCAAGCATCTTGTTCAACAGGTCCTAGGCACTAAAATAGAAATCACCACTGAAGCTCTCTTAGCCATCAGCCCAGAGATTTGTAAACAAGTCAAGGAACTTGCTATGATGAAGAAAATTGTGCTAGGAAGCTTGCAGACTGCCTCAGAAACTTCCACATCTTCAGCTTGGGCAACTTATGAGCAGTAGCTGGTGAATGACACTGAAGGGAAGTGCATGGGGTTGGTGATGGCTCCCTCAAGGCCAGTGGACAGAGTACTTATGGACAAGCTCCATGTCAAGTGCATCCTTGATAGTGGGTGCCAGGTGGTTGCCTTGCAATGTGAGTTGTGGGAGGCATTGGGGGCCCCCCTTCATTTGGATATGTGTATGATGCTCAAGGCTGCTAACCAGTTGAAGGAAAGCATGCTCGGAGTCATCAAGATTGCATCCCTGTGAATAGGATCCATCAAGGCACACCTCCAGATTCAGGTTGTCAACCATGCACCCTTTGATCTTCTCTTGGGTTGTCCCTTCTTTTGCCTGCTCAGCAGCATCCTACATGACTTCCCTGACAGCAAAAGTCTCTTGAGATATGCAACCCAAATTCCAGATGACAAATACTGATTCCTACTTGCCCTCATAACTGACTACACCCCTTACCTCACTTTGTTAATTCTGAGGATGAAGAAGAGTTCTATGCTAGAAGAGAGTTATGCTGCCAGATGGATAGATCACATCAAGGGTTTTTAGTATTGGTCAAGGATTCACCAAGGTTGCAAGGAGACCACAGTGAGGTTTTCTCCATATGTTCCTTTTATGTGTTAGATTCTCTGTCAGAATTTCCCCATTGTTCTTCACCTGTTCCTACAGACTCACAAGATCTTCCTACTTCTATGTTACTATACAATGTCAAGAGTGAAAGCATTCCATCTGTGGAGCCTTTTGACTCCAGTTTTATTCCACATGGTGACCAGTTCTTATATTTGACAAGTATGATGATTTCTCCACTGACAGTTTCTGCCTTAAAATCTACCTACCAGTTCAACCCTGTTTGTCATGTTTTAAAATACAAGCCTGTAGCAAAGAAGGTCAGGCTGGTCCCAATGTCCATGCCTGTAGAATTCTGGGTAGAGCATTGGGAGGTCAAGAACCCTCTAGCATCCCTTCCTGTACTCCCATTCTCTCCCCCACCCTTTGTTCCAGGTACCCATTTCACCCAGGAACATTCAGACAAGCTGGACTTGGACCCAGTGAGGTTCCTGTGGCCAGCAGAGTCAGCTTTGGTCTGCTGGCTCATTTGTACCCATGAAATGGCCTTTGCTTGGGATGCCTCAGAGAGGGGCACTTTTTGTGAAGACATATTTCTGCCCCTGAAGATACCTACCCTGATGCACAAACCATGGGTCAAATGGAATATCCCTATACCCCCCACTATCTTTTGCAATGTTGTTAACATCATCAAAGAAAAGATCACTGTGGGTGTTTATGAACCCTCAACCTCATTGTACTGCTCCAAATGGTTCTGTGTCATCAAGAAAGATGGGAAATCCCTGCAACTCATCCATGACCTTCAACCTCTAAATGCCATATCTATTCAGGACTCTGCTGTTCCTCCCTTTGTTGACTCTATTGCCAAAGCATTTGCCTGTCACTTGGTCTATGGAATTTTAGATCTGATGGTCAGCTATGACCACTGCACCATACACAATGACTGCAGAGACCTGACTACATTCCATATGCCCATAGGGACCCTTTGACTTACCAAACTACTGATGGCATACATGAATGCAGTGCAAATATTCCATGGGGACATGTACTGGATCCTGAAAGACAAAATCCCAGAGGTAACATCCCCTTTATTGATGGCTGCCCCATCAAGGGTCCCAAAACCTGCTATGAAAATCCTGACAGCACCTTTCAAATGATCCCTGAAAATCCCAGTATATGGCATTTTATCTGGGAGCACCTACAGAACATCAACCAAGTCCTTCACTGCCTATGAAATGCCAGGGCCACCATCTCTGCCAAGAAGTGCATTATTGCAGCACCATCAATCATAGTGGTAGGACATAAGATGTCATACAAGGGTAGAGTCCCCAATGAGATGAAGGTCCAGAAAATCCAGGACTGGCCCTACTGTGCAAATGTTACTGAAGTTCATGGATTTTTAGGGCTGTGCTCATACTGCCATATATTCATAAAATATTTTGCCAGGCATGCCTGTCCCCTCATTGAGCTCACAAAGGAGGATGTCCCCTTTGAATTTCAGGTCAAGCATTGGGAGGCCATGGACTACCTTTGCCAAGCTATCATCTCATCCCCTGCACTTTGCCCAGTGGACTATTCCTCTGACAGACCCATCATTCTCACCATCAACACTTCCAACATTGCTGTTGGTATATCCTCATGCAGGAAGGGGAGGACAGAAAATGTTATCCAGCCTGTTTCAGTTCAATAACTCTCAATGATCATGAAAAAGGGTATAGCCAGGCTAAACTCAAGCTTTTCAGCCTTTTTCAAGCTCTGCATGATGTCAGGCTTTATATATTTGGGGTTCAGAACTTGGTTGTTGAGGTCGATGCACAGTATATTAAGGGGATGATTAACAACCCTGACCTTGGCATAGTTGTGACCAAAGACTGGGATGGTGGATTGGGACATGCTGATAACTGTTGGGCAGGGAGCAGGTTGTGCAAGGGATCTATGGCAATAAGACAGCTTGAGGGTGCTTGAGGGTGAACTTTAACTCAACAGAATTCTCCACAGCATGTGCCACTTACCTCTGAAATTTCCAACATGTGTCATCTGCTTCTGGGCACATGTTTGCCCTGCACATCAATCCCCCTTCACTGCCACAATGACTTCTCATACACATGTCTCCTGACTGAGGATGGTCAGCATTCAAAGACCCCAGGAGGTGTAGAGAATGGGAATTCTCTAGGCATACAAGTAACATTCCATGCACCACATCTCTACTCATGGCCATACCTGTTTGAGCTCAGAGTTCCTCTGGACTTGCCTTGTGCCTTCCTGTGCAGCCTTGTGTTCAAAGAATCCTGTATGAAAATTCCATCACCTGCTCCATGCCACATCAACTCCCTGATTGCCTCACCACCTTCTTCCCAAAATTCCAAAACCAGTCATACAGACTCAAGCCAGGAGTCTAGGCCTTGGTCCAGTTTGGCCAATCACAATGTGCCACACTCCAACCCCCATACAGGTTCTGAGCACCCATCACCTGTCATGTCATTGCCACTGTAGCCACTGCACAGCCACTGCCACTGCTTCTTCCATGATCCACACCCCCTCCAAAGTCCAAGCTGCATGCATGAGAGGGATTTTCATCATTCATATATTCCAGTTTGTCAATTTTGGTACTGCTACAGTTTTCCTTCTTGTCTTTTCTATGTTTCATCTACATGGTCCCTACTTACTTACACATGCAGGGCTGTACATACCATACACTTGACAGGTGTCATTTTTTTCCATTTGTTGCTCTTTCTAAAAATATTCCATACCTGTAGTCACTTCCTGTACACCATAAATGTTCTGGCTGACCATTGGAACAAAATATCCACCTTCAAGAGTCATTTTCTGAGTGTTTGAAGCATCTAAGAGTCCCTTGCATAGAATCTTTTGAGTTTCCCCCCATTTTCCAGCATCACCATTGTGTCTACCAACTCCCTCTGAAATGGAAAAAATCCTGTATCAAGCCTTGTGCCAACCAGACCCCATCTCATCTAAGTTTACCCCTATGGAATTTCCCCTCATAAAACCCTTTCACTTTTCATGCTTCCCTTTCCACTCAGCACCCCTTGGGATGAACCAAGGAATTTCCTTCAGTCTTCCCTAGTCAACACACACTCTTCCTAGAAGTAGTGTCCCACAACAGTCACTGATAGTACACAGCACTTGAATTACATACAACACATACTTGCTCACAGCAGGGAGGGAGGCACTGTTGGAGTTTTGCTGTTTTACCTTAGTAACTTACCAGTGGACAGCCTTACATAATCAATACTCATACATAGGTTCATCTTTTTTCTGAGTCACACCTCAGACTTGTTTCCACTATAGTCTGAGGTAAAGTTGTTTCTATTCGTCTTTTACACTACCTTACTTACTGAGAGTTTGTAGTCTCCCTCTCATAGGTTAGTTTGACTAAATCATAGACTTGTTTCCACTATAGTCTGAGTCTCCCTCTCATAGTCTCCCTCTCATAGTCCAGTAGTCTCACTTCAAAAGGCACTATCTACCTTCAATGCATTAATGCAGGTCAGTCTCATATCTATGACATAGTGTATTCTGACCATTGTTGTACAAGATGTATGCTGCAAAAACTGATAATATGAACAAAAATTGGAACTTCCTGAAGAACCATACACATGTGCACATATCTGATGATATTGAAGCTAAGGGTGCCACCTGCAATTTCAACACTAAGCCAAACAAGAAGATGCTTGGCCCATTGACACTGCAAGCATTTCACAATTTTTCATGCAAAAATATGTTGAAAAAATTGAAGAAATAGATACTCTTTTATTTTGCATGTTTTCAAAGAAAAAATGCAAATATAATACTTCATTTTTGTTGTCTTTTGTGCCCATAAACATCAATTGATGGTAATGCTGATTAGCTTCTACTCTAATGGGTATTACCATCAATATATGTTTTGTGGAAAATCATGCAAAGAAAAGAAAATAATATTTTTGCCTTTTTGCTTTGAAAACACCTATCAAAAAAGAGTCTCACTTTCTTCAATTTTTTCAGCATATTTTCTGAAGAAAAATTGTGAAATGCTTGCAGTGTGAAGGAGAAATACCAAAAGTGTACCAACTTCAAGAATGTGGCCCAGCAGGTAAGTCATTAATTATCATTAGGTTGTCAGTATGCAGTAAATTTATACATCATAGGTTCTTGATGTCAATCACCTCAAAGTGGTCTTGGAACTCATTTGATGCAGGATTTCTGATTATGATGCATATCTGTCAAAAGTAGAAACTAACATGCAGAGCCCTGAAGGTGATAATACTGACAATGATGAGCAAGAGGCCTTCTTCCATGTCAGGTTAGGCAGTAGGGTAAAGCAACCTTTAGCATTGGAAGTTGTCAAGCAGAGGAGCACAACTGACAAGGCATTCACATGATTCTAGGCAAAACTTAATGAGTTTCTTAACAGGCACTGTGTATGTAACTGCAGGGAACCCTCTACTGGGCAGCAAGTGCATCCACTTTCAAGCAAATGACCTGACCATGTATGTACAACTCTAGTCCTGTTCTTAGCCTTCAACTGTTGACAAAGATTACAGAATACTGATACATCAAGGTCAACTTCAATTCTACCATGGACTGGTGTCAATACATGGATCATCTATGATGTAACCCCAGTTTCCATGGGCACAGTCACTATGACTGTGTGCTCCTCAAGACACAGTGGGAAGATATATTTGGCCAACCAATATTCTTGTTTCAATGCATATTTGGTAATGAATCCTTCCTGCTGGCTCTTGTGCAGCCATATGATGCCCCAAACAGACATCAACTCACAAAGGATGCACATCTTAACTTGTGGAGGGTCTGCAAGCAACCTTGTGAGGCAGCAGAGATATTCTCTGTGCACTCAATTATCCATGGTGCACTATATATCTGGACCATACAAGACCTGGCAAGCACTTCATAATTGACACAATTGAGACTGACATGTTTCTTCATGTGCAGAAGATGCATAAGGCCACTGGACATCACTAAAAATCAGTAAGCCATCAGATTGCCTAGTTGATGAACACATTAAGTATTGTTTAACTTCATTGTAGGATCTCTGGAGTTCTCTTTCCCCTTGTACTTCTATTGCTAAACACAAGTATGAGGTAAATTATATGAATAAGAATTAGGGTTGCTGCATGGATAGGACCATTCCAAACTTACATCCTGCTGTCAATGTCAAACATCAACTCCCTGCCTGCCCTGCCTTGCTGCATGGACAGGACCATTCCCAACTTACATCCTGCTGTTGATGATGTTGACTCCCTGCCTGCCCTGCCCTGCCACACAGACAGGTCCATTTCCAACTTACATCCTGGCATCGATGAACATCAACATGCCCACACCAAAGTCACAGAAATGGATTATGAGCAGAAGGAGAAACAAAAGGGCAGATATGTGGACATGGAGAACAGGTACACATGTGTATACCAATACACCATCCTTCTTTCCCCACAGAGCTTACTGAGTTTCACTAGGACTTGCTCCCAGAACATGTCTGTAATATTATGTATTAAGGACCATGGTGACACAAACAACCTCAAATTCCAAAATGTCATGAAACATTGTTGATCAAGCCATCAGTTGCTGGTGTGCATGGTATGCTTAAAATGGTAAATACCCTAACTTGTAGAGCAAGTGGAATCTGATTCTCTCTCTCCTGTGGAATCTGAATTATCTGCATCTTGATTATAACATGAACCTGAAGCCTGTTGAGACCTTGACAATGAAAGAGTGCAAGAAGTCTCATTTCAGAAATGCCTTCCATCTCTGCAATGAGATACTGCATCTTACCAAACTTGTTGTTGATGCCCATGTCCAGTCTGCTTCACTTACTTTCATTTCCCTGGAGTCTATTTGTTTTATCTTCATCTATGTCACTGCAGCACATGTGATTTTCCATATGTCAGCCTTTATATTCTCTCTTATTACTTTTGACATATGACAGATCCAATATGTTCTGATTTTACCTTAGAAGCCACTGTCTCTACAATACACAAGTCTGCTGTACCTAGAAAAATAAACCACCCACCTTTTGGCATCACAATCTACATGTCTGAGAGTTTCCAGAGTCCCCAGACTTTCCTCTGTGCAACATG
This sequence comes from Pisolithus marmoratus, assembly GCA_024613145.1. Lineage (NCBI taxonomy): Eukaryota > Fungi > Basidiomycota > Agaricomycetes > Boletales > Pisolithaceae > Pisolithus > Pisolithus marmoratus. The sequence goes on from JANFAE010000086.1 coordinate 237,259, forward strand.
TTCCTGCCAGTTCCATGAAAATGTCCCCACTTCTTACTGTTGGAGATATGTGCTGTTGAGTGCAATGAGCACTGCTTACATAACACTACCATACTCATCAGCTTCACTTTGTTTCCTTTCACACCTCAGACTTTGTCCTGATTTGAAGACTGAGCTCACAATCTTAGATAACATTTCACCACTCTGAATGCCTCTCAAAGCCTACCAATAGTAGTATCAAAGCAGGCAATCCCAGCTCTGTTGCAAGGCCTGTGCAGAACATTTCAGGACCTCCTAGTGGAACCCAAAGATTCCCTTCACATCACTCAAAAGAAGTTTCTTAACTGAAGCAGTCAGGCTCAGTGCCAGATGTGAGCTGGTCAGAATCCTGGCTTTCTGTGCTTCAACATTCTGATGCTTTCCTAGGATAGGATTGGGAGAAGTTGAAGGAACAGCTAATCCATTTGGTTCAACTGCTGCACCCACCCAATCAGTCAAGTCAGGCTCAAAGAGGGCTGCCCCTGCAGAGGTCAATGCAGAAGTACTCAAGCTGTGACAGAAATGCACCCAAATAACTACTGAGACAGTACCCTGGTACCCCCAGAAAGCCTGACCCCCCACTGGTAGTCCCATTGATTTGTATAGATCATCAATTCTGCATTCTGTAATTTACTACCTTGCAAGTTTTTTATCTTATGTAAATTAGCAGGTGTGGCCTGTGAGAACCCCTCTAGGAACATGCCTCCCCTTGGTCCCTTGCCTTTGTGGGATGTCATAACTTGAGTCTGGCCATGAGAATTGCCTTTTGGGCACACAAAAAACCATGTGGTTTTCAATCTTCTGAACCACCCAACCTTAAATTCTTGGTATAGTATCCCATTTCTGCTGCACCTGGGCCAGTCTTGAATATTAGCAGGCATGGCCTGTGGGAAGCCCTGTAGGTGCATGCCTCACTTTGGTGCATTGCCTACCCATGGCTGATGTTAGATGTTAGATCTCCAATCTGCCCATGAGGATTACCTTTTGGGCACACAAAAAATTGTGGGGTTTTTGATCTTGATGTGAGCCACCCAACCTCAATCTTAAACTCATCTTGTTAGATATTGTCAGCATCAATGCAACAGCTGATATCACCCATTTCTGCTGGATCTGAGCCTGTTGTCAAGTGAATGGGGCCTGATCTTGGCATGATTGGGCAAGATCATTACCTGTCACTTTTTCAATGGGTGAGTCTGCTGCAGACAAACACAGATGAATTATATGTCTACATAGCTTTCCTGGCATATTAACAGTCAAACCTGGGACACCTGACATGGTCCTTCTGTGATAAGCCAGCAATTTCCTATGGCTCATGTCACTGTATCTATGACATTCATTGCCCTTCCAATGTATGAAATCCCATATTTATGACTTATATGTTTATACAGATACATATATTTGGCTTATGTAGCAGTTGATAAGTTGTCAACTGTACAGTGGGGGGCCTACCTGTCACATGTGTTGCACTGTAGTGGCTGCACAGCCAAAACTGTTTTTCCTGGTGAAGGGGAATAGGGAATGCAGGAAATTGATCTGGACAGTAAGGACTTAGATTTCCCCTGGTGTGGGACCAGTACATCACAAGATGTTTATAATTTCAAGTCTCCCAGCATTCTGAGTTCATTGTGTAGTACAAATTTAAAAAGGTCACACTGAAACTAAACAACTGGCTTAAAACATTCAGCCCACTGGTTCCCATGAACCATCTGGCTCATATCCAGCTCCACATGCCTGCCTTTTGGAATGACCATTGTGGTCCACATGGAATAAAACTTTCCCCAGAATGTTGGAGGTATCCAGAGCAATAATTTCTTCTTTGGACCTCTGATCCAGCCATCATTGAAAAGCTTGACTGGTTCATGCCACAGATTCACACCTTCCTGCTGGATGCCATCAAGGAGCTGTTGACTGTCATGCAATGCCTGTGAAGGGACTGATGAAAAACAGACTGAGAAGGCTTTGGTAAATCCAGATTAGTTCAGTGAAGTTGTGAAACATGACAAGTGGGCAAGACTCACCTATCTGCACAGCTCTCTCAGCATTGCAGATCCACATTGCCTTGTCATCTGTGCCTGACACTATCCTCTTGCCATCAGGGGAGAATCCAACTGATGAGATCTGATCAGTGTGCCCCTCAAGAGCACCTCCTATCTGCACCACTCTCTCAGCATCCCAGATCCTCACTGTCTTGTCAAAAGACCCTGACACTATCCTCTTGCTATCAGGGGAGAATCCAACTGATGAGACCTGACCAGTGTGCCCCTCAAGAGCACCTCCTATCTGTACCCCTGTCTCAGCATCCCAGACCCTCACTGTCTTGTCATCTGAGCCTGACACTATCCTCTTGCCATCAGGGGAGAATCCAACTGACCAGACCCGACAAGTGTGCCCCTCAAGAGCACCTCCTATCTGCACCCCTCTCTCAGCATCCCAGATCCTCACTTTCTTGTCATCTGAACCTGACACTATCCTCTTCCTATCAGGAGAAAATCCAACTGACAAGACCTTACCAGTGTGCCCCTCAAGAGCACCTCCTATCTGCAGCCCTCCCTTGGCATCCCAGATCCTCACTGTGTTGTCAAAAGAGCCTGACACTATCCTCCTGCTATCAGGGGAGAATCCAACTGACAAGACACCACCAGTATGCCCCTCAAGAGCACCTCCTATCTGAACCCCTCTCTCAGCATCCCAGATCCTCACTGTTTCATCAAAAGAGCCTGACACTATCCTCTTTCCATCAGGGGAGAATCCAACTGACCAGACCTGACCAGTGTGCCCCTCAAGAGCACCTCCTATCTGCACCCCTCTCCCAGCATCCCAGATCCTCACTGTCTTGTCATCTGAGCCTGACACTATCCTCTTGCCATCAGGGGAGAATCCAACTGACAAGACCCAACCAGTGTGCCCCTCAAGAGCACCTCCTATCTGCACCCCTCTTTCAGCATCCCAGATCCTCACTGCGTTGTCAAAAGAGCCTGACACTATCCTCTTGCCACCAGGGGAGAATCCAACTGACCACACCCCACCAGTGTGCCCCTCAAGAGCACCTCCTATCTCCACCCTTCTCTCAGCATCCCAGATCCTCCCTGTCTCATCAAAAGAGCCTGACACTATCCTCTTGCCATCAGGGGAGAATCCAACTGACCTGACCTGACCAGTGTGCCCCTCAAGAGCACCTCCTATCTGCACCCCTCCCTCAGCATCCCAGATCCTCACTGTCTTGTCATCTGACCCTGACACTATCCTTTTGCCATCAGGGGAGAATCCAACTGATGAGACCTGACCAGTGTGCCCCTCAAGAGCACCTCCTATCTGCACCCCTCTCTCAGCATCCCAGATCCTCACTGTCTCATCAAAGGAGCCTGACACTATCCTCTTGCCATCAGGGGAGAATCCAACTGACCCAACCTGACCAGTGTGCCCCTCAAGAGCACCTCCTATCTGCACCCCTCCCTCAGCATCCCAGATCCTTAATGTCTTGTCCCAGCACTCTGACACTATCCTCCTGCCATCAGGAGAGAATCCAACTGACAAGACCCCACCAGTGTGCCCCTCAAGAGCAACTCCTATCTGAACCCCTTCCTCAGCATCCCAGATCCTCACTGTCCTGTCACCTGAGCCTGACACTATCCTCTTGCTATCAGGGGAGAATCCAACTGATGAGACCTGACCAGTGTGCCCCTCAAGAGCACCTCCTATCTGTACCCCTGTCTCAGCATCCCAGATCCTCACTGTCTTGTCATCTGAGCCTGACACTATCCTCTTGCCATCAGGGGAGAATCCAACTGACCAGACCTGCCAAGTGTGCCCCTCAAGAGCACCTCCTATCTGCACCCCTTCTTCAGCATCCCAGATCCTCACTGTCTTGTCCCAGGACCCTGACACTATCCTCTTGCCATCAGGGGAGAATCCAACTGACATGACCCCACCAGTGTGCCCCTCAAGAGCACTTCCTATCTGTGCCCCTCCCTCAGCATCCCAGATCCTCACTGTCTTGTCCCAGGACCCTGACACTATCCTCTTGCCATCAGGGGAGAATCCAACTGACATGACCCCACTAGTATGGCCTTGAAGTACAAGTTGAGCAGTTGGCCATTCTTTCAACCCTCCTACAGAAATCCAAACAAGGCAAGAAAATTTTGGTAAAAGCATCCTTGAAAGCATTGTCTTCGAGGGTGCAAATGGTAGGGCAGATACATAGAGGTGTGGGGTGCTGTGTGAGATTATGCTGCCAAAATTCTGCAGAAACTTGATCCCATCTCGTGCACATACCAAGGCATTGCTAAAACCACTTTCATCCTTGGACTTTAGATTAGATCAGATAAAGCATCACCGTGTTCACCCACCTTTAGCCAGGCTATAGTGGACGCCAGAGCACTCGTAGCATGTCCAAGTCCACTGAGAAGGCTCAGCGTCTCGAACCAAAATAAAAGCCTTTCACATCCAACAATAGCCTCTACCAGTTTCGCAAGCCTTGGGTCAAACTCCATTCTTTCCAGATGGTGGGCCCAGTATTGACACGAATAAGATAGATTGGGTGTGATATTTTTGTTGATTCTCCCCTGCAAATCAACTACCTCAGAATTGCTGCAGTAGGAAGTCTCCAATCCACAAATGTTGAATTTGAGGTCATTGCGAAGGGTCCGCAATGATGCGTAGGCAAGGAGCCTATGCATGCTAGACTTTCCAACGTAGTATACCCCGCTCCGTTTCTCATCAGTGAGGAAGTCATAGAATGACGCATGCAGAGGTCGGACGACGGAGCACCTGTCCGCAATCCCACTTAACAGTGGTGCCATGAATTCTAGAATGACAATGATATCGAAATGGTCTTCCTCTGGAGGGAAGTTACTTCGCATCACATTTAAGGTCTCCAACTGCAGAGGTTCAGACGTAGACATGATTTGTTGCATCACAGAGTGAAATCGTGTGAGCGTGGCCTCATCCTGCGGCATTGTGTCGTGTAGGATTGTTTTGTACATGACATCCAACAACGTTCCTCCAGCTCCACGTTGAGGTAACATGATGTCGTTGTAGCACTCCATTATCGTCCGACCTGGTCTATTGGGTTTGATGAACTTGCAGGCTAGACGAGCCCACTCGAATAGACCGTCTGATTTCTGAGCAATGCTCTGGACTTGTGCAGTACCCATCTCTGGATGATGCCGAAGCTCGGCAGAAACATAGAGTCGGATGTCGCACTCGACTGATTGTGCGGATATGCTATCCAAGGAGACGGGCCTCACGTGCGCAGCGTTCCTCAAGATACGTTCGATGTCGGGCAGTGGTCTGGATGTCAGAAGGATACGGAAGTTTGAAGGAAGGTGAGCGGCTTCCGCGGATGTCAGTAGGGATAGGATGTGCTCCCTGGAGGTGTCAGGCCCACTTTCGTCCAGGGCATCTATCACCACCACCACGTTCCCAACGATCATCCCGTCGACCTTAGACAACGGCTCTAAAATCAGTCGCTGCCACTGTTGCGTCACGTCAGGTGTAGTTTTCAGCGAGCGCTTGTGTGCGACGATGTCCGATAATGCACGCCGAAATGCTGGATCTCGGTCGGCCAGATCACAAGCGATTGTCGTCAGAATTTTCTCCTCCCGACGTTCAACCTGCCGGTCACGAGCAAAACAAAAGCAAGACCCGAGTCCTCCCACGTCCTCGACCCACGATGCGATTGTATGGGCAATGGCTGATTTTCCCCTACCGGCCTGGCCGTGAAGCCACAAGATACGCGGAGAGTCGACGTCAGGATCGTGAATCCAGTTCATGATCTCCCGCAAAATCTCCGTCCTCGTACCCTCGAGGCATCTCTTCGTCAGGTTGACACCCGCACCATCTGCGTAGGCCATGCCGTCGAAATTCAAGTCTCCAGATAAGCGATTCAAGTCTTCCCTTATGCGGTATGTGTGAATCTGAATGTCCTGAACAGCACGATCACGGTATTGTTGCATCAGGCTGTCTAGAGTCTTCACGTAGCCATCGACGACGGTCTGCGTCTCGGAGAAGATATTCCTGCCTGTCCGTTTCCCTGAGAGTATCTTGTGTCAGGATACAGAAGCCAAGTCTAGGACATACATAACCTACAGAAGCTTTTCGTTGTAGAGTAGTTTTTGATGAAATGTGCAGATTCGCTCATCGCTCGGGCGATCTTCGCGAGGGAATCTCTCATTCTGTCGATATTATTGATGCTTTCATCTTCCGTAAGAAGTTTGTATACACCCTGCACCTTCTCGAGAAGATCGGATACCGCACTGTCTACATTGGCTTGATTGATAACCAGCTATAGCCGACCCCATGAGATGGGAACTCAGTGTAGTAAGCAGACACCGACCTGGGAAGCAGCGGTTAAGATGCCTAGCGCAGCCTGTGCGTAGGGGTGGACCTGGTGCACGCATGCCATCATTGTGTGGATACAAAACATGAAAAACTTACGTTGGAAAGAGTGGAAACCACTTGATTGAAAACTTTGAAAGGTTTGAGATACGTATCACTCAAACTTTGAATCCCGGAGGATGCAGTATTGACGTTATCGACAGCATCCACAGCAACCTGTGCGACGCGCGAGATGGTATGAATGCCGCCAAATTCCTTTGCTGCGACATCAACATCCAGTCCAGCCGATGCTAGCGTGGGGTCTGGGCCTGGTTTAGCGGTTGACCTTTCGGCCTGTCCAACACAATCACTCAATCATCGTGTAGCTGGACATCACAGATCACATACCTCCTTGGTTGGAACTGCAGGAAGTGGCTTTTCTTGCTCATGCGCCCCGCCACTTGTACATACTGCGACAGCCTGTTCAATGGATCATGCATCATTGTGATTTTCATTGGATTAGGTAAGTCACATACATTCTGATCTGGAACTGGCTGAGCCTGTTCCTGATGCTCCAGAGGTCCCCGACTTGTCGATATGTCACCCATTTTCGTCGCGGTAGTGGCCGAAGGACTTTGGTTCGATCGTTTGAAGAAGCGCTTCATTCTGGCCAACTTGCTCTGAGAGTCCATGCTCGCTGTGTCAGACATGCGGGCGATACGCCCTGCGCGAGCTTCAGACGGTCCTGGCGACTGATTTTTTTTTTTTTTTTGCATATCGATAAGTACATCTCGGCAAAGAGATGGTTACCCACCGAAGCAAGGGCCGCTCGTTGAGTTAGACGGCTTCAGCACCAGTCCCAAAAGATGACGTTTCCTAGACTGAGTTATAGCCATTGAGAGATTGGTATATCACAGGTTTGAACTTTGGTTTGAGGTTGAGGGTGCAAATGAGGACGTGATGTTTGAAATTAGACGCCAGCAACACGTTGCAGTTGGCAGCGCATGGACCAGCAATGTAGTGCACATTTCCCTCGTGTTTTCTGCTAGCCATCTCCGCCGATTCCATCGCCCTCATCCCTACTCTCCTTGTCAACACATCTTGCCAGATGTTGCAATGCAACTCATCATGTTGCCGGGACGGCTCAAGGTCAGGAGGTATGTCTTGGTAGCGGACGTCCGGGAGCTAGGAAGAGTTAGACTTTATTGCTGGGCTGATGAAGGTTGGGACAGCTACACATTTTGCGCACATCGGCGAGCAGTTTGTCATCTTTTGGTGCAACTCCTTCGTCGGACAGACCTTGGACCAGCTGTATCACTACCGTCACCGTCCTCGTACACGTCGTCTTTGGACCTGGTGGTATACTGGCGGGTGTCTTGCACGGACATAACACGTTCCAGCGGTCGCGCATGCGGACTGTGGAGGCCCGTCCCAGTTCAACCTGGGGAGCGATGTAAGTGTCGGTTTGGTGCATCGACACGCTAACTTATGATCTATGGCATGTAGGGCAGATACATACAGGTTCTCACACAATACTGTGCCATCACACTGCGAAGACCTATGCATGTTTCTTTTGTCAGCGAGGTAACGAGAGTTACTTATTTGCAACCAATGGTCCACCCACGTTTGCACAGTCATTTTTTTTAGTAGTGGAATTTCTTCAGTCATCCACCGTAACGGAGAACACAAGGTTGGAAGATGTAATGTCATATTCAATTCCAAGGTTGTGTTGACAGAGTTCCCTGGACACCCGACTGCAGAGCATGAAAAGTTAGTAGATACAAGACGTGTGGAGGGTGGTAGGATGTGCTCAAGTATCTCAGCAGCAGATGCACAGACTTGCCCCTTGCGGGGGAAACTCTGCGGATTTTGGATAGCCAGGCAATCTCGGAATAGATCTCGCTGTTCATTGAATGAAATTTGAGAGTGTCGTTTGGTAGGATCACTGGAGAGTGAATCGAAGGACAGTGCGAGAGAATTTGCAAGGTCACATGAGGCGGTCCATGTGTCTTTCCACATGCTGTCACTTGCATAGTAGATATGAAATAAAGCCATGAATATGGCATCGTAACTACATGACCAGTCGGTCGCAGACCACACACAGCCAGAACTTGGTGGGGGCACTCCATACATTGGCAAGACTGTCAATCCAACCTCACGGCATGTGTGTGTCACAGAGGTGTTGGAGACCATACGACATTTTTTGTTATGTTTCTCAGCTTCATATTCAGTGCGTTTTCTCTTCTTTTGCGAGCAGTTGTTGTTTGTAACAGTTGCAACTCCATCTTCATCATACATCACTTTGATAGCTATCTTATCTGAGTACTCAGCCTCTGCATCAGGAATGGCTTTCAAAGCACCAGTGCATAAGCCAAGTTGGATGTACGTATTATGTTCTAAGACTTTGTGTCGTTCAACTTCTGCATACAGGTCTGCAGGTATTGGTTTGTTTAGTTGTTGAAGTGTGACAGCTTCAATTAGACATAGTCCTGCTCTTGTTCGTGCACGAGATGCAGCAACATAAGCACCGAAACCACCTTCAGACAGGTTAACAAGTACGTTGCGTAATGTCTTTCCTTGTGCTGAGTGACCGGTGACAGCAAAGCCAGGTTGGATGGGAAGTTGAAGGCGACATATACGGACTTTGTCAGTTGTTCCATCTACTTGTTTAAGAAGTGTTGTGAAGTTCCATTTTACAGGTTTAATGATGAAGTACGTTGGTGGAAGTTCATCCAGTTTGACCTTACTGTGTGGAAATTCGACATAGACACAGGTCACATACTGCAAACCCAATGGACAAGTGGAATTAAATACTTTTCGCACAATGCCCTGCGAGCCATTTGTGATTCCAAGGTCAGTAGATAGATTCCACAGACGCAAAATGACAGGCATACCCACATACAAGGGGATGGTACCTGGCAACGACTGAGGAAATGAAGATGTGTTCAGGTGAAGTAATGTCTGACGTTCATGCAGTGTGAGAGGCCGAGATGTACACTTATCAAGAGCCAAACTGTTCATGACAGGCAGAGATCCACTCGCAACATTTGCTTTTTGCTGATTTAATGACTCCCGCACATTGTTTGTGGCAACGATGGCAGCTGCATCAAAGTTTCCACCGATGCTCATATCCACTCCATTTGGATAAGTAGATGACTTTATTACACGTGAATTGAAGAGCTCAACATCATCAAGGGTACACTCTCGTGTCCTGAGTCTGCAAACAGCCTCAGCATACACAGGATCATCTTTCATGCGCTGTTGCTCGGTGAGATTCACAACAGTGTTTACCATCTTCCAAGCAAGGCGTCCCAGTCTCCTACGAATCTCAGCATCAGATGTTCCAGCATAAGGTGAGATTGGAGTGTAGAGTGGAGTTCCACCGACCGGTGGATACTGGAAAAAATCACCTGCAAAAATAATTGATATTCCCCCAAACCAAAGATCCGGCTTTTCTTTTGCAAACCGAAATGCATGATCAATTTCAGCTAAAAGTTCAAGTCCTATGAGAGATGTTTCATCCAACAAAACATAGTTGACATTTTTCCATTCATCTCGCAGTTTGGTGCGGTTTGATATGGAGATGAGCACAGTACAATCATCCTGACTCTCACCGGGCAGTCGATTTCCTTTACCCTTATTTGTGGATTTGATTTTGATACCAAGACCCTTGTGAATTGTCATACCATCTATAAGTGCAGCTGCAGAGCCTGTCGGGGCCAAATACCGAATCATATGCCCACATCCAAAGTGAGTCATCACTGAATGCACGGCCTTCACAACATGAGTCTTGCCTGTACCACCGGGACCTGTCATCAACATAATTAGTTGCTCAACATCACATGCCTGTTGAATATGTCTTTTCACAAAATCTTCAGTAATGATACGAAAAGCCACCCATTGCTTCTCATTTAAACTATTCTCTGTACCAATTCTAGAAATGACCTCACTTGCACTAGAATTAGTAGGTGAAGATTCTGTAGTCACGTCAGCCATAGCAGTTGACACAGTTGGCACAGGTGGAAGATCATCGAGGAAGGGCATGTCCATGGACTTATTGGCAATGGTATCATTGACCTTATCATACGTGTCAATCTGCTGATTAGGATTCAAAGCATTCTGACGAGCACTGGCTATGGCACGCTCTTGTGATTCAATTTCACTTTTCCACTTGGATAAACGAGCAGCAGTGGCTTCAGGGAAGTCAAGAGTTGACTGGATTTTGGCATTAGAAATGGACCCACTATTTTCTGCAGTAGTTGCATGTGGACACAGCCATCCACTCTCCGTCAATAACAGTGAAATTTGGTGAGCTCGAAACACCTCTTTTGACTGTGTACGTGCATCAAGTTTGGGCATTATATCAAGATCATCAGGTAATGTGTTGGATATTACGCCCTTGGAAACCTCCATTTTTCTGACTTGCCTCTGCAGTCTTTCAGCATCACGCTCATCTTCGCATTCATGCACAGCCTCCCAGTTATCTATTATAGCACGACTATGGTTGGAAAAAATGTAAGATTTTTGAACATCTACTATGTTTTCACCAGGATCGGTCAGTGCAATGTCACAACTAAAAGGTTTGAAATGCAGTAGAGTGAAAAGAGCCCATGCGTGCTCATGGGTAGAACGTGGAATGGACATGCCAACTATTCGTGGGACAAGCTCACGCTTCACTTCACCACGGTCTTCATTTCTGTGTTCCAGTAATTCATGTGTGGTATGTAAAGGGTGGCCCAGTTTGAGTTCATGCCGTTGGCGAACTCCCAATCTTGTCTCATGAGTGTTCTTCAGTTTCTTTGATTTTGACTTGGGTTGTAACTCAATGCAGCGACAGAAATCATAAAAGTTCATTGTTGCAAGGGTATCAGCACGATAAAGGTAATGATGGAGCTGATTAGATTCCACGAGCTTCCCATCCTTGTCAGTTGAAATACGGAGACGTAAGAACTCAATGTCACTGGTATTGGAATTGTCATCATCTCCTATGTTTGGAATTTCATGAGGTGTGGAAGACAGCTCTTTGACGTGTGCATATACAAGTGATGATAACATTGGTACAGTAAGATGAGATGAGATACTGTCATCAAAACCTTGAATGTAGCGTGCAGCTTGCTGTGCATGTATTTGTTGCTGACGATTAAATTGTGAGAGACATTTATGAAGCAGCAACTTTGCACTGCCAGTGATAGAACTGCTCAGTGACTCAGGAGGGAGACGTGCAACTGCACGGGACAAAAGAGACAACATCTCATATGTCTTCACACCCATCTTTGTGATGTAGTCAGAAATATAAAACATTGCTGCTTTCGCACTCTTTCCAGACAAAATGCACTTGAGGTCATGATTGTGTCGGCAAAAAACAAGAATGTATGGATTGAAGTAGTTCACATTACCATCACGACACATCAATACCACAGACTTAGTTTCTGCATCAAAGTAAGATGCTTCAACGGTCTCATGGGGGAAGAGAAATCTACACTGCCCTTCATTCCCATATTTGTGACATACAGGACGACAACGATGTCTCTGAAGGATTTCTCCACACTTCTTGATCTCAGTTACAAACACTGATTCCCACTTGTTAAGAATTTCAATGGGCATGTTTTGTGAAGACCCATGTAGTGATGGTGGTTTCGGAGGCCGCTCAACACGAGGATCAAACTTCTCATCAATTTGTACCTCAATATCTGGGAGGTGGTGATGGATTATGTCGTCAAAGAAAGCAAAGAACTTTTTCTGAAAGCTCTCATTCAGGAGTCGATGATGAATTTCCGAAGGATTCACGCCACCTTGCAGCCAAATCAGAAAATGTCCATGCAAGGAACCTCGTTCAGTATATTCAGAGGTACCATAGAATGCCCGTAAATGACCAAACAAACCACCAGAAGCAGTTGATCTGCGATGGTCATAATCCCAACCCAATAAATACTGGAAACAACACCTGACTGAAAACTCGAAGAAACTAGCAGCAGCAACAGGATCATGGGCCAAACGAATAGCACGTTCACGGGCAGACACAAGTCGTGGGAAACGCTGAGATAAGTCAACTTTGAGGTCACCATACATAACTTGGAAGATTGGGCTGTGTGCGACACTTGGGTTGAATGTGAAGAACAGGTGAGGTAGACCAAAGTAACCAAAATAGCTCCGGATCTCATTACGAATGAAGAACTTGGAAGCTTCAGAGCCTGGTACACGTGCAGCAATGGTGTTGACATGCTTCAACAAGTTGAGTGCATTTTTTTCATCAGTGGACAGGTCTGAAATCTTGTGTTCCATCTCTAAACGTGATGCGAGTCGATTGAGAATTTCGGGAGATAACTGTGTGATGCTACGGGCAATGCTGTGAAAATTGGATTTACGACAAGTGAAAGCTGTGTGAAGATGAGCAATGCGACGTTGAAGAATGTTCCATACAACAAACATATAGTTGTGATGATACCTGAAAGAGCGGTCTGATAAATTCAATGAGTAACGTGCTTGTAGCTGAAAGGAGAGGGGCACATTGCGCTGCTTATCATCAAAGCCTCCTATACCATATGGGAAAAGAGTGGGAAACATACCAGGAAAGAGATTAGGATTATTGTACTCATCCACGGGGCGTGAGCCACGATATACCATGAGGTCAGGCTGAGATGAGGTTTTGGGGATCAAATTACGTAGAGCAGCAGCAGTGAATGTTCGACCACTGATAGTAACACTCTCAGGATCGCAAACCCCCATTTTTTCAAGAAGTATTGTGGAATCATAGGAATGATTGGGGCTACTGCCCGGGTGATCAGCATGCAAGAGGGAAGCAGGATGGTCCTCAAAGCCAGCAGTTTCATCTTCAAACACAACCTTGGCATCTAGCTCATTGTCCTCGACCACTCGATCACACAAGCCTGGAAGGATACCATCCTGTGGATACAGGCAAAGGATTTCAGGGTCAATAGGGATATCCGCGTACAAACGATTGTGATGCTTCAACCACAGGAGGAATGCCAAGACCTTTGATTTGCGTACACGAAACATTGTTCCGAGCCAGGCAGGGTCAAACTTTCCAGGACCAACAAACACGACACTAAGAGAGCCGGTCACATCAGCAGGTGTTCGTGGTAAAATATGGGCAGTGGATACCACGTTCATATCATGAGCACATGTGTTTCCATGAAACACCTTCGGTTGTGAAGGGTCAGATGACTGGAAAAGCCGGGTGACATGAGCAGTGGTGTAGTATATCGCACAAATCCTCTCTTCCACCCATGTGAGATCAAGGAATTGATCAGGTAATTGCCCACGAAAGAGACCGTTAGCTAAAGCTAGGCGTGGGAGCTTCCCATGAGAGAGAGCGATTGTGCACTCAGAGCAAATATTGAGGATCGCTGTGTCCTCACAATCCTGGATAACACCACGTCTGTGAAGTAGGAGCCCATCAATAAGAGGATTAGCATAGTTAAACTCAGTAGACAAAGACTGAAGGACACATTTACGAATAATGAATGGGTCATTGAGACGCAAAGGATCAAGGTTGAGCCTGAGCTTTTGAGCATTCGAGATGATTTCAACTTGTTTGACGCTCGCATCGTATTGGGAACATACAGCACACACAGGAGGTTCCACCCATTGAGAGGCATCATAATAGCGGTTGAGACAGTCAAGAACTGTATCACGGAGTACGACCTTAGGCCACTCATGGTCATATGTGTCAGCAACCTTTTTGTTCTCAATCACTTTCGCCAGTTTGTGCTTGCGTCGAATATCAAGCTGAGAAGAGCTGGAAGCCCTCGTTAGACTCAAAATTATGTTATCACCGTATTCATAGTGAAGGAGACGTGATATGAATGATGCCTTTGAGGACTCGCCAGGTAAGTAGTATGGGAGATAGGCAAGCAAAACATCATACAGCATTTCCAGACTGATACTCTCAAGGTAACGGACACGCTCAATTATGTGGTTGACAAGTCCTGTACATGTCTTGTGCCAGGAGCGAGAATTGATGGGTGGCCGGTCATGTGGCATAAGGCCGCGGATGCACGAAGATATTGAGTCCAGAGTGAAAGCACGGAGAGCGTTCACAAGAACATTGGATGGCAAAGAGGCCCAGCGAATCAAAGTGATTTCGGTTGTGTCTGCAGCAAACACAGGAGGTGGAGGAATACGTAGCTTGACCGCAATCTCATATCCATACACATGCTCAAAGTATAATGCTATGAAAGAAAGACGGTCATGGTGATAGGTATTGGGCAGACTGAAGTGGTTACACTCATGCAAAAGATTGTTGAAGCTAAGAGTAGTGAGTGACGCACGACACTGAATGAAATGAGAAACTATGGCAGTGACATAAGCCTTCTTCGATCGACCCTTCACAATAGGTAGAGACGATATTGACTTAGCAAGAATATCAGCTGGTAGGGAGCTCAAGTTAGCCTCATATGCGGTATCATCATAAAAAAACCATGGAGGGAGGTCCTGACGTCTAGCAGACAAATAACTGTTGTCTAGGTGACTTGCAGAGTGCGGCGTGTCCACAAATTCTTGCAGGAGGCGACAATGAGTATAACAGGCATCAGCAAAGTAAGCAGGTGTCTTGACAAGGGTAAGACGAGCAGGAGCAAAGAAAAGAGAAATTTTGTTGCCATCAAAAGAGACAGAGCCGACAAATTCAACGTCACACTGAATGCAGGAAGTGGAGTGAGTTATCAAGGATTTTTTCAACCAAGCACAAAAGTTTCCAGGGGTATCAAAGCATGAGATGTTTTCATGGGGGAAATATATAGCATCATAGTAAAGAGGATAAGCTCGGGTGTCGTGCGGTCCATCAGGTGGCACCTGAGATTCGACAAGGATTCGGGGCACAATGCAACATGTTTTATGAACAAACCTGACAAAAAATAAATCACAGTTATATAATGCAGGGTCAACGCTTACATCTTAAGATTGATTTTGAGGATGCACGGGGTTGTCTTGCTTGATACAATGGATACGATGCAACCATACATCCACAGGGTCATTGCATGAATAATTCACACGGCACAACAACTGTACAGTTATTATAGAATTTTCACACACGACAAGTCAATTTGCAGGTAGCCACAAAATTGAGACCGACAAAACCCTCCCCCACTTCGTGGGAGTCGGGGATTGTCTTTGGATAGTTATCTAATGTTTCTTCCCATATAGACTGGTGATAAAAATTATAAATCTTCTCGGAATATAATCTTGTGAGAGCATTGTAATTTAAATCATAATAAAATATGTCATTTTCGCTTTTGAATACTCTTTAAAGTGTGTGAAAACATTGAAACCGCCACTGTGTCAATCCAAGAAGCGCACAGTTCGTCACGTGTGCACTCTCCCTTTCCTCGTTGCCACCAGTCAAAAGCATGACGTCTGTCTGAAGTTAACAAGGGCATAGCCGTCGAGCCACATAGTCACTTGTCACTGGCTCTGACGCCAGATGTTCCCTCCTAGTCGGGTACCGTGTACGTGTACTACACATGTCTACCGTGAACTCAAGAGGGGATACTTCGCAGACCGACTCTCTCACCACAGACAATAGAGTCTCGTACACCTCTGAGACTTTTACCTATCTCCCAACGAAGGGGACGACCACCGTTACCCGTAGAGAATGCGTCGGCGGCCTATTACAAGTCGGCGTCATAGAATGGCCTGCTAATCCTGACGACAGGCCCTAGAACAAGATCGGTGGAGATGACGAAGACAAGCTTGTACACGTCGTGAGTGTGGGCTACCTGCCGCCAATTTGGTTTCTGTTCCAAGTACGGATATTTTTCGCTCTTCCTAGTCCTGAAAAGTTCCAGGCTCCGGATGGCCGCATATACGAGTGGCAGATAAGCAACTATCGAGCACAAGTGGGGATATTCCCGATTGTCGTCTATTGATTCGAGAACACATGACACTGAGATCAGCTTATACGAGCTCGCACCTCTGCACGCTGGCAACAACGCAGCTTTACATAGCGACCTTTCTACAACGTCCACAGGGCTTCTTCAAGGCCTGGAACCGCAAACCATCTGCATCGCTCTTCGCACCGCCGGAAGGCATTCGCATCCTTGACGACATCGTCGTGACGTTCGTATATTGCGAGAGCTAGTGGTGAGACCGCGAGAGATTCAGAGCACGCACTTGGGATCTCCCTGTAGCCGCCGCGTAACCTCTTTTCTCTTCCAAGTGGATTTCGAAACTTCAATCGGTCGCACGCATCTCAGTATGCTGGTGCAAAACGAGGCTTGGTTTATCCAAGATCATACTTAGCACGACAGTTAGGTGTACTTTAGGATTCAAAGGCATGGTAAGATAGGGATGCGAAGGGTTTAATGTACGCCCCGAAGTGTTTGGGTACTTGTAGTGTAGATGAGATGTGGTTACTAGGTGAAATTATGTGGAAGATCCTTCCCGCGAAGACGGATAGTGATCACTTTGCCTTGAACAAATTGGCAATCTACGTAGATGATCTCTTCCCAACTTCTTTTCCAACTCCTGTGGTGTCATGGTTCGCAGTAATGCACCATTATCAAGATATTCTTCCTGCTTATGATCCTGAGGAGGTTCGCCAGGCGTGACTGGAACCTGGGAGATCCGGTGGCTTTCCACACTTGCCCCCCTCTTCGTCCACACCATCAAGTACGAGCATCTGCTCGACCTGTCCACGCTCGCCTTCATCGTTTTCGTCTTTGCTGCTCTGGATGGTGTTGTCATTCCTATGGACACCAACGGGCGATCTTGAGACCCGACCCATACTGCAGCGTTTCCACTCCGCGGCTCTCGTTGTCTCGGGGGCGAATATTCCGATGTTTCAACGGAAGGAGGAACGGGGACGTAGTGGTAGACGGTCTGCTTCTAGGCTAGGACCCTCTGTGGCTTCTTCCAAGGCTAAGAGACTGTCGCGTACCGGTATCTTCCACATCACCGTTCTCTTTCCCATACCGTGGCTCCAGTTCGTCGTATTCATCTGTGTCTGCGCGATCGCAAGAGTCCCGACGGTGACCCATCCCCTTGAGTGCACTCTCCGCTCATTCTTCCGCGGCCTCTCTCATACCCTCCAGCGCTCTATCTGTCCCTTTCGGACTTCCCGCACGTTTATACACTGCAACCACGACATCGAGCGCGAGCCCGTGGTTAACCGACATAGCAGACAAGATCGACGTCAGTCCTTGAGCAGCCGTAAGAGGAACATCAGGTGGGTGTGGAGTAAGCAAGGTATCGGAAGTCCCGCCATGTCCATGATTACGCAGTGGTGGTGTAGCATTGGCGGGTGGTGCCTGGACAGGTAGGTGTAGGGGCGGGGTGAAAGTGAAAGCTAACGTAGGAAATGGGTGTGCGGGCGCAGTGTTGAGGTTGGAAAGGGATGGTGGGTAATCTGAATGATTTTGACGTTGTGGTCGTGTGAAAAAGGGAGTGCTATATCGTGAGTTTGGCCACATGGATGGGCGGGGGGGACGCGTTTCGGCTAAGGGATGTGAGGTGAGTGGGAAGGGATCGACGTGCGTGGATTCTACTTGCGGGTCGAGAAGGCCTGTGTGACGTAGAGGCTGAAAAGGCGGTCAAGTCGACACTCGGCACTTGTTCGAGCCTAGAGCCATTGAGCGGGTTGAGGCTCACGCGTCCAAGAGAGGAGGGCTGCATCCCTGCAGTTGGAGACGGTGTGGATGCTCGTGGAGGAGTAACCTTGGCTTCTGCATTTGGTTCTGGTTCGGGACCAGGGGCAGCACTTCGTGACGGCGGGCGTAGTGCGCGCTCGGCTGGGACGTGAGGACCGTCGCGAGAGCGATGTGTACTCTGGTCGTGTTTGCTCCGACTATTGTCCACTTCGTGCCTTCTATCAACATTGTTTCGATCCGCAAAGCGGTCACCAACAGGGTGTCGCTCAAGCACACCGACGTCTACATCCGGCTGACTACTTTTCTGAATTTGACTGAAAGGGTGATGTTGTGCAGCCATATGAGAAGGGCGATTCGTATCAACACGTTTTTTCCCTTTCGCTAGTCGTACAGGTGGCCATGTCTCGCCGGTGCCATTTTCACTTCCGTCGTCCCTGCCGCTTTCGGGATACTGTCTTGGTGTGCGGCCTCTCTGATCGACCAAACATGACCTGCCAACGGTGTCCGCAATTCGTGGAGGAGCACGTATAGGAGTTTGGTCTGGCAAAGTTATGTGGTTCACCGTGATGGTCTGCGGAGTAGGTGGTGTAGAAGCGAAGGGGCTCGAGGGCTCGCGATGTCATTTTTGCAGAGGACGCGCGGGAGCACTAGGAAGTTCCCTCTGAGGTAGCTCCGCGGACGGCGAGGCTTGGGCCGCGGAGATGGCAGGAGAATTTGCCTCAGTGGGACGTTGCTTCTTGTCATGTTGTGGGGTCTCCGATGGGTCTTTGTCGTTCTTATTTCCATTTGTTACGGTACGAGGTCGCGGAGACGAAACGGCCTCACGTTGTGAAGATCGGGCTGACTGCTGGTAGGGTTCACGTGGAGGACTGTACTTAGAGCTCAATATTATGATTTTGACGGTATATGAACACCGACCTCGTCCGTGATGTTGCTATTCTGGAATCAGAGTGTTCTGACTTGGATTTTCTGTGCGCGGAATCTGGGATTGGGGATGCGGGGCGACGTTCGCTAGTCTGTGTAGCCTTTGCGCTGGTATTGGCTTTGGCGACCCTTGGTCGTTTGGCCGGGGACTGCTGCATCTCGGGGGATATATCGCGAACCACTCGTTTACGAGGAATTTCTGAAGCTCGCGACGTGTCGACAACTCGGGGTGGCTTTATTCGCTTTGTTCCCGGACGTTCATCGTCTGAATCGGTGGAACGGATCCCATGTCTCTGCTGATACCTTAATATCTTTGGATCAAAGTACCTCGCATTCTTCTTATATCGTTCCCACCATGACTGCCAAGTGTGGTGTCTCGCCCATGGCCAGTGTCCTTCAGCCTGCCATGCTCATTGTGGGTCGCATATCTATGTGATGAGGGTAAATACTGGAGGAACTCGGTGAATGTACGTACGTTTTCCACGATGTCCTTGTATACGCTGTTCCCTGCACGGCCTTGCTTATTCGGGCAATACTTGGCGAGATATTTCATCAAGTACATATCATGCTCTTCAGAGAACGGAACCCGAACGCTGCAAAAAAAACACCCCGATCAGATCGTCTTCCAAAGGTCAGAGAAAAAAGATCAACAAACTGCGCGCTCATGATGCTGAGATATGCAGACACCTGAAGCCTGCTGCGTCCCGAGTGTTGGGAATTCCACTCCACGTTGGATCATTAATGACACTAATTACAATCGAGATGTTCCCACCAGCCACCATGCACAGAACTGGTAATGTAATAAAACTTGCAAGGTAAGTTTCAGAACGCGGCGTTGACAGTCTATATGAATCAGTGGGACTACCAGTGGGGAGGTCAAGCTCTCTGAGGGTACTGTATCAGTAATTATTCAAACGATCATATGTAGTGGACAACTTACAATTCTGAAATGCTCAGCATGCTTCCATCGCCGCTCGAGTTCTTCTGCGTTGACCTCCTCTGCAGGGGCAGCCCTCTTCGAGCCTGACTTGACTCATGGGAGCAGGTGCAGTAGTTCAACAATACACTCAGCCCATGCCTTCGACTTCCCCTGATCCTAGGAAAACATCAGAAATGTCGAAGCACAGAAAGCCAGGATTCCGACCAGCTCACATCTGACACTGAGCCTGACTGCTTCAGCTGACAAACTTCTTTTGACTGACGTTGAAGGGGCTCTTTGGGTTCCACTAGGAGGTCCTGAAAATGTTCTGCACAGGCCTTGTGGCAGAGTTGGGATTGTCTGCTTTGATACTACTAGTGGTAGGAAGTGGGGACTTTCATGGAATTGGCAGGAACAGCAGGTGCCTTCCATTGCATTGGGTCTGATGGAATAAAGTACCATTAAAATTTGAGTAGAAATAAATGAAGAGAAGGCACACTGGCATTGTGGACAGAGTTGTTGTGGTACTGGGTTTTTGGCTGGCCTAGGCACAGTCACAGGATGCATGGCATCTCTCATACATACCAGGTGCCCAGTTTAAGGAACTTCTATGCACAAACCGAAATGTGAGCTCCAGTCCTCATGTTAGTAGACTGTCTCTTGGCTCTTGTGGTGATCAAATTTCTTCAATTCCCATTCCTATCTTACAAGCCCACAGGGCTTGTCTTATATATGAGCCCGAAGGGCTCGTCTTATATATTAGCAGACGTGGCCCATGAGAACCCCCATAGGCACATGCCTCCACTCGGTCCCTTGCCTTTGTGGGTCATCACAACTCAGGTCTGGCCACGAGAATTGCCTTTTGGGCACACGAAAAACCATGTGGTTTTCGATCTCAGTCCGAGCCACCCAACCTTAATCTTACACTTATCTTATTAGATTACGAGCCCTTCGGGCTCACGGCTGCTTCGCAGCCTGCTGGGACATGCTTCATCCCAGTTTGCCAACACAGGCTGCATCCCAGTTTGCCAACACAGGCTGCATCCCAGCTCCAAGAGACAGGCTTCAACCCAACTTAGTATCCCTCATGGTATGGTAATGACTTTGTACACATATATCTTTGCACATCTATGGTATGGTATAGTACATTCATACATTGAATCCATGGTATAGTATTACATTCATACATCCAGCCCTCTGAAAACTTCACTGAATACTACATTCATGGTTGTGTTTGTTTGCTGTCCTGGCCCACTGTGCAGCACCTTGATGTTCCTTGGGTGAGTACATCTGGAGAGAGCAACATATAGTTGCCCATGAGAGAATACAGATGTCCTCAGGTCAAGGCCCACATGCTGCACTGTCTGACCTTGTGATTTGTTGATGGTCATTGCATAGGCCAGATGGATTGGGAATTGCAGACGGCGCAGAGGTACTGGAAAGTCATCTGGGTTGGTATCCAAAGCCATGCAAGGTATCAGCACCACATTATTAGTGGCATCTCCATCCCTTCCCTGCAGTACACGACACTCCAATATACGATGGGTGGATCTGACCAAGACCAGCCTAGTACCATTGTAGAGGCCATGGATGGGATCCAGGTTGCAAAGAAGCATGAGGGGAGCACCAGGCTTCAACTCCAGCTCATGAAGAGGAAACCCTGATGGCTCAAATGTGTTCAGAACCTCCTTTGGAATGTACTCATACTGGTTGTCAGTGACAGAGTCTGCACTCCTGTACACAACCTTCTCTCCAGCAACCTTTCCCAGAATGGTAGCATTGATTTCATGGACTTCAGTGTTCCTGGCAGATAGAATGGTGCGATCCAAGAAGTACTGGTCCTGTGGAGGCTGGTTGGGAGGAGGGTGTAGCAAGTCTGCATACATGGAATTGATCAGGGAGTCCAAGTCACCACCACAGGACATGTGCTGTGGAAGTTCTATCTCCCCATCTGTCACCCCAATGTGCAAGAGCTGCTGTGCCCACTGGTCACACTCAGGATCCCTTCCAAGTCGCATATTTTGGTGGAGATGATGAACTTGAAGTCTGCCCCAGAGGTTGGAGCAACAAAGAGTAGCACCCACTATCTGCTCTCTGGATCCATGAGGAACAACAGGGAGGGTTTGCCTAAAGTCTCCCCCAAAGAGAGTGGTGACTCCTCCAAATGGCTGGCCCTCCTGCAGGAGATCTCTGAGGGTACGATCCACACACTCCACCACATGGTGATGCTGAGTTGGCACTTCATCCCAAATGATCAGAGCAGTTTCTTTGAGCAGCTGGTGGTTAAGGTCATCCTTCTTGATGTTGCAAGAGCTACCCTCATGACAGGGAATGGGGATCTTGAAGCAAGAATGTGCAGTGCGACCACCAGGGAGAAGGAGAGAGGCAAGGCCTGTAGATGCAACACAGAGGACAATCTTGTTGTCAGCACGAACTGAGGCAGTGATGAGTTTGGCCAGGTAAGTCTTCCCACACCCTCCTCCACTATGCACAAAGAATGAGCCCCCAGCTGCCTGCTCCACTGAAGCCATGACTGCATCATATAGCACCCTCTGCTCCTCATTGAGGGTGGGTAGGCCTGCCTGCACAAAGTTATGCAGCACTTCCTGGTCATATGCTCTCTGCTCAGCAATGAGCCTATTTCCCTCATAAATTGCCCATTGCCTCTGTGGTCTAGGCATGGTAGGGAAGTCATCCATGGATCTCCCATTCCTCCTAAGATCTTCAGCAATGAGATGAAGGCCATAATCAAAGACCTGCTCCTCAGAAGGGTCTTCAATGTGGAGGTGGTGGATGAGATAGTGATGTAAGTCATCACAGAGGTTGGCCCTGGACTCTTCCCACAACACATGGGGGTCCACTGGATGACAGTGGACCAGGATGGTGACAAAGAGACGACGCAGTTGAAAGCCAGTACAAAAATGGGCAGCCTCCTGCAAACATTGCAACCACTCCCTGTCATCCTGCAACAGAGCCAGAGCACGGCAAGCCTCCTTGAAATTCTGGTGGAGATGACCATTCACAGTGCGAAGATCCTCATAGGAAGTGGCACCTAAGAAATAGTGGTCAGCAAAAGTCATGGCAGAGATCTGTGGGTGAGAGCACACACACCTTTGACAGCAGTGAGCAGCAGTCACAAATAAAAGCATTCACCAGCAGTGGGGGGAATGGCATACATCCTTCCAATGGCCTTGTACCTCTGATGGACCTTCCACTTCCTCTGAGGCTTCATCCACACAAAGTGCTTGGGGAAATCCTGGTAGAGGTGGTCTCTGGCTCCAGCAGCAATGAGCTCAGGATCTGCATTGGCCTTAAACCATCCAAGAAGAGGTGAATCCCTTGCATTCTCAATGACATCACCAAGGTGATCTTCAGGGTGGAATGCAACAACCTGGTGGTCAGGGAGATGAACAGGGAGATGGTATACAGCTGGCCACTCCTGATGCATGGGGAACTCAAAGATGTTATGGCAGGCTTCATTTGTAGAGATATATCTGGCATCCAGATAGGAGCGGACCTCATCATGACCCTGGGTCTGCAAGGTGGCATGGTCTGGACCCTTGTAGATGTACTTGTGGATGTACTTCACAGCCTTGATGGATCCACAGACCTCCAGATTGATGTGACAGTCAAACTCCACCAGCAGTTCTCGAGGATGAGGGACCACATAGGTGTTGTCAAAGATGACACCACTCTTCTCTACAGTCCTTCCATTCTGAGGGTGAGCATACTCTGGATAGCCATCCTCCTTTATGAGAGTCCCATCTTGGAATGACTTTGGGAACCGCTTCTTGCAGACATTGTTCTCCAGACATCTCTCTGGACTACAGGGACCATGAAGCATGCACTTGCAGACAACCTCATGGAGCTGAGGATGGAGGGCTGGGTCTGGAATCTGAGCAGAGATAATAGCATCAATCTGCCCCACAGTCTGGATCTTGTCCTGGTCCTCAAGGAAGATGAGGAGATGCATGTGAGGGAGGCCATGCTTCTGATACTCAATTGTGTACACAAAGCCTGCAACAGCACCAAAGTAGCCATCATGAATCTTTTTCAGCAAGGCCTGCTGCTTGGCATGGAAAACCCTTGCCACCAGGTCAGGACGATCAACAGTTTTCTGCCCTAATTGAAGTAGACAGCATCAGAATGAGGGAATGTACATCTGAGCAAATCAAATTACACACCTGGCAACATGTTCTCTGCAATTTCAGGCCAGCTCCCATTTGCAGTCATGGTCAGGAAGAGGTCAGGCTTTCTGTACTCCCTGCAGATGGCAAGAGAATCCTGGAGGAGTTGTTGCATGTAACATACACTTCCCTTGTGAGAGGAGGGAAGGATTATCATGCGTCCAACATCTGCCATATCAGGTGGGTGATCATCTGCCATCCTGTCCTGCAGCCCACCATACAGCTCAACCCTGAGTTTTTTCTGGTTGTTGGCAACCCAGGTGAGATTGGACTGGTCAATGGAAGCCCAGGCATCACAGACCAACTGCTGAAACAGTCTGCCACCATGGAAGAGATTGGCAGGCTCTACTTCTGGAGGGCACATGTGAAGGCGATATGCATACCAGAGAAGCTGAGTCACTTTCTTGGCACGCAAATTTCTGCCCCCAGGATTATGCAGAGGAATGTTGAGATGCCAGCCCTCCTCACCATGAGGAAACAGGAGAACATAATGCAAGCAGAGATAGGCAGGGTGAAGTTGGCTGATGCGTCGCAAACCTCCACCTTGAAGTCTGAGAATGATATCCCTTTGGGCTCTAATCTCCTCAGATCCATCCCCTGGAACAACAGCAGCAATCTCCTCAACAGTTGGTAGGTTGTATCTTCTGCCATCAGTACCCTGCCTGAGTGTCAGACACATCCTCATATCAGTGTGCTCCTCTGGAGGTTTGTTCCTCATGATGTCATGTGCCTGCTTGTACAAAGGGGCATATGGATGATTTTCCCAAAGGATGGTGTGCAGACTTAGCAAGATGGCAGGGTCCAGCTGTGGATTATGGCAAGTACATCTGTCTGTTGCCTCCTGAGGGTCATAGATGTAAAGTTGAGCATATGAGGGCTCCACCCCATCCTGTGGTAAAAGAGCCCCAATGAGGTGATGAAGGGCACCATGGACATGGAAGGACATTGGCCCAGATCCCTGAACAACCTGAGGTTCAGCATTGACACCCAAGGAGGTAAATGCAAGAGCAGCATTATATTGACGTATTTTCTCCATGAACCTTGGGTCCTCAAAGTGTGCCTGAAGACCTGGGGGCCATCTTTGTACAGGAGGGAGATTGACCTGACCCTGAAGGCAACACATACCAAAGCGTGGCCTTGCATTGCTGGAATTGCTAAGCCTTTCTGCCATGAAATGTAGAGCATGGCAGTTTGGACATTGGATGTTCATGTGTCCAAGATAATGGGACTGAACAGGCTCAGTATATGGCCTGCCACCAGGTGGTACACAGTGTGGCAATGGTGGATTAAGGGGGCCAGGAGGAGGAGGAGGGGGGTCAGGGTCTGCACCAGGGGGTCCAGGAGGAGGAGGGTCAGGATCTGCACCAGGGTATCCAGGAGGAGGGGGGGGAGGGCCAGGGTCTGCACCAGAGGGTCCAGGAGGGGGAGGAGGAGGGTCAGGTTCTTCACCAGGATTCTGCTCAGCAAGCCTTTGTTGACGTCTTTCCTCATCCTCAGCATAGTGTTCCCCTGAAAGTCTTCCAAACTCATTCAGTGCTTGGGACAGGTGCTGATGATGCTCCAACTCTCTCTGTTGCTGTGCTCTCTGCTGCTGCTCCTGCAAATGTATCTGCTGCTCCCTCTGCCTCTGCTGGTGTTGCTGTTGTAACTGCTGCTGCTGCACCTCCAACAACTGCAAGTCATGGAGCTGTCTCCTTTCCTCTCCCTGCCACTGCAACCATTGTTGGTGTCGCTCCTCCACTTCAGCATGGTGATATGCAGCATCTGCAGTCCTCTGAACAGGTGTAGGCACAGTTGGAGGAATAGTATTCTGTGTGCCCCTCTGTTGATGTCTCCTACACCTCTCTCAGTGTGCTGCATGATCCTGCTCAAAGTTCTGTTGGAGGGCTGCTGCATAATCTACACGTGGCTGAACACCAGGAGCAGGAAGCTGGTAGTGGTGAGCTGGAGGGAATCCATGGGTAAGGGGGGCAGCAGGGTGCATGGGATAAGGTGGGGGATGAGGGAATTGAGGTGGAGGTTGAGGAGGCATAAGGTGCATGCAATGGAAGCATTGGACTTCATGGTGCTCAATAAGATGATGTGGCAGACCAGGGTATTGGGCAACAGGGACAGGTGGATGATGCTGAAATATCATCATTGGTCAGCTTTGATGCTACACATCCATGGTTAATGAAAGTGCACATACCAGAAGTGCAGGAGGAAGGTTTGGTAAGGTGGGTACAGGAGTTTGGGGATAGCGACGTTGAGGAGGGGAGCCAAGAGTATGCTGGTCATGCTCAGATTGGTGAGCAGCATTACGTGCTCACTGAGGAGATGTGGGAGGGGTAGCCCTGATTTAATGTTGCATTTAAAAATGATCAGAAATATGGGAGAAAATAACCTACATGAAGGATGGGGGATATGTGGGGTCAGTCTAGAAGGTGGGAGTCCAAGGGAAAGGTCCAAGTGAAGGGTCCAAGCAAAGGGTCCAAGTGAAGGGTCCAAGCAAAGGGTCCAAGCAAGGGTCCAAGCAAAGGGTCCAAGCAAAGGGTCCAAGCAAAGGGTCCAAGCAAAGGGTCCAGCAAAAGGTCCAAGGGGGAAAGAGCAGCTGCAAAGTGGACAGTGCTTCACTGTCTGTAACTGACACTACTTTGCTGGAAATCAACGTATGACAGAGCAAAAAGCACAAAAGTGCCCGAGACAAATTTTGATTGGTAACTGTAAGTGAGATTGCTCCCACTTAGCCTTAAAAAGGCCCCACCAATCATGTCTCTACTCTGTAGTGTTGACAGAGGTCCCAGCCTTAAACAGGCCTCAGCAACCAGCAGACACACAGAGTTGAATCTGTGAAGCCAGGTAGTAGGGACTTGACAACACTTCGTCTTGGTCAACAGCATTCGCTCAGCCACCTACAATGCAGCAAGCAGCCACCTGCAAGGAACTGCTCAGGAACACCTAAAAACAAAAAAAGAACACCTGGAACAGGTAAAAGGGTCCCAAGGACACATGAGAATAGGCTTGTATCAGCAGGGGAATGTACCTCACCAGTTAAGAGGAAAATCCACTGTCTCCAAGGCCAGAACAGTACCCAGATGTGTTGAAAACTGATTGATCTGTCCCAAATGAGCACTTGTCTACCCTCTGACTGACACATTCAAGCTTACATAGTACTATATTAGTGCTATATGAGTGCTATGTACTGTTTCTATGCAAGGGAGACTGCAAACGACTACAGGGAGAGGGTACAGAGAGATGGCAGATGGGGGGAAAGGAAGAAAGGAAGCGTGTGGTTGCATGCAGTCACGCGCAGCAATCAACAAACGGAGTTTGAAATGGCTGAGTTCAAAAACACATGTGGTTTTGTGTAATAAGAACAGTTTACCGAAATAGCCAGAGTTAGCGACAGAAGCGGTGGGTGAGAGGGATCACGCCCCCGTGCAACAGCATTCTCCCTTAATATTATGATTAGATATTGTTGGCATTCATGCAAGCACTTGCTGCCCATATCTGCTAGATCTGAGCCTGTTTTTGGGTGATCTGGATGCCTGGTGATTTCCCAATGATGTTTGGAGGCTGAACATGGCCTGATCAGTCCAGTCTGGAAGGGTTTGAGCCTGACTTTGGCATGATTTGGCAAGATAATTACAAATTCACCTACTTTTTCAATGGGTGAGTCTGCTGCAGACAAACACAGATGAATTAGACTGCTTCTAGCTTTCCTGATGCTACTGACAGTCCCAAACCTGGGACACCCAACATTTTCCCTGTCAGATAAGCCATTCCATGGCATATATCACTGTGTTTATTTATGGCATTCTAATGTTGAAACCCATGTTTATGATTCATATGTTTAGACAGGTATGTACATATATATTGATCTCAAATGTAGTAATCAACAAGTTGGGAGCCACTGTACAATGGGGGACCCACCTGTCACATGTGGCACACTGTAGTGGCTGCACAATGCTACATGGCTAAAATTGTTTTTTGCTGATGGAGGGAAATAGGGAATGCAAGAAATTGATGGGCTGAGTAGATCATCAGATATTTACAATTTCAAGTCTCTCAGCATTCTGAATTCATTGTATAATACAACTTTATGAAGGTCACCCTGAAGCTAAACAACTGGCTTAGAACATTCATGCCACTGGGCCCCATGAACCATCTGGCTCATGTCCAGCTCCATACCCCTGCCCTTTGGAATAACTGCTGTGGTCCACATGGAATAAAATGACCCCCAGAATGTGGGAGGTATCCAGAGCAACAATCTCCCCTTAGGACCTCTGACCCAGCCATCATTGAAAAGCTTGACTGGTTCATGCCACACATTCACCTGCTGTGGGATGCCATCAAGGAGTTGTTGACTGTCATGCAGTGCCCATGAAGGGACTGATGAGAAGCAGACTGAGGAGGCTTTGATAAATCCAGGTTAGTTCAGTGAATTTAGAAAACATGACAGGTGGGAAAGACTCACATATCTGCACCCCTAAATCAGCATCCCAGATCCTCACTGTCTTGTCATCTGACCCTGACACTATCCTCTTGCCATCAGGGGAGAATCCAACTGACCAGACCCCATCAGTGTGCCCCTCAAGTGCCCCTCCTATCTGCACCCCTAAATCAGCATCCCAGATCCTCACTGTCTTGTCAAAGGACCCTGACACTATCCTCTTGCCATCAGGGGAGAATCCAATTGACCAGACCCATCCAGTGTGCCCCTCAAGTGCCCCTCCTATCTGCACCCCTAAACCAGCATCCCAGATCCTCACTGTCTTGTCAAAGGACCCTGACACTATCCTCTTGCCATCAGGGGAGAATCCAACTGACCAGACCTGACCAGTGTGCCCCTCAAGTGCCCCTCCTATCTGCACCCCTAAATTGGCATCCCAGATCCTCACTGTCTTGTCATCTGACCCTGACACTATCCTCTTGCCATCAGGGGAGAATCCAACTGACTGGACCCAATCAGTGTGCCCCTCAAGTGCCCCTCCTATCTGCACCCCTAAATCAGCATCCCAGATCCTCACTGTCTTGTCAACGGACCCCGACACTATCCTCTTGCCATCAGGGGAGAATCCAACTGACTGGACCCCATCAGTGTGCCCCTCAAGTGCCCCTCCTATCTGCACCCCTAAATTGGCATCCCAGATCCTCACTGTCTTGTCATCTGACCCTGACACTATCCTCTTGCCATTAGGGGAGAATCCAACTGACCAGACCCGATCAGTGTGCCCCTCAAGTGCCCCTCCTATCTGCACCCCTAAATCGGCATCCCAGATCCTCACTGTCTCATCAAAGGACCCTGACACTATCCTCTCGCCATCAGGGGAGAATCCAACTGACAGGACCTGACCAGTGTGCCCCTCAAGTGCCCCTCCTATCTGCACCCCTAAATCAGCATCCCAGATCCTCACTGTCTTGTCATCTGACCCTGACACTATCCTCTTGCCATCAGGGGAGAATCCAACTGACTGGACCCAATCAGTGTGCCCCTCAAGTGCCCCTCCTATCTGCACCCCTAAATCAGCATCCCAGATCCTCACTGTCTTGTCAAAGGACCCTGACACTATCCTCTTGCCATCAGGGGAGAATCCAACTGACCAGACCCATCCAGTGTGCCCCTCAAGTGCCCCTCCTATCTGCACCCCTAAATCAGCATCCCAGATCCTCACTGTCTTGTCAAAGGACCCTGACACTATCCTCTTGCCATCAGGGGAGAATCCAACTGACCAGACCTGACCAGTGTGCCCCTCAAGTGCCCCTCCTATCTGCACCCCTAAATCAGCATCCCAGATCCTCACTGTCTTGTCAAAGGACCCTGACACTATCCTCTTGCCATCAGGGGAGAATCCAACTGACTGGACCCGATCAGTGTGCCCCTCAAGTGCCCCTCCTATCTGCACCCCTAAATCAGCATCCCAGATCCTCACTGTCTTGTCAATGGACCCTGACACTATCCTCTTGCCATCAGGGGAGAATCCAACTGACTGGACCCCATCAGTGTGCCCCTCAAGTGCCCCTCCTATCTGCACCCCTAAATTGGCATCCCAGATCCTCACTGTCTTGTCAGAGGACCCTGACACTATCCTCTTGCCATCAGGGGAGAATCCAACTGACCAGACCCGATCAGTGTGCCCCTCAAGTGCCCCTCCTATCTGCACACCTAAATCAGCATCCCAGATCCTCACTGTCCTGTCAGAGGACCCTGACACTATCCTCTTGCCATCAGGGGAGAATCCAACTGACAGGACCCCACTAGTATGGCCTTGAACTACAAGTTGAGCAGTTGGCCATTCTTTCAGCCCTCCTACAGAAACTCCAACTAGGCAACAAAATTTCGGCAAAAGCATCCTTGAAAGCATTGTCTTCGAGGGTGCAAATGGTAGGGCAGATACATAGAGGTGCGGAGTGCTGTGTGAGATTATGCTGCCAAAATTCTGCAGAAATTTGATCCCATCTCGTGCACATGTCGAGGTATTGTCAAAACCACTTTCGTCCTTGGACTTCAGATTAGACGAGATAAAGAATCACTGTGTTCACTCACCTTTAGCCAGGCTATAGTGGACGCCAGAGCACTCGTAGCATGTCCAAGTCCACTGAGAAGGCTCAGTGTCTCAAACCAAAATAAAAGCCTTTCACATCCAACAATAGCCTCTACCAGTTTCCCAAGCCTTGACTCAAACTCCGTTCTTTCCAGATGGTGGGCCCAGTATCGACACGAATAAGATAGATTGGGTGTGATATTTTTGTTGATTCTCCCTTGCAAATCAACTACCTCAGAATTGCTGCAGTAGGAAGTCTCCAATCCACAAATATTAAATTTGAGGTCATTGCGAAGGGTCCGCAATGATGCGTAGGCAAGGAGCCTGTCCATGCTAGACTTTCCAATGCAGTACACCCCGCTCCGTTTCTCGTCGGTGAGGAAGTCATAGAATGATGCATGCAGAGGTCGGACGACGGAGCACCTGTCCGCAATCCCACTTAACAGTGGTGCCATGAATTCTAGAATGACAATGATATCGAAACGGTCTTCCTCTGGGGGGAAGTTACTTCGCATCATATTTAAGGTCTCCAACTGCAGAGGTTCAGACGTAGACATGATTTGCTGCATCACAGAGTGAAATCGTGTGAGCGTGGCCTCATCCTGCGGCATTGTGTCCTGCAGGATTGTTTCGTACATGACATCCAACAACGTTCCTCCAGCTCCACGTTGAGGTAACATGATGTCGTTGTAGCGCTCCATTATCGTCCGACCTGGTCTATTTCGTTTGATGAACTTGCAGGCTAGACGAGCCCACTCGAATAGACCGTCTGATTTCTGAGCAATGCTCTGGACTTGTGCAGTACCCATCTCTGGATGAGGCCGAAGTTCGGCAGAAACATACAGTCGGATGTCGCACTCGGCCGATTGTGCGGATATGCTATCCAAGGAGACGGGCTTCACGTGCGCAGCGTTCTTCAAGATACGTTCGATGTCGGGCAGTGGTCTGGATGTGAGAAGGATGCGAAAGTTGGAGGGAAGGTGAGCGGCTTCCGCGGATGTGAGTAGGGATAGGATGTGCTCCCTGGAGGTGTCCGGCCCACTTTCGTCCAGGGCATCTATCACTACCACCACGTTCCCAACGATCATCCCGTCGACCTTAGACAACGGCTCTAAAATCAGTCGCTGCCACTGTTGCGTCACGTCAGGTGTAGTTTTCAGTGAGCGCTTGTGTGCGACGATGTCCGATAATGCACGCCGAAATGCTGGATCTCGGTCAGCCAGATCACAAGCGATTGTCGTCAGAATTTTCTCCTCCCGACGTTCAACCTGCCGGTCACGAGCAAAACAAAAGCAAGACCCGAGTCCTCCCACGTCTTCGACCCACGATGCGATTGTATGGGCAATGGCTGATTTTCCCCTACCGGCCTGGCCGTGAAGCCACAAGATACGCGGAGAGTCGACGTCAGGATCGTGAATCCAGTTCATGATCTCCCGCAAAATCTCCGTCCTCGTACCCTCGAGGCATCTCTTCGTCAGGTTGACACCCGCACCATCTGCGTAGGCCATGCCGTCGAGATTGAAGTCTCCAGATAAGCGATTCAAGTCTTCCCTTATGCGGTATGTGTGAATCTGAATGTCCTGAACAGCACGATCACGGTATTGTTGCATCAGGCTGTCTAGAGTCTTCACGTAGCCATCGACGACGGTCTGCGTCTCGGAGAAGATATTCCTGCCTGTCCGTTTCCCTGAGAGTATCTTGTGTCAGGATACAGAAGCCAAGTCTAGGACATACATAACCTACAGAAGCTTTTCGTTGCGGAATAGTTTTTGATGAAATGTGCAGACTCGCTCATGGCTCGAGCAATCTTCGCGAGAGAATCTTTCATTTTGTCGATATTATTGATGCTTTCATCTTCCGTAAGAAGCTTGTATACACCCTGCACCTTCTCGAGAAGATCGGATACCGCACTGTCTACATTGGCTTGATCGATAACCAGCTATAGCCGACCCGATGAGATGGGAACTCAGTGTAGTAAACAAAGACGAACCTGGGAAGCAGCGGTTAAGATACCTAGCGCAGCCTGTGCGTAGGGGTGGACCTGGTGCACGCATGCCATCATTGTGTGGACACAAAACATGAAAAACTTACGTTGGAAAGAGTGGAAACCACTTGATTGAAAACTTTGAAAGGTTTGAGACACGTATCACTCAAATTTTGAATCCCGGAGGATGCAGTATTGACGTTATCGACAGCATCCACAGCAACCTGTGCGACGCGCGAGATGGTATGAATGCCGCCAAATTCCTTTGCTGCGACATTGACATCCTGACCAGCTGATGCTAGCGTGGGTTCTGGTTCTGGTTTAGCGGTTGGCATTTCGGCCTGTCCAACACAATCACTCAACCATCGTGTAGTTGGACATCAGTCTCACAGATCACATACCTCCTTGGTTGGAACTGCGGGAAGTGGCTTTTCTTGCTCATGCGCCCCGCCACTTGTACATACTGCGACAGCCTGTTCAATCGATCATTCATCATCGTCAGGTTAATTGGATGAGGTAGATCACATACATTCTGATCTGGAGTTGGCTGAACTTGTTCGTGATGCTCCCGAGGTCCCCGACTTGTCGACATGTCACCGACTTTCGTCGCGCTAGTGGTCGAAGGACTTTGGTTCGATCGTTTGAAAAAGCGCTTCATTCTGGCGAACTTGTTCTGAGAGTCCATGCTCGCTGTGTCAGACACGCCGGCGATACGCCCTGCATGAGCCTCAGATGGTCCTGGAAACTGTTTTTTTTTGGCATATCGATAAGTACACCCCAGCAAAGAGATAGTTACCCACCGAAGCAAGGCCGCTCGTTGAGTTAGACGGCTTCGGCACCAGTCCCAAAAGATGACGTTTCCTTGACTGCGTTTTAGCCATTGAGAGATCGGTATATCACGGGTTTGAACTTTGATTTGAGGTCGAGGGTGCAAACGAGGAAGTGGTGTTCGACATTAGACGCCAGCAACACGTTGCAGTTGGCAGCGCACGGCCCGGGCCACTGAGCACTGTAAGTGCACATTTCCCTTGTGTCTTCTGCTAGCCATCTCCGCCGATTCCATCGCCCTCATCCCTACTCTCCTTGTCAACACATCTTGCCAGATGTTGCAATGCAACTCATCATGTTGCCGGGACGGCTCAAGGTCAGGAAGTATGTCTTGGTAGCGGACGTCCGGGAGCTAGGAAGAGTTAGACTTTATTGCTGGGCTGATGAAGGTTGGGACAGCTACACATTTTGCGCACATCGGCGAGCAGTTTGTCATCTTTTGGTGCAACTCCTTCGTCGGACAGACCTTGGACCAGCTGTATCACTACCGTCACCGTCCTCGTACACGTCGTCTTTGGACCTGGTGGTATACTGGCGGGTGTCTTGTACGGACATAACACGTTCCAGCGGTCGCGCATGCGGACTGTGGAGGCCCGTCCCAGTTCAACCTGGGGAGCGATGTAAGTGTCGGTTTGGTGCATCGACACGCTAACTTATGATCTATGGCATGTAGGGCAGATGCATACAGGTTCCCGCACGTACAGGCCATCTGAATCATGGACTGCTTGACATACAGAAGATAGTACAGGGAAGATGAAATAGCCGGTTCTCGTCCTACCTGGCCAACCTACATAGTAAACGGATACCTACCGACTTGAACACCGTCAGGATGTCTTCCTTAATCATCTGAATCTCTCTTTCCTCCACAAACCTTCCGATCTCGCTCGTATCTCCGGCTCTTAGACCCGCAGCGATAAATTCTCCAGCCCCAATTGCAAATGCTCAGTTGGATCAACGACGATTGTCCCTAGTCGTGTTATGCGAACACAGACTGCTCTAATTAATGCAAGGCTTGAAGTTTCCTCTGGGGCCGTGCCTTTGGTGATGCCCACTCGGAGGGGGAAAGTGATTGCAGGAATGGCGTTGCTGTCCGCACGATCTATCGTGCCTTGAAAGTTGGTCATATTGTCAATGATACGCCTTCTAAACACGACGATGACACAATGTGATTGACAAAAGCACGGCCACCCAATTTTCCGGACGCGTATTCTTTGAACGACTGACGATCGCACATCACTGGATTGACTGAACCGCACGATTATGAAGGCCCACATGAGCAGCCAAAGGTGACCAACGATGTGAGTCGTTTGGTGACACGAGGCCAATCTATGGTTCGCAGTTTCTAAAATCCTGCCAAGTTTATACGTGCTGTCGGAAGCACCGGCAGTTCTCAAAAGCTGTCAGCGCGCTCACGATCGCCTTTGAGCCACCAGTTTCCTTGTCCAGAAGGATTGTCGAAGTGCGTAAACCCGTTTATCATTAGCGGATGTAACTACAGCAATATGACAGTGCGGTTCCGGTTTCCTTAATCCGTGAGGGCACATACATCGCAGAACAGAACGTATGAGAAATGACAAGGGCTGCGACCGCAGTGCCGTAATGGGACTACAATCCATAATGACGATGACATTTTGTGGACGACAATCATACCTGCCTTGTTTCCAGTTAGTTTAGATGTATTATGCCGAGAGGTAAAGCATGCATTAGAGATTTATTAAGACCTGTCACGTTGTAGGGGTAGGTGTGGTTGAGTCGGCAGCAAAGGCACACCCAAGTATAATAACGGAATAAATGAAAGAAGAAGAAAAAACATTATCACCAAAATAGAGTAGAAGATACAGAGGAATTGGATGTCAGAGTCCAAGGCGGACACAGTGATTGTTAGATGCGGCGGCGGAGATGGCAGGAAATATGATGGAAGTCTAATTCCGCGACTTGCTACATCCGCTGGCTACGCTGTCGAGGGACGCAGTGGAGGACGAACCGATTACACTGCTGGAAGTGATGTGTACGACGCCTTCACACATGCCATAGTGACGGACAAGGTCCTCGAGACGGCTGCGACCTTGCGTGAGGTTGAATAAATCCTCGAAAGGTTTGTCTCCACAGGGATGGAGCTTGGATGCGTCCGTGAACAGATCTCCCTTGGTCTTGATAGCGATGAAAGATGTCCACCATGCGAGTCTCGCGTTGGGTGGTGTCAAACGAGGCAGAGGAAGTCGTGGAAATCATCGAGAATGGATCCGAGGAGTAAGGGGAGCGAACGAGAGAAGAGTAGGCTGGGAGGTAGGTGGGTCTGAGGATATGCATGCACGCTGTTACTTGCATGAGTGGACCAAGTGTAACTAGGTAAAACCACATCATACCGATGTGGAATCCATGGTTGACGAGTGTGAGGTTGTTTGCCAGTCAGTACAGTGTCTCCCGCTGTCTCTCGAGGTTGGGTGTCTGCGGGAACGTCATGTAGATGATCTGGAGGAGCAGAATACTGCAGATGCGGGTGTACCTGCTCACCCGAGTCGGAAACGGAGGTAGGGCTGACAAGGAAGATACGTGGTAGGCCCGTGGTGGGACAGCCTCCTCGTTGATGAGGACCGTCGCGGTCGGTGGATCAATGATGGGGATACGGGAGGGGTTCACTAGTCTGTGTAGTCTTTGTGCTACTATTGGCTCTGATTACCCTCGGCCGTCTGGCCAGGTACCGCTGCATGTCGGGGGACGTATCCCAAACCACTCGTTCACGAGCAATTTCTGAGGCCCGCCACGTATTGACAACTCGGGGTGGCTTTACTCGCTTTGTTCCCGTTCATCCTCAGAATCGGTGGAGCAGATCCCATATCTCTGCTGATGCCTCAATATCATTGGATCAAAGTACTTCGCATTCTTCTTATATGGTTCTCGCCACGACTGCCGTGCGCGAGGCCTAGTCCATGGCCAGTGTCCTTCAGCCTGACATACTCACCGTAAGTCGCATTTCAATGTGACTAGGGTAAATATTGGAGCAACTCGATGAACGTACATAGGTTTTTCAATACACGTTGTTCGCCCCACCGGGTAATACTTGGCGAGATATTTCGTGAAGTACATACTATGCTCTTCAAAGAACGGTACGTAAACACTGTGAAAAGAAAGAAGCCCGAATCAGATCGTCCTTCGAAGGTCACAGTAAAAAGATCGACAAACTGCTCGCTCATGATAATGAGATATCCAGACGCCTGAAGCCGAGTCACGAACATTGGAGTTCCACGCCGCGTTGGATCATTAAATGACACTCACAATCAATAGACGACGGGATATTCCTACGGGCCATCATTCATAGAAAGACTAGAATGTAATAAAAGAGGTAAATTACAGAACGCAGCGTTGACAGTCTATGCGAATCAACGGGAAAAGAGCCCAACTATAGGGAGGTCAAGCTTTCTGAGGGTACCGTCTGAGTGCTCATTCAAACAATCATAAGCGGTGAATAACTTACAGTTCCGAAACGCTCAGCGCGTTCCCGTCGCCGCTCGAGTTCTTCCGCGTCGACCTCCCCTACAGGGGCGGCCTCTTTGAACCTGACTTGACTGCCTGGGTGGGCATATTAGTTGAGCCAAAACGTTCAGTCCGTTTCTTCAACTTCTCCGCATGCTAGGCAAACATCAGAAAAGTGAAAACGCATGAAGCCAGGACCGGCTCACATCTGATACTGGGCCTGACCGCTTCGAAACTTTCTTTTCCTGACGTTGAGGGGGTTATTTGGGTTCCGCCAGGAGGATTCCGAAGCATTCTGCGCGCGCCTTGCACTTCGCAAGCTTGTCGTCTATAACAGCGGGGTTGCCTGCCTTGGTGCTATTGGCAAGAAGTGGGGACATTTTCGTGGAATTGACAAGAGCGACGGGTGCCTTTGGCGGTGCCACACCATTTCCTTGGGTCTGATCGATCAAGATACCGTTAAGGTTCTAGGGGAAAGAAGGGCGCGCACCTGCATCGTGGGCGAAGGTCGTTGTAGCGGCACCGGGTTTTTTGGCAGGGGACGCGGTCACGGGTGGCACAACAGTAGACTAATCGATGCTGCGTATGTTCAGCTATGAGAACGCGAAGACATACTCTTCTGGGGGTGCAAGCTATGGGATCCGGTCAGCCAAGGCAGATGGGAACAAGATCATCGTTGGCAGTGCAGGTTTTGGTGGGCTGGGCGGAGACGGCTTGGAGGCTGGCTTGGTTAGGAAATGGAGAGGGCTTTCTCGTCCTTTGGCGGATCAATCCAAGAAGCGCACAGTTCGTCACGTGTGCACTCTCCCTTTCCTCGTTGCCACCAGTCAAAAGCATGACGTCTGTCCGAAGTTACAAGGGTATAGCCGTCGAGCCAGACACTGAACCGTAGTCACTTGTCACTGGCCCTGACACCAGACGTTCCCTCCTAGTCGGGTGCGAGGATGTGGACTACATATGTCTACCCTGAACTCAAGAGAGGATACTTTGCAGACCGACTCTCTCACCACAGACAATCGAGTCTCGTACACCTCTGAGACTTTTACCTACCTCCCAACGAAGGGAATGATCGCCGTCACCCGTAGAGACCCTGTCGGCGGCCTATTACTTGCGTCATAAAATGGCCTGCTAATCCTGACGACAGGCCCCATAACAAGATCGGTGGAGATGACGGAGGCTGGCTTATACACGTCGTGGCTGTGGGCTACCTGCGGCCAATTTGATCTCTGTCCCAAGTCCAGACGTTTTTTATGCTCTTCCTAGTCCCGAAAAGTTCGGGGCCAAGGATGGTCGCATATAGGAGTGCCAGATAAGCAATTATCGAACACAGGTGGGGGTATTCCCGATCATCATCTTGTGGCTCGAGAACGCATCACACTGAGATCGGCTTTACTACGTAGCTCGTACCTCTCTGCACGCTGGCAACAACGCAGCTTACATAGCCACCTTCTTACAAAGTCCACAGGGCTTCTTCAAGGCCTGGAACCGCAAACCATCTGCATCGCTCTTCGTACCCCCGGAAGGCATTCGCATCCTCGATGACATGGTCGTGACGTTCATATATTTCAAGAGCCAGTGGCGAGACCGCGAGAGATTCAGAGCACGCACTTGGGATCTCCCTTAGCCGCTGCGTAACCTCTTTTCTTCCAAATGGATTTCAAAACTTCACTCGGTTGCACACAGCTCAGCATTCTGGTGCAAAACGAGGCTTAGTTCATCCAAGGTCATACTTAGCACGATAGTTAGGCGGTGTACTTCAAAATTCAAAGGCATTGTAAGATAGGAATGCGAAGGGTTTAATGTACGCCCCGAAGTGTTTGGGTACCTGTAGTGTAGATGAGATGTGGTTACTAGGTGAAATAATGTGGAGACCTTGCGAAGATGGATAGTCGTCACTTCGCATTGAAACAAGTTTCCAATCTATCTTCGTAGATTATCCCTTCCCAACTTCTTTTCCAACTCCTGCGATGCCATGGTTCGCAGTAATACACCGATATCAGAATATTCTTCCTGCCCATGATCCTGGGGAGGTTCGCCAGGCGTGACTGGGACCTGGGAGACCCTGAGACTCTCCATACTTGCCCCCCTTCCGCCCACCCCATCAATTACGAGCATCTGCTCGACCTGTCAACGCTCGCCTTCGTCGTTTTCGTCCTTGCTGCTCTGGATAGTGTTGACATTTCCATAGACACCAACGGGCGATCTTGAGATCCAACCCATACTACGGCGTTTCCACTTCGCGGCTTTCGTTGTTTCGGGGGACGAATACTCGGATGTTTCAATGGAAGGAAGAACAGGGCCGTATTCCAGTTCTGTGATAGACGGTCTGCTTCTAGGCTCCGACTGCCTGCGGCTTCTTCGACGGCTAACAGACTGTCGCGTACCGGTATCTTCCACATCACCCTTCTCTTTCCTATACCGTGGCTCCAGTTCATAGTATTCATCTGTGTCTGCGCGATCGCAAGAGTCCCGACGGTGACCCATCCCCTTGAGTGCACTCTCCGCTCATTCTTCCGCGGCCTCTCTCATACCCTCCAGCGCTCTATCTGTCCCTTTCGGACTTCCCGCACGTTTATACACTGCAACCACGACATCGAGCGCGAGCCCGTGGTTAACCGACATAGCAGACAAGATCGACGTCAGTCCTTGAGCAGCTGCAAGAAGAACAGCAAGTGGACGTGGAGTAAGCAAAGTATCGGAAGCCCCGCCATGTCCATGATTACGCGGTGGTGATGTAGCATTAGCGGGTGATGTGTGGACAGGTAGGCGTAGGGACTGGGTGAAAGTGAAAGCTGACGTAGGAAATGGGTGTGCGGGCGCAGTATTGACGTTGGAAAGGGTT
The DNA here is from genome assembly GCA_024613145.1 of Pisolithus marmoratus. NCBI lineage: Eukaryota > Fungi > Basidiomycota > Agaricomycetes > Boletales > Pisolithaceae > Pisolithus > Pisolithus marmoratus. Next base: position 276,880 of record JANFAE010000086.1, read on the forward strand.
GACGCGTATCCCGAATGACTTTGACGGTGTGGTCGTGCGAAAAAGGGAGAACTATATCGTGAGTTTGGCCACGTGGATGGGCGGGCGGATGCGTTTCGGCTAAGGATGTGAGGTGAGCGGGAAGGGATCGACGTGCGTGGATTCTATTCATGGGTTGGGAAGGTCTGTGTGACGTAGAGGCTGAGAAGGCGGTCAAGTCGACACTCGGCACTTGTTCGAGCCTAGTGCCATTGTGGGGCTTGAGGCTCACGCGTCCAAGAGAGGAGGGCTGTATCCCTGCAGGTAGAGACGGCGTGGATGCTCGTGGAGGAATAACCTTGGTTTCTGCATTTGGTTCTGGTTCGGGACCTGGGGCAGCACTTCGTGACGGCAGGCGTAGTGCGCGCTCTGCTGGGAAGTGAGGACCGTCGTGAGGGCGATGTGTACTCTGGTCGCGTTTGCTCCGACTATTGTCCACTTCGTGCCTTCTATCAACATTGTTTCGATCTGCAAAGCGGTCACCAACCGGATGTCATTCAAGCGCACCGACGTTCACATCCGGCTGACTACTTTTCTCAATTTGACTGAAAGGGTGGTGTTGTGCAGCCATATGAGAAGGACGATTCGTATCAGCACGCTTTTTTCCTTTCGCTAGTCGTACAGGTGGCCATGTCTCGCCAGTGCCATTTTCACTTCCGTCGTCTCTGCCGCTTTCGGGATATTGTCTTGGTGTTGCAGCCTCTCTGATCGACCAAACATGACCTGCCAACGGTGTCCACAATTCGTGGAGGAGTACGTATAGGAGTTTGGTGTGGTGGAATTATGGTGTTCACCACGACGGCCTGCGGAGTGGGTGGTGTAGAAGCGAAGGGGCTCGAGGGCTCGCGATGTCGTTTTTGCAGAGGATGCGCTGGAGCACTGGGAAGTCCCCTCTGAGGTAGCTCCGCGGGCGGCGAGGCTTGGGCCGTGGAGATGGCGGGAGAATTTGCATGAGTGGGACATTGCTTCTTGTCGTGTTGTGGGGTCTCCGATGGGCCCTTGTTGTTCTTATTTCCATTTGTCACGGTACGAGGTCGCAGGGACGAAACAGCCTCACGTTGTGTAGAAGATCGAGCTGACTGCTGGTGGGGCTCACGTGGAGGACTGTACTTAGAGCTCAATATTATGATTTTGACGGTATATGAACACTGACCTCGTCCGTGATGTTGCTATTCTGGAATCAGAGCGTTCTGACTTCGATTTTCTGTCCACGGAATCTGGGATTGGGGATGCAGGGTGACGTTCGCTAGTCTGTGTAGCCTTTGTGCTGGTATTGGCTTTGGCGACCCTTGGTCATTTGGCTGGGGACTGCTGCATCTCGGGGGATATATCGCGAACCACTCGTTTACGAGGAATTTCTGAAGCTCGCGACGTGTTGACAACTCGGGGTGGCTTTATTCGCTTTGTTCCCGGACGTTCATCGTCTGAATTGGTGGAACGGATCCCATGTCTCTGCTGATACCTTAATATCTTTGGATCAAAGTACCTCGCATTCTTCTTATATCGTTCCCGCCATGACTGCCAAGTGTGGTGTCTCGCCCATGGCCAGTGTCCTTCAGCCTGCCACGCTCATTGTGGGTTGCATATCTATGTGATGAGGGTAAATACTGGAGGAACTCGGTGAATGTACGTACGTTTTCCACGATGTCCTTGTATACACTGTTCCCTGCATGGCCTTGCTTACTCGGGCAATACTTGGCGAGATATTTCATCAAGTACGTATCATGCTCTTCAGAGAACGGAACCCGAACGCTGCAAAAAAAACACCCCAATCAGATCGTCTTCCAAAGGTCAGAGAAAAAAGATCGACAAACTGCACGCTCATGATGCTGAGATATGCAGACACCTGAAGCCTGCTGCGTCCCGAGTGTTGGGAATTCCACTCTGCGTTGGATCATTAATGACACTAATTACAATCGAGATGTTCCCACCAGCCACCATGCACAGAACTGGTAATATAATAAAACTTGCAAGGTAAGTTTCAGAACGCGGCGTCGACAGTCTATATGAATCAGTGGGACTACCAGTGGGGAGGTCAAGCTCTCTGAGGGTACCTTCTCAGTAATTATTCAAACAATCATAAGTGGTAGACAACTTACAGCTATGAAATGCTCGGCACATTTCCATCGCAGCTGGAGTTCTTCTGCGTTGACCTCCTCTATAGAAGCAGCCCTCTTTGAGCCCAACGTGACTCATAGGGCAGACACAGTAGTTGAACCAATACACTCAGCCCATGCTTTCGACTTCTCCTGATCCTAGGAAAACATCAGAAATGTCGAAGCACAGAAGGCCAGGATTGTGGGCAGGACATTGCTGACCATGGGATGGGATCAGGCCTGTGTGCAGGGATTGGCAGGAGGTCACTCACATGGGTTGGGATCAGGCCTGCATACAGGGGTTCACATGAGGCTGCTGACCATGGGTTGGGATCAGGCCTGTGTGCAGGGGTTGGCAGGAAGTCACTGGCCATGGTGCAGGGCTTGGTGGGGGGTGGGGCTGCTGGCCATGGTTTGGGATGTTGCCTGTGTGCAGGGGTTGGCAGGAGGTTACTGGTCATGAGTTGGGATTCAGCCTGTGTGCAGGGGTTGGCAGGACATTGCTGACCATGGGTTGGGATTACACCTGTGTGGGCATTGACAGGAGGTCATTGGCATGGGTTGGGATCAGGCCTGTATGCAGAGGTTGCTATGGATGCATTGGGATCTGGCCTGTGTGCAGGGGCCAGCTGCACATCACTGGCTATGTGTTGGGATGGCCTCTTTGCAAGGGTTGCCATGGGGTTGCTGGGTTGGGATCAGGCCTGTGTACAGGCATTGACAGGAGGTCACTGGCCATGGTTTGGGATGTTGCCTGTGTGCAGGGGTTGGCAGGAGGTTACCAGTCATGAGTTGGGGTTCAGCCTGTATGCAGAGGTTGCCATGGTTTGGGATCTGGCCTGTGTGCAGGGGTTGGCAGGATGTTGCTGGCCATGCATTGGGATCATCCCTGTGTGCAGGGGTTGGCAGCACATTGCTGCTGGCTATGTGTTGGGATGGCCTCTGTGCAAGGCAAGGGTTGCCATGAGGTTGCTGGCCATGTGTTGGGAGGATGCCCAGTATGCAGAGGTCACTTGCATGGGTTGGGATTAGGCCTGTATGCAGGGGTTGGCAGGATGTTGCTGGCCATGCACTGTGATCAGTCCTGTGTGTGTCTGCAAGGGTTGGCAAGACATTACTAGCTGTGGGTTGGGAGGATGCCCACAGGCAGGGGTTGGCAAGTGCCTGTCTCTTCAGGTGGGATGTAGCCTGTCACTTGAGCTGGGATGCAGCCTGTGTTGGCAACTAGGATGCAGCATGTCCTGGCAGGCTGCAAAGCAGCTGCAAGCCCAAAGGGCTCATCATATAATTATCATATAATTAAGGGAGAACGTTGTTGCACAGGGGCATGATCCCTCTCACCCACTGCCTGTGTTGCTAACTCTGGCTATTTCAGCAACCCATTCTTATTACACAAAACCATGTGGCTTTTCAAACTCAGCCATTGCCTGTTCAGTCATGGCACAGCAACTCTTCCCACACTCTCAGCCTGTAGTAATAACATGTTTTCCTTGCAATATATAAGAATATATATACAACAAATAACACTGTGTGAGCATGGGAAGGTGTTTTTATCTCAAATTTTCGCTTTTTTGGCCTTTTTTGCTATGCTCTTCTACTCCACTGCTGAGGTACCATATTTTCTAGCCAGATATTAGTTTTTCCATTACCTTCTCCTGTCTGCATAATGTATATATTGAGACTTCAGGACCATTTTTACCCTGGGAAATATTTTTCATAACTGCAAGTGTTGTTATCTGTGCCCCACTGATTGGCATATTATGCACTAATATGGACTGATAACCTGATAACCAGTGTCCTTCCCTCCATAGATATGAGTTGCATCACATACAAGAAATCTGATAACACAGTTCTGGCTCTGCAAAGCATTGGTCAGTGTATGTTCATTCCTTCATGATGGATGTGAATTGATAATGGCATCCTGGATGCATCAAATAACATTTCCTGTGTTTTTCACCTGATCTCTGTGATTGGAGTCCTGGTTGTCCCTTCCATATCAGTAGCTGGCAAGACTGTGTAATGACATTTTCCATCCATGTCAAGACCAGTTCTCAATGGTCTCCAAGAAGTCTGAGGTCATGGGTAGTCCTAGAGTCAAAGTCCAGAGGGTCAGAGTTAGTGTACTACTTAGCACACTATGACCTGCCAAGTTCCAGAGGTCAGAGCTGAGTCAGATCAAAGAGTATCTTATTTATATTTGAACTGAGGTGCTATGATGTATGTACAAGGGGTTTGATACTGCAGAGAATGTTCTGAGGCAATGTCCAGGCAACAAAACTCTGGAGGGCAGTGCAGAATGTTGACAATGTTCCTACAGGCTGTACCAGAGTATTGGACAATCTGAAAGTCTGAAGGTTAGACTGGAAGTACCAAAACAGTTAGACATATTGTGGCAGAAAGAGACTATTCTAAATATGGAACAGAATGGAGTAATGGATCAAAACTATAAACAGAAATGGAATGGAGTTCCACAGAGGACTCCCAAGGGTCTGGACTGAGCCAGAAGTCCTCAGAGTCAGGCCCAGACTATGCACATGTGTCATGGATGTGACAATCCATCACAATGTGTGTGGACATGCTCTTTGTCTTGATGGGGGCTCATGCAACATATTTCCCCATCTTCTGAGCACATTGTTGACCTGATCTTTCCAATTTTCAGTGAGGTCTCATGTCCCTCCATAGGTGAAGTAAGTATGACATTGCAACAACATTCTCTGGGCCTGAGTGCATTTAATTCAATGTTGGGTCTCTCCAGACATACTCTGGATCAATGGCCATACTTTGTAGTTGACAGGGGTAAACTGGGCCTCACCTTGCACCCAGGCACCTCACCAAGGGTAGGGTAGTAGCTCCCATGGGTCCAGGGGTCCATACCTATGATGGGTTTGCCACAGCAGGTCTAAGGATGGTGGACAATACACACCTAGATTGAGGTCAACTACATGTAGCATACCATGAGTATAATGGGTGTACACCATGTCTAGAAGGGGACCATGATGTTTATTGGTGTCATGTACATATGCATACTCAGTGTAGGATTATCTAAGGTTGGGATCAGGCCTGTGTGAAGGGGTTGGATCTGGGCTATCACAAGCTGGGACACAGCCTACATTGGCAGCTGGGATGTAGCCTGGGTCAGCAGCTGGGATGCAGCCTGTGTCAGCAAACTGGGATGAAGCATGTCCCAGCAGGCTGCAAAGCAGCCATGAGCCCAAAGGGCTCGTCTTATATATTAATGGGCTTTGCCCATGGGAACCCCTCTAGGCGCATGCCTCCACTTGGTCCCTTGCCTTTGTGGGCCATTGCAACTCAGGTCTGGCCATGAGAATTGCCTTTTGGGCACACAAAAAACCATGTGGTTTTTGATCTCAGTCCAAGCCACCCAACCTTAATCTTAAACTTATCTTATTAGATATTGTCTGCATTCATGCAAGCACTTGCCACCCATATCTGCTGGATCTGAGCCTGTTTTTGATGCCTGGTGATTTTGCAATGATGCTCACAAGCTGAACATGGCCTGATCACTCCAGTCTGGAAGGGTTTGAGCCTGACCTTGGCATGATTTGGCAAGATGTCTAGAAATTCAGCTGCTTTTTCAATGGGTGAGTCTGCTGCAGACAAACACAGATGAATTAGAATGCTTCTAGCTTTCCTGATGTACTGACAGTCCCAAACCTGGGACACCCAACATTTTCCCTCTGAGATAAGCCATTCCATGATGGCATATATCACTGCATTTATGGCATTCTAATGTATGAAGCCCCATGTTTATGATTCATATGGTGAGACAGATACATATATATTGGTCTCAAATGTAGTAATCAATAAGTGGGGAGTCACTGTACAATGAGGGACTCAGCTGTCACATGTGGCACACTGTAGTGGCTGCACAGCCAAAACCATTTTTGTTGATGAAGGGGAATAGGGAATGCAAGAAATTGATCTGGGTGGTGGGGACTTGGATTGTCCCTGATGCGGGCTGAGGAGATCATTAAATGTTTATAATTTCAAGTCTCTCAGCATTCTGAATTCATTGTATAATACAAATTTATGAAAGACACACTGAAGCTAAACAACTGGCTTAAAACATTCATGCCACTGGACCCCATGAACCATCTGGCTCATATCCAGCTCCACATACCTGCCTTTGGGAATAACCATTGTGGTGCACATGGAATAGAATGGTCCCCAGAATGTGGGAGGTATCCAAAGCAACAATCTCTCCTCTGGACCTCTGATCCAGCCATCATTGAAAAGCTTGGTGGGTTCATGCCACACATTCACATCACCCTGCTGGATGCCATCAAGGAGCTGTTGACTGTCATGCAGTGCCCATGAAGGGACTGATGAGAAGCAGACTGAGGAGGCTTTGATAAATCCAGGTTAGTTCAGTGAATTTAGAAAACATGACAGGTGGGCAAGACTCACATATCTGCATCCCTAAATCAGCATCCCAGATCCTCACTGTCTTGTCATCTGACCCTGACACTATCCTCTTGCCATCAGGGGAGAATGCAACTGACCTGACCTGACCAGTGTGCCCCTCAAGTGCCCCTCCTATCTGCACCCCTAAATCAGCATCCCAGATACTCACTGTCTTGTCAGAGGACCCTGACACTATCCTCTTGCCATCAGGGGAGAATCCAACTGACCAGACCCATCCAGTGTGCCCCTCAAGTGCCCCTCCTATCTGCACACCTAAATCAGCATCCCAGACCCTCACTGTCTTGTCAGAGGACCCTGACACTATCCTCTTGCCATCAGGGGAGAATCCAACTGACCAGACCCAATCAGTGTGCCCCTCAAGTGCCCCTCCTATCTGCACCCCTAAATCAGCATCCCAGATCCTCACTGTCTTGTCAAAGGACCCTGACACTATCCTCTTGCCATCAGGGGAGAATCCAACTGACCAGACCTGATCAGTGTGCCCCTCAAGTGCCCCTCCTATCTGCACCCCTAAATCAGCATCCCAGATCCTCACTGTCTTGTCAGAGGACCCTGACACTATCCTCTTGCCATCAGGGGAGAATCCAACTGACAGGACCAGACCAGTGTGCCCCTCAAGTGCCCCTCCTATCTGCACACCTAAATCAGCATCCCAGATCCTCACTGTCTTGTCATCTGACCCTGACACTATCCTCTTGCCATCAGGGGAGAATCCAACTGACCAGACCTGACCAGTGTGCCCCTCAAGTGCCCCTCCTATCTGCACACCTAAATCAGCATCCCAGATCCTCACTGTCTTGTCAGAGGACCCTGACACTATCCTCTTGCCATCAGGGGAGAATCCAACTGACTGGACCTGACTAGTATGGCCTCGAAGTACAAGTTGAGCAGTTGGCCATTCTTTCAGCCCTCCTACAGAAACTCCAACTAGGCAACAAAATTTCGGCAAAAGCATCCTTGAAAGCATTGTCTTCGAGGGTGCAAATGGTAGGGCAGATACATAGAGGTGCGGGGTGCTGTGTGAGATTATGCTGCCAAAATTCTGCAGAAATTTGATCCCATCTCGTGCACATGTCGAGGTATTGTCAAAACCACTTTCGTCCTTGGACTTCAGATTAGACGAGATAAAGAATCACTGTGTTCACTCACCTTTAGCCAGGCTATAGTGGACGCCAGAGCACTCGTAGCATGTCCAAGTCCACTGAGAAGGCTCAGCGTCTCAAACCAAAATAAAAGCCTTTCACATCCAACAATAGCCTCTACCAGTTTCCCAAGCCTTGACTCAAACTCCGTTCTTTCCAGATGGTGGGCCCAGTATCGACACGAATAAGATAGATTGGGTGTGATATTTTTGTTGATTCTCCCCTGCAAATCAACTACCTCAGAATTGCTGCAGTAGGACGTCTCCAATCCACAAATGTTGAATTTGAGGTCATTGCGAAGGGTCCGCAATGATGCGTAGGCAAGGAGCCTGTGCATGCTAGACTTTCTAATGCAGTACACCCCGCTCCGTTTCTCGTCGGTGAGGAAGTCATAGAATGATGCATGCAGAGGTCGGACGACGGAGCACCTGTCCGCAATCCCACTTAACAGTGGTGCCATGAATTCTAGAATGACAATGATATCGAAACGGTCTTCCTCTGGGGGGAAGTTACTTCGCATCACATTTAAGGTCTCCAACTGCAGAGGTTCAGACGTAGACATGATTTGCTGCATCACAGAGTGAAATCGTGTGAGCGTGGCCTCATCCTGCGGCATTGTGTCCTGCAGGATTGTTTCGTACATGACATCCAACAACGTTCCTCCAGCTCCACGTTGAGGTAACATGATGTCGTTGTAGCGCTCCATTATCGTCCGACCTGGTCTATTGGGTTTGATGGACTTGCAGGCTAGACGAGCCCACTCGAATAGACCGTCTGACTTCCGAGCAATGCTCTGGACTTGTGCAGTACCCATCTCTGGATGAGGCCGAAGTTCGGCAGAAACATACAGTCGGATGTCGCACTCGGCCGATTGTGCGGATATGCTATCCAAGGAGACGGGCTTCACGTGCGCAGCGTTCTTCAAGATACGTTCGATGTCGGGCAGTGGTCTGGATGTCAGAAGGATGCGAAAGTTGGAGGGAAGGTGAGCGGCTTCCGCGGATGTGAGTAGGGATAGGATGTGCTCCCTGGAGGTGTCCGGCCCACTTTCGTCCAGGGCATCTATCACTACCACCACGTTCCCAACGATCATCCCGTCGACCTTAGACAACGGCTCTAAAATCAGTTGCTGCCACTGTTGCGTCACGTCAGGTGTAGTTTTCAGTGAGCGCTTGTGTGCGACGATGTCCGATAATGCACGCCGAAATGCTGGATCTCGGTCGGCCAGATCACAAGCGATTGTCGTCAGAATTTTCTCCTCCCGACGTTCAACCTGCCGGTCACGAGCAAAACAAAAGCAAGACCCGAGTCCTCCCACGTCCTCGACCCACGATGCGATTGTATGGGCAATGGCTGATTTTCCCCTACCGGCCTGGCCGTGAAGCCACAAGATACGCGGAGCATCGACGTCGGGATCGTGAATCCAGTTCATGATCTCCCGCAAAATCTCCGTCCTCGTACCCTCGAGGCATCTCTTCGTCAGGTTGACACCCGCACCCTCTGCGTAGGCCATGCCGTCGAGATTCAAGTCTCCAGATAGGCGATTCAAGTCTCCAGATAAGCGATTCAAGTCTTCGCTTATGCGGTATGTGTTAATCTGAATGTCCTGAACAGCACGATCACGGTATTGTTGCATCAGGCTGTCTAGAGTCTTCACGTAGCCATCGATGACGGTCTGCGTCTCGGTGAAGATATCCCTGCCTGTCCGCTTCCCTGCGAGTATCTTGTGTCAGCATACGGAAGCCAAGCCCAGGACATACATAGCCTACAGAAGCTTTTCGTTGCGGAATAGTTTTTGATGAAATGTGCAGACTCGCTCATGGCTCGAGCAATCTTCGCGAGGGAATCTCTCATTCTGTCGATATTATTGATGCTTTCATCTTCCGTAAGAAACTTGTATACACCCTGCACCTTCTCGAGAAGATCGGATACCGCACTGTCTACATTGGCTTGATTGATAACCAGCTATAGCCGACCCCATGAGATGGGAACTCAGTGTAGTAAGCAGAGACGAACCTGGGAAGCAGCGGTTAAGATACCTAGCGCAGCCTGTGCGTAGGGGTGGACCTGGTGCACGCATGCGATAATCGTGTGGATACAAAACATGAAAAACTTACGTTGGACAGAGTGGAAACCACTTGATTGAAAACTTTGAAAGGTTTGAGATACGTATCACTCAAATTTTGAATCCCGGAGGATGCAGTATTGACGTTATCGACGGCATCCACAGCAACCTGTGCGACGCGCGAGATGGTATCAATGCCGCCAAATTCCTTTGCTGCGATGTTGACATCCTGACCAGCTGATGCTAGCGTGGGTTCTGGTTCTGGTTTAGCGGTTAGCATTTCGGCCTGTCCAACACAATCACTCAACCATCGTGTAGTTGGACATCAGTCTCACAGATCACATACCTCCTTGGTTGGAACTGCGGGAAGTGGCTTTTCTTGCTCATGCGTTCCGCCACTTGTACATACTGCGACAGCCTGTTCAATCGATCATTCATCATCGTCAGGTTAATTGGATGAGGTAGATCACATACATTCTGATCTGGAGTTGGCTGAACTTGTTCGTGATGCTCCCGAGGTCCCCGACTTGTCGACATGTCACAGACTTTCGTCGCGCTAGTGGTCGAAGGACTTTGGTTCGATCGTTTGAAAAAGCGCTTCATTCTGGCGAACTTGTTCTGAGAGTTCATGCTCGCTGTGTCGGACATGCCAGCGATACGCCCTGAATGGGCCTCGGACGATCCTGGAAACTGTTTTTTTTGGGCATATTGATAAGTACATCTTTGCAAAGAGATAGTTACCCACCGAAGCAAGGCCGCTCGTTGAGTTAGACGGCTTCGGCACCAGTCCCAAAAGATGACGTTTCCTTGACTGCGTTATAGCCATTGAGAGATTGGTATATCACGGGTTTGAACTTGGTTTGAGGTTGAGGGTGCAAACGAGGAAGTGGTGTTCGACATTAGACGCCAGCAACACGTTGCAGTTGCCAGCGGATGGCCAGCATTGAATGCAGTGCACATTTCCCTTTTGTCTTCTGCTGGCCATCCCAGCCTTCGTCCACACGCGTCGTTCCGAATTCCATTGTCCTCAATCCTGCTCTTCCTAGCTGATATGCCTTGCCAGATGTGCTATGCAGCGTTGAATTTTCCAGTCCCAATCGCAAATGCTTCAGTTGGATCAACGCCGATTGTCCCTAGTCGTGTTATGCGACCACAGACTGCTCTAATCAATGCAAGGTTTGAAGTTCCCCCTGGGGCCGTGCCTTTGGTGATGCCCACTCGGAGGGGGAAAGTGATTGCAGGAATGGCGTTGCTGTCCGCACGATCTATCGTGCCTTGAAAGTTGGTCATATTGTCAATGATACGTCTTCTAAACACGACGATAACACAATGTGATTGACAGAAGTACGGCCACCCAATTTTCCGGACGCGTATTCTTTGAACGACTGACAATCGCACATCGCTCGATAGACTGAAATGCACCATTATGAAGGCCCACATGAGCAGCCAAGGGTGACCAACGATGTGAGTCGTTTGGTGACACGAGGCCAATCTATGGTTCACAGTTTCTGAGATCCTGCCAAGTTTATACGTGCTGTCGAAAGCACCGGCAGTTCTCAAAAGCTGTCGGCGCGCTCACGATCGCCTTTGAGCCACCAGTTTCCTTGTCCAGAAGGATTGTCGAAGTGCGTAAACCCGTTTATCATTAGCGGATGTAACTACAGCAATATGACAGTGCGGTTCCGGTTTCCTTAATCCGTGAGGGCACAAACATCGCAGAACAGAACGTATGAGAAATGACAAGGGCTGCGACCGCAGTACCGTAATGGGACTACAATCCATAGACAGTATAATGACGATGACATGTTGTGGACGAGAATCATACCTGCCTTGTTTCCAGTTAGTTTAGATGTCTTATGCCGAGAGGTAAAGCATGCATTAGAGATTTATTAAGACCTGTCACGTTGTAGGGGTAGGTGTGGTTGAGTCGGCAGCAAAGGCACACCCAACGTATAATAACAAAAGAAACGAAAGGAGAAGAAAAAACGTTATCACCAAATAGAGTAGAAGATACAGAGGAATTAGATATCAGCATCCAAGTCGGACACAGTGGTTGTTAGACGCGGCGACGGAGATGGCAGGAAATGTGATGGAAGTCTAATCCTGCGACTTGCTAGATCCACGGTTCACGCTCTCGAGAAACGCAGAAGAGGACGAACCGATTGCACTGGTGGAAGTGATGAGTACGACGCCTTCACACATGCCATAGTGACGGACGAGGTCCTCGAGACGGCTGCGAGGTTGCGTGAGGTCGAATAAATCCTCGGGAGGTTTGTCTCCACAGAGATGGAGCTCGGATGCGTCCGTGAACAGATCTCCCCTGGTCTTGATAGCGATGAAAGATGTCCAGCATTCGTGTCTCGTGTTGGGTGGTATCGATGGGACAGAGGAAGTCGCGGAAGTCATTGAGAATAGATCCGAGAAGTGAGGAGGGACTGCGAAGAGAAGGCTGGGAAGTAGGTGGATTTGAGGATATGCAACCAAGTCAAATGACGTGATACCGATGGAGAATGCATGGTTGACGAGTGTGAGGTGATTCGCTAGCCAGTACAGTGTCTTCTGCTGTCTCTCGAGATTGTGTCTATGGGAACTTCATGTAGATGACCTGGAGGAGCACATTCGGAGGAATACTGCAGATGCGGGTCTACTTGCTCAGCCGAGTCGGAAACGGAGGCGGGGCTGACAAGGTCGATACGTAGTAGGCCGGTAGTGGGACAGCCTCCTCGTCGATGAGGACCATCGTGGTCGGTGGATCGATGTTGGGGACACAGGAGGGGTTCACTAGACTGTGTAGCCTTTGTGCTACTATTGGTTCTGGTTACCCTCGGTCGGTTGGCCGGGTACCGCTGCATGTCGGGGGATGTATCCCAAACCACTCGTTCACGAGCAATTTCCGAGGCCCGCCACGTATTGACAACTCGGGGTGGCTTTACTCGCTTTGTTCCCGTTCATCCTCAGAATCGGTGGAGCAGATCCCATATCTCTGCTGATGCCTCCATATCATTGGATCAAAGTACTTCGCATTCTTCTTATATGGTTCTCGCCACGACTGCCATGCGCGAGGCCTAGTCCATGGCCAGTGTCCTTCAGCCTGATATACTCACCGTAAGTCGCATTTCAATGTGACTAGGGTAAATATTGGAGCAACTCGATGAACGTACATAGGTTTTTCAATACACGTTGTTCGCCGCACCGGGTAATACTTGGCGAGATATTTCGTGAAGCACATACCATGCTCTTCAAAGAACGGTACGTAAACACTGAAACGAAAGAAGCCTTAATCAGATCGTCCTCCGAAGGTCAGAGCAAAAGATCGACAAACTGCTCGTTGATGATAACGAGGCATCCAGACGCCTGAAGCTGGGTCACGAACTTTGGAGTTCCACGCTGCGTTGCGTCACCCGCGTTGGATCATTACATAAATGACACTCACAATCAATAGACGACGGGATATTCCTACGGGCCATCATTCATAGAAAGACTAAAATGTAATAGAAGAGGTCATTACAGAACGCAGCGTTGACTGTCTATGCAAATCAACGGGAAAGGAGCCCAACCATCAGGGAGGTCAAGCTTTCTGAGGGTACCGTCTCAGTAATCATTCAAACAAACATAGGTAGTGGACAACTTACAGTTCCCAAACGCTCAGCGCGTTTCCGTCGCCGCTCGAGTTCTTCCGCGTCGACCTCCTCTACAGGGGCAGCCCTCTTCGAGCCTGACTTGACTGTCGGGGTGGGCGTATTAGTTGAGCCAAAACGTTCAGCTCGTTTCTTCAACTTCTCCGGATCCTACGAAAATATCAGAAACGTGGAAGCACGTGAAACCAAGACTAGCTCACATCTAACACTGGGCCTGACTGCTTCATCTGAGAAACCTTCTTCGCCTGACGTTGAGGGGGTTGTTTGGGCTCCACCAGGGGGATTCCGAAGCGCTCTGCACGCGCCTTGTGCTTCGCAAGCTCGTCGTCTACAACGGCGGGGTTGTCTGCCTTGGTGCTATTGGCAGGAAGCGGGGACGTTTTCGTGGAATTGGGTCTGACCGAGTAAGGTGCTGTTAAGGTTTCTCTGGAAAGGGATAGGAGGAAGGACACGCACCGGCTTCGCGGGCGGAGGTTGTTGTAGCGGCACCGGGTTTTTTGGCAGGAGATGCGGTCACGGGTGGCACAACAGTAGACTAATCGATGCTGCGTATGTTCAGCTATGAGAACGCGAAGACATACTCTTCTGGGGGTGCAAGCTATGGGATCCGGTCAGCCAAGGCAGATGGGAACAAGATCATCGTTGGCAGTGCAGGTTTTGGTGGGCTGGGCGGAGACGGCTTGGAGGCTGGCTTGGTTAGGAAATGGAGAGGGCTTTCTCGTCCTTTGGCGGATCAATCCAAGAAGCGCACAGTTCGTCACGTGTGCACTCTCCCTTTCCTCGTTGCCACCAGTCAAAAGCATGACGTCTGTCCGAAGTTAACAAGGGCATAGCCGTCGAGCCACATAGTCACTTGTCACTGGCTCTGACACCAGACGTTCCCTCCTAGTCGGGTGCGCGTATGTGGACTACACATGTCTACCCTGAACTCAAGAGGGGATACTTCGCAGACCGACTCTCTCACCACAGCCAATAGAGTCTCGTACACCCCTGAGATCTTTACCTACAGCTGACGAAGGAACAACCACCGTTACCCGTAGAGACCCCGTCGGCGGCCTATTACAAGTCGGCGTCATAGAATGGCCTGCTAATCCTGACGACAGGCCCTAGAACAAGATCGGTGGAGATGACGAAGACAAGCTTGTACACGTCGTGAGTGTGGGCTACCTGCCGCCAATTTGGTTTCTGTTCCAAGTACGGATATTTTTCGCTCTTCCTAGTCCTGAAAAGTTCCAGGCTCAGGATGGCCGCATATACGAGTGGCAGATAAGCAACTATCGAGCACAAGTGGGGATATTCCCGATTGTCGTCTATTGATTCGAGAACACATGACACTGAGATCAGCTTATACGAGCTCGCACCTCTGCTTCTACAACGTCCACAGGGCTTCTTCAAGGCCTGGAACCGCAAACCATCTGCATCGCTCTTCGTACCGCCGGAAGGCATTCGCATCCTTGACGACATCGTCGTGACGTTCGTATATTGCGAGAGCTAGTGGTGAGACCGCGAGAGATTCAGAGCACGCACTTGGGATCTCCCTGTAGCCGCCGCGTAACCTCTTTTCTCTTCCAAGTGGATTTCGAAACTTCAATCGGTCGCACGCATCTCAGTATGCTGGTGCAAAACGAGGCTTGGTTTATCCAAGATCATACTTAGCACGACAGTTAGGTGTACTTTAGGATTCAAAGGCATGGTAAGATAGGGATGCGAAGGGTTTAATGTACGCCCCGAAGTGTTTGGGTACTTGTAGTGTAGATGAGATGTGCTTACTAGGTGAAATTATGTGGAAGATCCTTCCCGCGAAGACGGATAGTGATCACTTTGCCTTGAACAAATTGGCAATCTACGTAGATGATCTCTTCCCAACTTCTTTTCCAACTCCTGTGGTGTCATGGTTCGCAGTAATGCACCATTATCAAGATATTCTTCCTGCTTATGATCCCAGATCCTCACTGTCTTGTCATCTGACCCTGACACTATCCTCTTGCCATCAGGGGAGAATCCAACTGACCAGACCCAATCAGTGTGCCCCTCAAGTGCCCCTCCTATCTGCACCCCTAAATCAGCATCCCAGATCCTCACTGTCTTGTCATCTGACCCTGACACTATCCTCTTGCCATCAGGGGAGAATCCAACTGACCAGACCCAATCAGTGTGCCCCTCAAGTGCCCCTCCTATCTGCACCCCTAAATCAGCATCCCAGATCCTCACTGTCTTGTCAGAGGACCCTGACACTATCCTCTTGCCATCAAAGGAGAATCCAACTGACTGGACCCAATGAGTGTGCCCCTCAAGTGCCCCTCCTATCTGCACCCCTAAATCAGCATCCCAGATCCTCACTGTCTTGTCAACAGACCCTGACACTATCCTCTTGCCATCAGGGGAGAATCCAACTGACCTGACCTGATCAGTGTGCCCCTCAAGTGCCCCTCCTATCTGCACCCCTAAATCAGCATCCCAGATCCTCACTGTGTTGTCCCAGGACCCTGAGACTATCCTCTTGCCATCAGGGGAGAATCCAACTGACTGGACCCAATCAGTGTGCCCCTCAAGTGCCCCTCCTATCTGCACCCCTAAATCAGCATCCCAGATCCTCACTGTCTTGTCAGAGGACCCTGACACTATCCTCTTGCCATCAGGGGAGAATCCAACTGACCAGACCCAATGAGTGTGCCCCTCAAGTGCCCCTCCTATCTGCACCCCTAAATCAGCATCCCAGATCCTCACTGTCTTGTCAAAGGACCCTGACACTATCCTCTTGCCATCAGGGGAGAATCCAACTGACCGGACCCATTCAGTGTGCCCCTCAAGTGCCCCTCCTATCTGCACCCCTAAATCAGTGTCCCAGATCCTCACTGTCTTGTCAGAGGACCCTGACACTATCCTCTTGCCATCAGGGGAGAATCCAACTGACTGGACCCCATCAGTGTGCCCCTCAAGTGCCCCTCCTATCTGCACCCCTAAATCAGCATCCCAGATCCTCACTGTCTTGTCAGAGGACCCTGAGACTATCCTCTTGCCATCAGGGGAGAATCCAACTGACAGGACCCCACTAGTATGGCCTTGAAGTACAAGTTGAGCAGTTGGCCATTCTTTCAGCCCTCCTACAGAAACTCCAACTAGGCAACAAAATTTCGGCAAAAGCATCCTTGAAAGCATTGTCTTCGAGGGTGCAAATGGTAGGGCAGATACATAGAGGTGCGGGGTGCTGTGTGAGATTATGCTGCTAAAATTTTGCAGAAATTTGATCCCATCTCGTGCACATGTCGAGGTATTGTCAAAACCACTTTCGTCCTTGGACTTCAGATTAGACGAGATAAAGAATCACTGTGTTCACTCACCTTTAGCCAGGCTATAGTGGACGCCAGAGCACTCGTAGCATGTCCAAGTCCACTGAGAAGGCTCAGCGTCTCAAACCAAAATAAAAGCCTTTCACATCCAACAATAGCCTCTACCAGTTTCCCAAGCCTTGACTCAAACTCCGTTCTTTCCAGATGGTGGGCCCAGTATCGACACGAATAAGATAGATTGGGTGTGATATTTTTGTTGATTCTCCCCTGCAAATCAACTACCTCAGAATTGCTGCAGTAGGACGTCTCCAATCCACAAATGTTGAATTTGAGGTCATTGCGAAGGGTCCGCAATGATGCGTAGGCAAGGAGCCTGTCCATGCTAGACTTTCCAATGCAGTACACCCCGCTCCGTTTCTCTTCGGTGAGGAAGTCATAGAATGATGCATGCAGAGGTCGGACGATGGAGCACCTGTCCGCAATCCCACTTAACAGTGGTGCCATGAATTCTAGAATGACAATGATATCGAAACGGTCTTCCTCTGGGGGGAAGTTACTTCGCATCATATTTAAGGTCTCCAACTGCAGAGGTTCAGACGTAGACATGATTTGCTGCATCACAGAGTGAAATCGTGTGAGCGTGGCCTCATCCTGCGGCATTGTGTCCTGCAGGATTGTTTCGTACATGACATCCAACAACGTTCCTCCAGCTCCACGTTGAGGTAACATGATGTCGTTGTAGCGCTCCATTATCGTCCGACCTGGTCTATTGGGTTTGATGAACTTGCAGGCTAGACGAGCCCACTCGAATAGACCGTCTGACTTCTGAGCAATGCTCTGGACCTGTGCAGTACCCATCTCTGGATGAGGCCGAAGTTCGGCAGAAACATAGAGTTGGATGTCGCACTCGGCCGATTGTGCGGATATGCTATCCAAGGAGACGGGCTTCACGTGCGCAGCGTTCTTCAAGATACGTTCGATGTCGGGCAGTGGTCTGGATGTCAGAAGGATGCGAAAGTTGGAGGGAAGGTGAGCGGCTTCCGCGGATGTGAGTAGGGATAGGATGTGCTCCCTGGAGGTGTCCGGCCCACTTTCGTCCAGGGCATCTATCACTACCACCACGTTCCCAACGATCATCCCGTCGACCTTAGACAACGGCTCTAAAATGAGTCGCTGCCACTGTTGCGTCACGTCAGGTGTAGTTTTCAGTGAGCGCTTGTGTGCGACGATGTCCGATAATGCACGCCGAAATGCTGGATCTCGGTCGGCCAGATCACAAGCGATTGTCGTCAGAATTTTCTCCTCCCGACGTTCAACCTGCCGGTCACGAGCAAAACAAAAGCAAGACCCGAGTCCTCCCACGTCCTCGACCCACGATGCGATTGTATGGGCAATGGCTGATTTTCCCCTACCGGCCTGGCCGTGAAGCCACAAGATACGCGGAGAGTCGACGTCAGGATCGTGAATCCAGTTCATGATCTCCCGCAAAATCTCCGTCCTCGTACCCTCGAGGCATCTCTTCGTCAGGTTGACACCCGCACCATCTGCGTAGGCCATGCCGTCGAAATTCAAGTCTCCAGATAAGCGATTCAAGTCTTCCCTTATGCGGTATGTGTGAATCTGAATGTCCTGAACAGCACGATCACGGTATTGTTGCATCAGGCTGTCTAGAGTCTTCACGTAGCCATCGACGACGGTCTGCGTCTCGGAGAAGATATTCCTGCCTGACCGTTTCCCTGAGAGTATCTTGTGTCAGGATACAGAAGCGAAGGCCAGGACATACATAACCTACAGAAGCTTTTCGTTGCGGAATAGTTTTTGATGAAATGTGCAGACTCGCTCATGGCTCGAGCAATCTTCGCGAGGGAATCTCTCATTCTGTCGATATTATTGATGCTTTCATCTTCCGTAAGAAGCTTGTATACACCCTGCACCTTCTCGAGAAGATCGGATACCGCACTGTCTACATTGGCTTGATTGATAACCAGCTATAGCCGACCCCATGAGATGGGAACTCAGTGTAGTAAGCAGACACCGACCTGGGAAGCAGCGGTTAAGATGCCTAGCGCAGCCTGTGCGTAGGGGTGGACCTGGTGCACGCATGCGATCATTGTGTGGATACAAAACATGAAAAACTTACGTTGGAAAGAGTGGAAACCACTTGATTGAAAACTTTGAAAGGTTTGAGATACGTATCATTCAAATTTTGAATCCCGGAGGATGCACTATTGACGTTATCGACAGCATCCACAGCAACCTGTGCGACGCGCGAGATGGTATGAATGCCGCCAAATTCCTTTGCTGCGACATCAACATCCAGTCCAGCCGATGCTAGCGTGGGGTCTGGGCCTGGTTTAGCGGTTGACCTTTCGGCCTGTCCAACACAATCACTCAATCATCGTGTAGCTGGACATCACAGATCACATACCTCCTTGGTTGGAACTGCAGGAAGTGGCTTTTCTTGCTCATGCGCCCCGCCACTTGTACATACTGCGACAGCCTGTTCAATGGATCATGCATCATTGTGATTTTCATTGGATTAGGTAAGTCACATACATTCTGATCTGGAACTGGCTGAGCCTGTTCCTGATGCTCCAGAGGTCCCCGACTTGTCGATATGTCACCCATTTTCGTCGCGGTAGTGGCCGAAGGACTTTGGTTCGAGCGTTTGAAGAAGCGCTTCATTCTGGCCAACTTGCTCTGAGAGTCCATGCTCGCTGTGTCAGACATGCGGGCGATACGCCCTGCGTGAGCTTCAGACGGTCCTGGCGACTGATTTTTTTTTTTTTCATATCGATAAGTACATCTCGGCAAAGAGATGGTTACCCACCGAAGCAAGGCCGCTCGTTGAGTTAGACGGCTTCAGCACCAGTCCCAAAAGATGACGTTTCCTAGACTGAGTTATAGCCATTGAGAGATTGGTATATCACGGGTTTGAACTTTGGTTTGAGGTTGAGGGTGCAAATGAGGACGTGATGTTTGAAATTAGACGCCAGCAACACGTTGCAGTTGGCAGCGCATGGACCAGCAATGTAGTGCACATTTCCCTCGTGTTTTCTGCTAGCCATCTCCGCCGATTCCATCGCCCTCATCCCTACTCTCCTTGTCAACACATCTTGCCAGATGTTGCAATGCAACTCATCATGTTGCCGGGACGGCTCAAGGTCAGGAGGTATGTCTTGGTAGCGGACGTCCGGGAGCTAGGAAGAGTTAGACTTTATTGCTGGGCTGATGAAGGTTGGGACAGCTACACATTTTGCGCACATCGGCGAGCAGTTTGTCATCTTTTGGTGCAACTTCTTCGTCGGACAGACCTCTTGGACCAGCTGTATCACTACCGTTCCCGTCCTCGTACCCCTCGTCTTTGGACCTGGTGATATACTAACGGGTGTCTTGTACGGACATAACGCGTTCCAGCGGTCGCGCATGCGGACTGTGGAGGCCCGTCCCAGTTCAACTTGAGGAGCTACGTAGGTGTCAATTTGGTGCATCGACACGCTAACTTATGATCTATGGCATGTAGGGCAGATACATACAGGTTCCCGCACGTACAGGCCATGTGAATCATGGACTGCTTGACATACAGAAGATAGTACAGGGAAGATGAAACAGCCGGTTCTCGTCCTACCTGGCCAACCTACATAGTAAACGAATACCTACTGACTTGAACACCGTCAGGATGTCTTCCTTAATCATCTGAATCTCTCTATCCTCCACAAACCTTCCGATCTCGCTCGTATCTCCGTCTCTTAGACCCGCAGCGATAAATTCTCCAGCCCCAATTGCAAATGCTCAGTTGGATCAACGACGATTGTCCCTAGTCGTGTTATGCGAACACAGACTGCTCTAATTAATGCAAGGTTTGAAGTTTCCCCTGGGGCCGTGCCTTCGGTGATGCCTACTCAGAGGGGCAAAGTGATTGCAGGAATGGCGTTGCTGTCCGCACGACCTATCGTGCCTTGAAAGTTGGTCATATTGTCAATGATACGTCTTCTAAACACGACGATAACACAATGTGATTGACAGAAGCACGGCCACCCAATTTTCCGCGCGCGTATTCTTTGAAGATTGACGATCGCACATCGCTCGATAGACTGAAATGCACGATTATGAAGGCCCACATGAGCAGCCAAGGGTGACCAACGATGTGAGTCGTTTGGTGACACGAGGCCAATCTATGGTTCACAGTTTCTGAGATCCTGCCAAGTTTATACGTGCTGTCGAAAGCACCGGCAGTTCTCAAAAGCTGTCGGCGCGCTCACGATCGCCTTTGAGCCACCAGTTTCCTTGTCCAGAAGGATTGTCGAAGTGCGTAAACCCGTTTATCATTAGCGGATGTAACTACAGCAATATGACAGTGCGGTTCCGGTTTCCTTAATCCGTGAGGGCACAAACATCGCAGAACAGAACGTATGAGAAATGACAAGGGCTGCGACCGCAGTACCGTAATGGGACTACAATCCATAGACAGTATAATGACGATGACATGTTGTGGACGAGAATCATACCTGCCTTGTTTCCAGTTAGTTTAGATGTCTTATGCCGAGAGGTAAAGCATGCATTAGAGATTTATTAAGACCTGTCACGTTGTAGGGGTAGGTGTGGTTGAGTCGGCAGCAAAGGCACACCCAACGTATAATAACAAAAGAAACGAAAGGAGAAGAAAAAACGTTATCACCAAATAGAGTAGAAGATACAGAGGAATTAGATATCAGCATCCAAGTCGGACACAGTGGTTGTTAGACGCGGCGACGGAGATGGCAGGAAATGTGATGGAAGTCTAATCCTGCGACTTGCTAGATCCACGGTTCACGCTCTCGAGAAACGCAGAAGAGGACGAACCGATTGCACTGGTGGAAGTGATGAGTACGACGCCTTCACACATGCCATAGTGACGGACGAGGTCCTCGAGACGGCTGCGAGGTTGCGTGAGGTCGAATAAATCCTCGGGAGGTTTGTCTCCACAGAGATGGAGCTCGGATGCGTCCGTGAACAGATCTCCCCTGGTCTTGATAGCGATGAAAGATGTCCAGCATTCGTGTCTCGTGTTGGGTGGTATCGATGGGACAGAGGAAGTCGCGGAAGTCATTGAGAATAGATCCGAGAAGTGAGGAGGGACTGCGAAGAGAAGGCTGGGAAGTAGGTGGATTTGAGGATATGCAACCAAGTCAAATGACGTGATACCGATGGAGAATGCATGGTTGACGAGTGTGAGGTGATTCGCTAGCCAGTACAGTGTCTTCCGCTGTCTCTCGAGATTGTGTCTATGGGAACGTCATGTAGATGACCTGGAGGAGCACATTCGGAGGAATACTGCAGATGCGGGTCTACTTGCTCAGCCGAGTCGGAAACGGAGGCGGGGCTGACAAGGTCGATACGTAGTAGGCCGGTAGTGGGACAGCCTCCTCGTCGATGAGGACCATCGTGGTCGGTGGATCGATGTTGGGGACACAGGAGGGGTTCACTAGACTGTGTAGCCTTTGTGCTACTATTGGTTCTGGTTACCCTCGGTCGGTTGGCCGGGTACCGCTGCATGTCGGGGGATGTATCCCAAACCACTCGTTCACGAGCAATTTCAGAGGCCCGCCACGTATTGACAACTCGGGGTGGCTTTACTCGCTTTGTTCCCGTTCATCCTCAGAGTCGGTGGAGCAGATCCCATATCTCTGCTGATGCCTCCATATCATTGGATCAAAGTACTTCGCATTCTTCTTATATGGTTCTCGCCACGACTGCCGTGCGCGAGGCCTAGTCCATGGCCAGTGTCCTTCAGCCTGACATACTCACCGTAAGTCGCATTTCAATGTGACTAGGGTAAATATTGGAGCAACTCGATGAACGTACATAGGTTTTTCAATACACGTTGTTCGCCCCACCGGGTAATACTTGGCGAGATATTTCATGAAGTACATACCATGCTCTTCAAACAACGGTACGTGAACACTGCGAAAAGAACGAAGGCCTAATCAGATCATCCTCCGAAGGTCAGAGCAAAAAGATTGACAAACTGCTCCCTGATGATAACGAGACATCCAGACACCTGGAGCTAGGTCATGAACTTTGGAGTTCCACGCTGCGTTGCGTCACCCGCGTTGGATCATTAAATGACACTCACAATCAATAGACGACGGGATATTCCTACGGGCCATCATTCATAGAAAGACTAAAATGTAATAGAAGCAGTAAATTACAGAACGCAGCGTTGACTGTCTATGCAAATCAACGGGAAAGGAGCCCAACCATCAGGGAAGTCAAGCTTTCTGAGGGTACCGTCTCAGTAATCATTCAGACGCTCATAAGCGGTGGACAACTTACAGTTCCGAAACGCACAGGACGTTTCCGTCGCCGCTCGAGTTCTTCCGCGTCGACCTCCTCTACAGGGGCAGCCCTCTTCAAGCCTGACTTGACTGTCTGGGTGGGCGTATTAGCTGAACCAGTACGTTCAGCTCGTTTCTTCAACTTCTCCGGATCCTAGGAAAACATCAGAAACGTGGAAGCGCGTGAACCCAGGACTAGTTCACATCTGGCACTGGGCCTGACTGAGAAACCTTCTCCGCCTGACGTTGAGGGGGTTGTTTGGGCTCCACCAGGGGGATTCCGAAGCGCTCTGCACGCGCCTTGTGCTTCGCAAGCTCGTCGTCTACAACGGCGGGGTTGTCTGCCTTGGTGCTATTGGCAGGAAGCGGGGACGT
Source organism: Pisolithus marmoratus (assembly GCA_024613145.1). Lineage (NCBI taxonomy): Eukaryota > Fungi > Basidiomycota > Agaricomycetes > Boletales > Pisolithaceae > Pisolithus > Pisolithus marmoratus. The sequence goes on from JANFAE010000086.1 coordinate 300,267, forward strand.
TTTCGTGGAATTGGGTCTGACCGAGTAAGGTGCTGTTAAGGTTTCTCTGGAAAGGGATAGGAGGAAGGACACGCACCGGCTTCGCGGGCGGAGGTTGTTGTAGCGGCACTGGGGTTTTGGCAGGAGACGCGGTCACGGGTGGCACATCACCACCACCCACGGTAGACCAGTCGAGGCTGCGTATGTTCAACGCGAAGAACGCGCTAAGACATACTCTAATTAGCTATGGGACCCGGTCAACCAAGGCAGATGGGAAACAAGCATAGGTCATCGTTGGCGGTGCAGGTTTTGGTGGGCTGGGCCGAGTCGGCTTGGAGGTTGGCTTGGTTATGAAATGGAGAGGGCTTTCTCGTCGTTGGCGGATCAATCCAAGAAGCGCACAGTTCGTCACGTGTGCACTCTCCCTTTCCTCGTTGCCACCAGTCAAAAGCATGACGTCTGTCTGAAGTTAACAAGGCAGTCGTCGAGCCAGACACTGAACCGTAGTCACTTGTCACTGGCCCTGACACCAGACGTTCCCTCCTAGTCGGGTGCGTGTATGTGGACTACACATGTCTACCCTGAACTCAAGAGAGGATACTTTGCAGACCGACTCTCTCTCCACAGACAATAGAGTCTCGTACACCTCTGAGACATTTACCTACCTCCCAACGAAGGGAATGATCGCCGTCACCCGTAGAGACCCTGTCGGCGGCCTATTACTTGCGTCATAAAATGGCCTGCTAATCCTGACGACAGGCCCCAGAACAAGATCGGTGGAGATGACGGAGGCTGGCTTATACACGTCGTGGCTGTGGGCTACCTGCGGCCAATTTGACCTCTGTCCCAAGTCCAGACGTTTTTTTATGCTCTTCCTAGTCCCGAAAAGTTCGGGGCCAAGGATGGTCGCATATAGGAGTGCCAGATAAGCAATTATCGAACACAGGTGGGGGTATTCCCGATCATCATCTTGTGGCTCGAGAACGCATCACACTGAGATCGGCTTTACTACGTAGTTCGTACCTCTCTGCACGCTGGCAACAACGCAGCTTACATAGCCACCTTCTTACAAAGTCCACAGGGCTTCTTCAAGGCCTGGAACCGCAAACCATCTGCATCGCTCTTCGTACCCCCGGAAGGCATTCGCATCCTCGATGACATGGTCGTGACGTTCATATATTTCAAGAGCCAGTGGCGAGACCGCGAGAGATTCAGAGCACGCACTTGGGATCTCCCTTAGCCGCTGCGTAACCTCTTTTCTTCCAAATGGATTTCAAAACTTCAATCGGTTGCACACAGCTCAGCATTCTGGTGCAAAACGAGGCTTAGTTCATCCAAGGTTATACTTAGCACGATAGTTAGGCGGTGTACTTCAAAATTCAAAGGCATTGTAAGATAGGAATGCGAAGGGTTTAATGTACGCCCCGAAGTGTTTGGGTACCTGTAGTGTAGATGAGATGTGGTTACTAGGTGAAATAATGTGGAGACCTTGCGAAGATGGATAGTCGTCTCTTCGCATTGAAACAAGTTTCCAATCTATCTTCGTAGATTATCCCTTCCCAACTTCTTTTCCAACTCCTGCGATGCCATGGTTCGCAGTAATACACCGATATCAGAATATTCTTCCTGCCCATGATCCTGGGGAGGTTCGCCAGGCGTGACTGGGACCTGGGAGACCCTGAGACTCTCCATACTTGCACCCCCTCCGCCCACCCCATCAATTACGAGCATCTGCTTGGCGGTGCAGGTTTTGGTGGGCTGGGCCGAGTCGGCTTGGAGGTTGGCTTGGTTATGAAATGGAGAGGGCTTTCTCGTCGTTGGCGGATCAATCCAAGAAGCGCACAGTTCGTCACGTGTGCACTCTCCGTTTCCTCGTTGCCACCAGTCAAAAGCATGACGTCTGTCCGAAGTTAACAAGGGCATAGCCGTCGAGCCACATAGTCACTTGTCACTGGCTCTGATACCAGACGTTCCCTCCTAGTCGGGTGCGCGTATGTGAACTACATATGTCTACCCTGAACTCAAGAGGGGATACTTCGCAGACTGACTCTCCCACCACAGCCAATAGAGTCTCGTACACCCCTGAGACCTCACATAGTTCAGTCAACCACAGGCCTGAAACTGGGACACCCGACATGTACATGTTGGCCTGAGAGTGGGACTAGCCGGTGCCGGCTGACTGGCCCTGACATAGGGTTGGCCAGCAGGCCCACTCCCCTGGAAGTGGGGTAGGCTGACCTGTCTGGTGGGTGGCCCACCCCCCTGAAAGTGTGGTCAGCCTACCTGGTGGGGGGATGGCCCACCCCCCAGAAGTGGGGTTGGCCTACCTGACTGGGGGATGGCCCACCCCCCCAGAAGTGGGGTCGGCTGACCTTGCTGGAGGATGGCCCACCCCCCTGGAAGTGGGGTTGGCCTACCTGACTGGGGGATGGCACACCCCCCCAGAAGTGGGGTTGGCCTACCTGGCTGGGGGATGGCCCACCCCCCCCTGAAAGTGGGGTCAGCCTGCCTGACTGGGGCATGGCCCACCCCCCCAGAAGTGGGGTCAGCTGACCTTGCTGGAGGATGGCCCACCCCCCCTGAAAGTGGGGTCAGCCTACCTGGCTTGGGGATGGCCCACCCACCCAGAAGTGGGGTTGGCCTACCTGACTGGGGGATGGCCCACCCCCCCAGGAGTGGGGTTGGCTGACCTGTCTGGTGGGTGGCCCACCCCCCTGAAAGTGTGGTTGGCCTACCTGGTGGGGGGATGGCCCACCCCCCAGAAGTGGGGTCAGCCTACCTCACTGGAGGATGGCCCACCCCCCCAGAAGTGGGGTTGGCCTACCTGACTGGGGGATGGCCCACCCCCCCTGAAAGTGGGGTCGGCCTACCTGGCTTGGGGATGGCCCACCCCCCCAGAAGTGGGGTCAGCCTACCTGACTGGGGGATGGCCCACCCCCCCAGAAGTGGGGTTGGCCTACCTCACTGGAGGATGGCCCACCCCCCCTGAAAGTGGGGTTGGCCTACCTGGCTGGAGGATGGCTCACCCCCCCTGAAAGTGGGGTTGGCTGACCTGGCTGGAGGATGGCCCACCCCCCCAGAAGTGGGGTTGGCTGACCTGGCTGGAGGATGGCCCACCCCCCTGGAAGTGGGGTTGGCCTACCTGGCTGGGGGATGGCCCACCCCCCCAGAAGTGGGGTCAGCCAACCTGCCTGGAGGATGGCTCACCCCCCCTGAAAGTAGGGTCGGCCAACCTGGCTGGAGGATGGCTCACTCCCCCTGAAAGTGGGGTCAGCTGACCTGGCTGGGGGATGGCTCACCCCCCCTGAAAGTGGGGTTGGCCTACCTGACTGGGGGATGGCTCACCCCCCCCTGAAAGTGGGGTCGGCCTACCTGACTGGGGGATGGCTCACCCCCCCCTGAAAGTGGGGTTGGCCTACCTGACTGGGGGATGGCCCACCCCCCCCAGAAGTGGGGTCAGCCAACCTGTCTGGTGGGTGGCCCACCCCCCTGAAAGTGTGGTTGGCCTACCTGGCTGGGGGATGGCACACCCCCCTAGAAGTGGGGTCAGCCTACCTGACTGGGGGATGGCCCACCCCCCCAGAAGTGGGGTTGGCTGACCTGGGTAGGGAATGGCCCACCCCCCTGAAAGTGGGGTCAGCCAGCCTGGCTGGGGGATGGCTCACCCTCCCTGAAAGTGGGGTTGGCCTACCTGACTGGGGGATGGCCCACCCCCCTGGAAGTGGGGTGGGCCTACCTTGCTGGGGGATGGCCCACCCCCCCTGGAAGTGGGGTGGGCCTACCTGGCTGGAGGATGGCTCACCCCCCCTGGAAGTGGGGTCAGCCTACATGGCTGGAGGATGGCTCACCCCCCCTGAAAGTGGGGTCAGCCTACCTGGCTGGGGGATGGCCCACCCCCCCAGAAGTGGGGTCGGCCTACCTGACTGGGGGATGGCCCACCCCCCCAGAAGTGGGGTCGGCCTACCTCACTGGAGGATGGCCCACCCCCCCTGAAAGTGGGGTCAGCCTACCTCACTGGAGGATGGCTCACCCCCCCTGAAAGTGGGGTTGACCTACCTGGCTGGGGGATGGCCCACCCCCCCTGAAAGTGGGGTTGGCCGACCTGGCTGGAGGATGGCCCACCCCCCCAGAAGTGGGGTTGGCTGACCTTGCTGAAGGATGGCCCACCCCCCTGGAAGTGGGGTCGGCCTACCTGACTGGGGGATGGCCCACCCCCCCTGAAAGTGGGGTTGGCCTACCTGACTGGGGGATGGCCCACCCCCCTGGAAGTGGGGTTGGCTGACCTTGCTGAAGGATGGCCCACCCCCCCTGGAAGTGGGGTGGGCCTACCTGGCTGGAGGATGGCTCACCCCCCCTGGAAGTGGGGTTGGCCTACATGGCTGGAGGATGGCTCACCCCCCCTGAAAGTGGGGTTGGCCTACCTGGCTGGGGGATGGCTCACCCCCCCTGAAAGTGGGGTCAGCCAACCTGGCTGGAGGATGGCCCCCCCCTCAGAAGTGGGGTCAGCCTACCTGACTGGGGGATGGCCCACCCCCCCAGAAGTGGGGTTGGCCTACCTGGCTGGAGGATGGCTCACCGCCCCTGGAAGTGGGGTCGGCCTACATGGCTGGAGGATGGCTCACCCCCCCTGAAAGTGGTGTTGGCCTACCTGGCTGGGGGATGGCTCACCCCCCCTGAAAGTGGGGTCGGCTGACCTTGCTGGAGGATGGCCCACCCCCCCAGAAGTGGGGTGGGCCTACCTGACTGGGGGATGGCCCACCCCCCTGGAAGTGGGGTCGGCCAACCTCACTGGTGGATGGTCCATCCCCCAGGAAGTGGGGTCAACTGAGCTGGGATCAGGCATTGGATACAGGTCGCAGCCTGGGCATCCATGTCAAATGAAAACACTAGTGATGCCACACATGGTTTGAAGGTACCCCCCCCCCCCAAAGTGGGGTCAGCCTACCTGGCTGGGGGATGGCCCACCCTCCCTGAAAGTGTGGTCATCCCCCTGGAAGTGGGGTCAACAGGGCTGGGATCAGCCATTGGATACAGGTCACAGCCCCACACTGAGGGGCATCCATGTCAAATGAAAACACTAGTGATGCCACAGATGGTCCCAAGGTACCCCCCTGGAAGTGGGGTCAGCCTACCTGGCTGGGGGATGGCCCACCCTCCCTGAAAGTGGGGTCAGCCTACCTGGTGGGTGGATGGCCCACCCCCCTGGAAGTGGGGTTGGCCGACCTGGCTGGGGGATTTTCAAGTTCACTAGGGGGACAAGGATCCCCACCATATTATTACCAAGCTGAGACAAGATCCAATATCAAGAGGGATCCAACAATCCCAATATTCCCCCATTTTGGACAACCTTTAAATGAGATACATTTCTGATCTAACACAGTTTTCATGATGATGTATCTACAAACCGAGTCCCAATGCTCTCTTGGTCTGTTTCCTCTCTCTCTGCTCTCTTTTCCCCTGCACTTCATCCTCATGATGACCTCCTTTTGTCACCTTCTGTTTCCACTTCAAATTCACACTCCCTTCTCTTTTCCTTTTCTTCATAGGTCTGGGAACAGGAGTTTCCTCCTCCTCACTCCCTCCCTCATTCCCACTCATCTCCTCTCCCACCCTACAACCCCCCTTCCCACCAATCCCCTCCCCCCTCTCTTGTTCACCCATCCAGCTGGAATTTTGCTGCAACCTGGAAACCACCAACCCCACTGCATCCATCACATCTTCCCCCCTCTCAACACCAGGCTCTGAGTTCAGCAAAAAATCAAGGTCAGCTACTTCAGGGTCATCTGGTTCCACTTCCTGGGCCCACTTACACTCCCTCAACAGAAGCCCAAATCCAAGCACCACCTGAAGGCCCTTCAAGGAGCAACCAACCTTGCACTTTGTAGCTTTCCAAGTGCCTTCCAGAAGGAACTCCCATCCATATGAATATCTGCAGGAAGATACTGGGCACTCCAAGCCCATGTTGCCCAGACAGGCATGTCAAGCTTAGTTCCCATTCCAGGTGCCTGTGATACATATCTGTTAGTAGGGTCCCCCCATATATTTGTCACTCACTGTCTTGGGTAAGGCAAGCACCAGCTCAACCAGCTCTTAGTACCGAGGCATGATGGAAAGAGACTTTAAAAACTTCACTCTGTCCTTGCTGGCATGCCAAGCAGGACTTGTTTCTTGAGGGGTATCATCCTCAGCCCTTCCAGGAGCTACCTCCCCCCTCTTAGGAACCCCACCAGTTTCCCACTCAGAATCAGAGCCACCAACCATCCCCATGGGACCCACACTTGCTTCACTGTCATCCCCAGGGCTCATATACACTTTCTTCTTAGAGCTGGCCTTCCCT